>JAJEOU010000793.1:236526-403305 GCA_021534815.1 Acrocephalus arundinaceus | reverse complement strand
GATAGGGGGATGGGGACAGGGACACGGATGGGGATGGGGGACAGGAGCAGACCCTGCTGGCTCGGCAGGAGGGGTCCCAAGAGTCGTTTTTAGGGTTTAAAATATAACACAGAATGGTCATGTAGTGATTCTTATGGGCTGTGTGTAAATGCTGTAGAATTTGTAGTTTTTAGGGTTTAAAATATAACACAGGATGGGAATGGAATGATTCTTATGGGCTGTGTGTAAATGCTGTAGAATTTGTATTTGTACTGGATTGGTTGGTGTAAATCAGAATATTCAGTAGAGAAGATTCAATGGATTGGAACGGGAACTTCGCCCTCTTCTCTGCTTCTCTCTTTTCTTCTTCACTCTCTCCTTTCTCCTCTTCCTCCTCACTCTCTCTGCTCTGAGCTGTGCTGGCAGTTCATAGCAGGGCCCCTTCACCCACACCCTGTGCAATAAATCCAAACCCAGCCCTGACTCCAGAGATCTCTCATCTCCATCCGTCCCATCCCCATCCTGTCCGACCTCGTTCCCACACCAACCAATCCAGTAAAAATACAAATCTTGTAGCATTTACCCACAGCCTGTAAGAATCATTCCATTCCCATCCTGTGTTATATTTTAAACCCTACAAACGACTCTTGGGACCCCTCCTGCCGAGCCAGCAGGGTCTGCTCTGACCCTTGGACTCTTGGTAAGGAGAAGGGCATTGTTTAATTAATTAATTTAATTGTTTAACCCTCAGCTGGCCATGCTGTTGTTTTCCAGTTGTTCAGTAACTAAAGCTCGGCATCTCAGACATCAAAATTTGCTTTCAACTCTATTTCACTTCTAGGTTTTATATTCTCTAAAAATAAGCAGTTGTATTTATAAAGCTTTCCTGTTTCATCTTCCCCAGCACCCCTGGAATCCCCTGCCGAGTTAATTGCTCCCACAAAGGCGAGGATTCATCCCGGGATAAAGGAGGGAACTCGGGCTGTGCCTTTTGAAGGGCACTTCAAAGGCCACCTCCGAAAGGAAAGCAGCTTTTAGTGCTCAGGAACTCCCCAAAAAGGCTTTGGGAGATTAAAAACTCAATGTTCTGTTAGAGTCAAAAGATTAAAAAAAAAATCCCTTTCAAGTCTGATTTTTTTTTATTTTTTCAGGATTTTTTGAGACCTTTGCAACGGTGCAGGAACTTCGCTGGGTTTATTCCAGCTCCTTCATCTGCTCATCCCGAGTGCTCCTGTGGCTGGATTTGGTTCCCTTTCCACCCAACTCCCTCCTGAGTTGATATTTTCAGAGATGTCAACTCAAAGAAGGAAAAATGGATAATTTAGGGACTCCCCAACCTCAAAGGGGATCCCCAACCCAGGGAAATCCACCCAAAATGCCCCAAACTCAGCTGAACACAAATGTTATTCCAGCGAGCATTTCCTGGATTCTCCAGCCCAAGGAAAAAAGCGTTTTCCAGCAGAGCATTTCCATGGAATCATTCCTGGCTGGATTTTAACATTTGCACCCCAGGCAGGGCCAGGGGAAATAAAATCCCCCAAAATCAACCCTGGGAGGGTTTAGGGGCCAACTGGCTGGGTTCAGCTCATTTAATTCCCCTTTATCAGGGCTTGAGCTGCTCTCGAAACCCTTTCTGATAAAAAAAAGGGTTTAAAAAAATAAAAAAAAGGGGTTTTAAAGATAAAAAAATCTTTTATTTCATGTTACGAAGTTGAGAATTGGGACAGGATAAATCCAAGCAACTCAGTGAGATCCACGTGGTTTTTATTTTTATTTCTATTTCTGAGGCTCGGACAGGAGAGCAAATCACTGAAATTGTTGTAGAAAAGTGAAGTTTATATGAACAGAGCACCCGCACTCCCTTCATTGAGTCCTGGATAAATATTCCTCGATAAATATTTATTCCATAAATAATATGGATTTTTCTAAATAATTTTTTTAATATTTTAATATTTATAATATGGGCATTTTTATTTTATATGGGGGAATTTTATAAATTGCCCAAGGAAGCCTCAGGAGCAGCCCAGGTGATCCCACAAATTATTCCCATGGAATTTCTCAGCATTTTCCTCACGGGAATCCCCAAGAAAGCCTGATGGGTCCCCAAAATACGGGAGGAAGGATGGACACAGACATGGGAAATCCCTTTATAATCCGAATTTAGCCCCAGTACGACTTTTTAATAAAAATTCAACACTTGGGAAGAATTTCTTCCAACTCCGCCCTCTTTTAGGAGGGTAAAATGAGACGCCTGGAGAGGCAGCGGATTGAGGGCAGCTCCGTTCACCCCCAAACCTGTGGGATTCCAGCCCCGAACCCCCCGAAATCCTCGGGGTGCGGTGAAAAAGGAAGCCCCGAAGGGCGCCGTGACCCCGACGTGATTCGAACACGCAGCCTTCTGATCTGGAGTCAGACGCGCTACCGTTGCGCCACGAGGTCCCGGCAGCGCCAGCTCCGCCCTTTCGACAAAACCCTCAGCGCCGCCCCGCCCCGTGCTGCCGAGCCGCGGGAATCTCGGTACCCCGGGAATATCCCGCACACCGGGAATGTCCTGAACATCAGGAAGCTCCGAACACCGGGAATCTGCACACCGGGAAGCTCCGGTTTGCACGGGATGGTCCCGGAACAGCGCCCGCGCCGCCCTGAGGGGCTCGGAGCCCGCCCGCCGCGCTGGCCACGCCCCCTCCACACAGTCACGCCCCCAGCAGTGTGGGCTGTACCACCGCCCGCCGAGGGGTGGCGCGGCCGCACCGGCTGCGCGCGGCAGCGGCGAGGAGAAGGAAACCCCCCCCGACCCGAGGTGGGCTGTGCCGGCCGATTTAAAGGGGCCGCGCCCGGGACGTGCGATGAGTTGGGGGCGTTCTCAGCCCATGGGGTGGGTGCGTTATAATCGACTTTTTCTTCCTTTTTCCTCTTGTTTCTGCCAAAGAAAAGCGAGCTGGAGAGGGGTTTTTGATGTGGGCATGGAGTGATAGGATGAGTGGAGTTGGTTTATACTAAAAAAGGGTCACTAATATACACGAATCAATTATTTTAATAATTTAGATGTTTAGATTAGTATAAATTAGTGATTAGTATAAATTATTTTAATAATTTAGACGGGAAATTGGGAAGGAATTATTCTCTGGGACAGTGGGGATGGGCTGGGATGGAATTCCCAGAGAATCCGTGGCTGCCTCATCCCTGGGAATGTCCAAGGCTGGGTTGGACGGGGCTTGGAGCCATTTGGGACAGCAGAAGGTGTGGAAGAGAAGGGAATGAGGAATGAGATGAATTTTAAGGATTTTTAAGATCCCTTCCCACCCACACCATCCTGAGGTTCCGTGGAAGCTCATCCAGCTCTGACCGCCCCTGTGAGCAGATCCAGGGGCACCTTTCCCCAAATCCACCTCCCACCCCATGGAATAAACCCCAGCTCCGAGGGGTTCCTAAATCCCATTGATTCCAGCAGCTCCATGTGCTGGATGGGATGGGAAAAGCTCATTCCAAGCTGTTTGAAGGAGCTGCTCCCGAGGCCATCGGGAATATTCCCCGGGAGGAGACGGATCAGTGGGAATCTCGGAGCATCTGTAATTTATGGGATAACCGAGCTGGAACTGCAGGGATTGGGGTGTCCACAGCCTCGGGAGATCCGGGAGAACTGAAAGGTATCAGGATCCATCAGCTGAGATGATCCCTTCCCATGGCACTCTGGGGATGCTCCTGGATCCTTCCTTGATTCTCCTGGATCCCATCCCAATGTTCATGGATCCCTGCCTGGTGTTCCTGCATCCTGCCCTGATGCTCCTGGATTCCTCCCTGATGTTCCTGGATTTCTCCCTGGTGCTCCTGGACCCCTCCTTGATTCTTCTGCATCCCTCTTGCTGTTCCTGGATCCTTCCCTGATGTTCCTGCATCCTTTCCTGATTCTTCTGGATCCCTCCCCAATGTTCCTGGATCCCTCCCTGATGTTCCTGTATCGCTCTCTGCTATCCCTGGATCCCTCTCTGCTATTCCTGGATCCCTCCTTGATTGTCTTGGATCCTTCCTTGATTCTCTTGGATCCCACCCTGATGTTCCTGGATCCTTCCCTGATTCTCCTGGATCCCTCCCTGCTATTCCTGGATCCCTCCCTTATTCTCTTGGATCCTTCTCTGATGTTCCTGCATTCTTTCCTGATTCTCCTGGATCCCTCCCCAATGTTCCTGGATCACTCCCTACTATTCCTGGATCCCTCCCTGATTCTCCTGGATCCCTCCTTGATTGTCTTGGATCCCTCCCTGATTCTCCTGGATCCCTCCTTGATTGTCTTGGATCCTTCCCTGATTCTCTTGGATCCCACCCTGATGTTCTTGCATCCCTCCCTGATGTTCCTGGATCCTTCCCTGATTTTCCTGGATCCCTCCCTGATTCTCCTGGATCCCCTCTGATGTTCCTGGATCCCTCCTTGATTCTCCTGGACCCCTCCCTGCTATTCCTTCATCCTTCCCTGATGTTCCTGGATCCTTTCCTGGATCCCTCCCTGATGCTCTGGATCCCTCCCTGATTCCTGAATCCCTCTCTGATTCTCTTGGATCCCTCCCCGGTGTTCCTGGATCCTTTCCTGGATCCCCTCCAATGTTCCTGGGTCCCTCCCTGGTGCTCCTGGATCCCTCCCCGATGTTCCTGGATCCCTCCCTGATTCTCCTGGGTCCCTCTCCAAGGAGGGCAGGGGGAGCCGGGACATTCCCGAGACCCTCCAGGGAAGGGGGAACACCCCAGGAGACGATGGACCTTGGAAAAAAATCCTCCAGGAAAACAATAAATCCCAGCCAGCGATGCTCGTTAGGACAGAGCCCAATAATTACTTTAATTAACGTGCTGGGATTTTTTTCCCATCTGACTTCCAAAGCCTTTGGCTGGGAATTTTCCTGACACCCCAGGAGTTGTTGTGGGGTTGGTTTGTGCTTGAACAACCCCTGTGCCCTTCCCCACATCCATCCCATTCCCAAAACTCAGGAATTTGAATTTTGGGGCTCTTTTTGAAGGCGCCTTTTGGGGAGGTTTGGAAGAACCAGCCTGGAAAAAGAGAGAGCCAAAACCCCTCCATAAAACCATAAAACCCCATCACACTCCAAAAATTATCATAAATATTTGATTTATTTATTTATTCCCTCGATCATTTATTACTATATTTATTAATATATTTATAAATAGCTTTATTAATAATTTATTAAATTATTTGTTAATTTATTAATTTATTAATTTTATTCATTCCTCTGGCACAGGAATTCCTGTAGGAAGTGCGTGGAAGATGCCTGTGCTTATTTACAAATCCCACGTTTATTTTTCCCACCCTCCTTCCAAAAAAAACAAAATCCCAAAAAAATAAATGTCCAGTACAGATTCCTATGGCTCCTGGGGCTGGGAGACTCCCGAGAATCATCCTGGGAGTCATTTCCTGAAGAAATCCGGGCAGCAGGAATTAAAAAAAAAGACAATAAAAAGAGATTTTTAATGCTTTGATCCGTGTCAGGGAGAGTTCTGTGCCTTTCCCTCTTTGCCAGGATCGATCCAGGAAAATTGATGGGGAGGAGCAAAAATCCTGAGGCAAAGCCTTGGGTTTAAGCGGGGCTTTGTTAAATCAGGACCTGCTGCCGAGCCTGGCTTTGTTTTTGCTGGTTTTTTGTGTGTTTTTGCATAGGAAAAACCTGGAGAAACAGGAGGAATCTGAGGGACGGGAGTCAGTCCAAGCTGGTTTCTCTATAATTAATTTTTTTTTACAGATTTCTGTGTCATTCTGTCCCTCTGGATTTATCCTGGAATAAAACAAGGCTGGAATTTACACCCCTGATCATTTCCAGAGCAGGGATTAATCCCAAATTGTTCAAATCCTTAAATGCATCCACCACAAATCCTTGTGCAAAAATAAAGTTACATTCAGGAAATGCCCTTGGAGTTCCACCAACTTCCTTGGATTTATTTTAATTTTTTTTGGCCCCGAGCTGATCCCGAAGTTCCTCGCCAAGGGCAAGGATGCAAAGGTGGAATTGGGGATGTGCAAAAATAGGAACAAGACAAAGTCAGCGTTTTCCCAAAGCAACGAGAGCTTCCCTGGGCCCACCTGGAGCTTCGTCCTTGGGAGAACATCCGGAAAAAACTCCGAGTTTTGGGGTGGCCATGAATTATTTTGGCTTACAGGAAGACTGGGAGAACCTGGAAGAAAATCCTCCTCGTGGGAGGGAGAAGGGACAGCTTTGACCCGCTGGTTTCTGGGGAGGAAAATATTAAAAATGAGGTTTTTAGGGGTTTTTTTTTCCTCTTGGATGCAGGAGGACACCAACCCCAAATTTCCTGTGGGGACGTGACCAGGGCAGCTCTGAGGGAAGCTGGATCCTTTCCTTGGCGTGATGGGATTAAAGAATTATTGCTGGTGGGAATGAATTCATCTTTGGGGAGCACGGCTCTGCTTTCCTGAGGAGCTGGAGGCTCTTCCCACAAACCCTGGGAATCCACAGAACAGGGATCCGCAGGAATTCCAGCCGGATCCGTGGTGGGGAGGGAGGACGAGGTGCAGCTCCCACATTCCTGCATCCCTTCCCAAAGGAAACCCGGGAGCAGCCAGGACGTGGCTCTGCTGCTCCAGCTTTGGGTTCATGGCTCGGCTGCTTCTCCAGAGGAGGGAAAATCCTTGGAAAAACACTTGGATAAACAGCTCATGGCTGACATCAGTAGGATTTATCCTCTCCAGCATTGCTCGGGTCCGGGGGGTTCTGGAGCAGGAGATCCAAAGGCAGGAGGGCAACAGGAATTCCTGAACCAGGAGCAAATCCCGAGTTTGTAGAGATGCCAGGAATTGTCCCAAGGATGGACCAGGAGCTTTGGAGTCGGTCAGGCTGGTGTTTGAAATTTTCCAGGTCTGCTGGGAATCGCTGGAGCAGGAGGGAATTCTCGGTGCCAGCAGGGCACAGGAGGGGCCGGGTGTGCGGGCAGGGTCATCATGGGACCCGTGGGACATCCTGGGCAAGGTCACCGTGCTACCTCCGGGACATCCTGGGAAAGGTCACCCCAGCACCTGTGGGACATCCTGGGCAAGGCCACCATGGGACCCGTGGGACATCCTGGGCAAGGTCACTGTGGCACCCATGGGACATCCTGGGCAAGGTCACCGTGCTACCTCCGGGACATCCTGGGAAAGGTCACCCCAGCACCTGTGGGACATCCTGGGCAGGGTCACTGCAGCACCCGTGGGACATCCTGGGCAAGGTCACCATGGGACCCGTGGGACATCCTGGGCAGGGTCACTGCTGCACCCATGGGACATCCTGGGCAAGGTCACTGTGGCACCCATGGGACATCCTGGGCAAGGTCATCATGGCACCTGTGGGACATCCTGGGCAGGGTCAGCATGGCACCCATGGGACATCCTGGGCAAGGTCACCGTGCTACCTCCGGGACATCCTGGGAAAGGTCACCCCAGCACCTGTGGGACATCCTGGGCAGGGTCACTGCAGCACCCGTGGGACATCCTGGGCAAGGTCACCATGGGACCCGTGGGACATCCTGGGCAAGGTCGCCGCTGCACCCATGGGACATCCTGGGCAGGGTCACCACCGCCCCTTGGCTCCTTCCCGGCCTGCCTGGGGAGAGGGAAGGGAGAGGAACTCATGAGAGAATCCACAGGATAAATGGAAAATCTGCAGGATAAATGGAGAATCTATAGGATGAGAGAATCTGCGGGATGAGAGAAACTGCAGGATAAGAGAATCTGTGGGATAAGTGGAGAATCTGTGGGGTAAATGGAGAATCTGCAGGATGAAAGAATCTGTGGGAGAAAAGGAGAATCTGCAGGATAAATGGAGAATCTATGGGATAAATGGAGAATCTGCGAGATAAATGGGGGAATCTGTGAGATAAATGGAGAATCTATGGGATAAATGGAGAATCTGTGGGATAATTGGAGAATCTATGGGATAAATGGAGAATCTGCGGGATGAAGGAATCTCTGGGATAAATGGAGAATCTATGGGATAAATGGAGAATCCGCGGGATGAAGGAATCTCTGGGATAAATGAAGAATCTGTGGGATAAATGGAGAATCTATGGGATAAATGGAAGAATTTGTGGGACAAAAGTGAGAATCTCTGTGGGATGAAAGAGCGTGTGGGGTGAGTGAGAATCTGTGGGATAAAAGGAGAATCTGTGGGGTAAATGGAGAATCTGTGGGGTGAGAGAATCTGCGGGGTAAATGGAAGAATCTGTGGGACAAAAGTGAGACTCTGTGGGATGAAAGAGCGTGTGGGGTGAGTGAGAATCTGTGGGGTAAATGGAGAAATCTGTGGGATAAACAGAGAATCTATGGGATAAATGGGGGAATCTGTGGGATAAATGGAGAATCTGTGGGATAAATGGAAGAATTTGTGGGACAAAAGTGAGAATCTCTGTGGGATGAAAGAGCGTGTGGGGTGAGAGAATCTGTGGGATAAAAGGAGAATCTGTGGGATAAATGGAGAATCTGTGGGATGAAAGAGTGTGTGGGGTGAGTGAGAGAACCTGCAGGATAAATGGAGAATCTGTGGGATAAATGGAGAATCTGCAGGATGAAAGAATCTATGGGATAAATGGCGAATCTGTGGGATAAATGAAAAATCTGTGGGATAAATGAAGAATCTGCAGGATAAATGAAGAATCTGTGGGATAAATGAAGAACCTCCAGGATAACTGAGCAGAAGAAGCAGCTCCCCTGTGCTCCCCAGCCCCTGATTGCTCAGCTCAGCTCCCCCTCCCCTGCCAAGCACCACCCCGGACACCTCAGATCAGCCCCCGAGCCCCCCAAACATCTCCCGACACCCCCAGGCAGAGGTGACCCCGCCGGGGAGCTGCTCCTTGGGGAGGTGAGAAGGGGACACACCCGGAGTCCCCCCGGCAGTCCCGGCGTACCCGGGGGACAGGAGGGGGTCCGGGGGGGCCGCTCCTCACACGGCCGTCTCCTGCCCCCCGCCGGCCTCCTCCTTCTTCCTCTTCATCTTGCAGAAGCCATGGAGGCCACAGAAACAGGCGAAGGTGAACTGGGGCATCACCCGGAGCAGGAGAAGCTCGGGAGCGACTCCGGGAGACCTGGAGGGGACAGGGAGAGGAGTCAGGGCGGCAGCTGGGGGTGCTGAGGGTGGGGAGCAGAGCCCCGAAATGCCCAAGCTGGGACATCACCCTGGACCTTTCCTTCCTTCCTTCCTTCCTTCCTTCCTTCCTTCCTTCCTTCCTTCCTTCCTTCCTTCCTTCCTTCCTTCCTTCCTTCCTTCCTTCCTTCCTTCCTTCCTTCCTTCCTTCCTTCCTTCCTTCCTTCCTTTCTCCCTCCCTCCCTCCCTCCCTCCTTTTCCTCTTCCCTTTTTCCTTCCTTTTCCCCTTTTCCTTCCTTTCTTTCTTTCTTTCTTTCTTTTTCTTTCTTTCTTTCTTTCTTTCATTCATTCATTCATTTCATTTCATTTCATCTCCCTCTCTCTTTTTCCTTTCCTCTTCCTTTTTTCCTTCCCTTTTCCCTTCCTCTTTCCTTCCTTCTTTCCTTTTCTTTCCTCCTTTCCTTCCTTCTTTCTTTCCCCTTCTCCCTTCCCTTCCCTTCCCTTCCCTTCCCTTCCCTTCCCTTCCCTTCCCTTCCCTTCCCTTCCTTCCCTTCCCTTCCCTTCCCTTCCCTTCCCTTCCCTTCCCTTCCCTTCCCTTCCCTTCCCTTTTTCCCTCCGAATTCCCCACCCCTCCGGATATCCCGGCTCTCTCCCAGCCCCTCTCCGGCCCCCAGCGGGATTGCAGCTCCCGGTGCCGGTGGAGCCCCGGGATTTCCCGGCCCCGGCGGTTCGGGCACAAAGAGGCTCAGCCGGGCCCCAATTCCCTCTCTTTGTGTCCTTTTTCTCTTTTTTTTTTTTTTTTTTGCAGATAAAATAATGCCCCAAAGCCCAGCCCACGCCAGGGCCCAACAGCTGCAAAATGTAATTATGCAAATGCAAGGCTGGGGGATTTTAAATAAATAACAAATCCTCGCAGAAACGCTGGCTGAAGGGAAAGTTTCGCTCGCTCCCTGCTTGAAATCTGAGCTTTTCATCAAATCCCAGAATCCCAGACTGGTTTGGGTTGGAAGGAACCTCAAAGCCCATCCAGTGGCAGGGACATCCATGGGCAGGGACAGCTGCCACCACCCCAGGGTGCTCCAAACCCCGTCTAGCCTGGCCTTGGACAATTCCAGGGTTATCCAAGCTTCCCTGGATAACCTCCTGTGCTGTTTGCAGATGATTTTACCCCGCAAGGGGCAGCGCTGGTGCTCAGGGGGAGGCTGGGCTCAGATTGGTGAGATGGGCACGAGGAACAAGGGGAGCTGGCAGGGGTTTGGGGTGCTGTCACTGTCACCTCGGGGGACCTCTCATCCCACAGCCTGGAGGAGTTTGGGGCTGTCACTGTCACCTCGGGGGACCTCTCATCCCACAGCCTGGAGGAGTTTGGGGCGCTGTCACCTCCTCAGGCTCAGGGGATCCCCCCATCCCCATCCCACACCCTGGAGGAATTTGGGGCACTGTCACCTCCTCAGGCTCAGGGGATCCCCAGTCCTCATCCCAGACCCCGGAGGAGTTTGGGGCACTGTCACTGTCACCTCAGGGGATCCCCCATCCCACAGCCCTGTAGGAGTTTGGGGCACTGTCACCTCCTCAAGCTCAGGGGACCCCCAATCCTCATCCCAGACCCTGGAGGAGTTTGGGGCTGTCACTGTCACCTCAGGGGACCCCCCCATCCCACACCCTGGAGGAGTTTGGGATGCTGTCACCTCCTCAGGCTCAGGGGACGCCCCATCCCCATCCCACACCCTGGCAGGGTTGGGTTACTGTCACTGTCACCTCGGGGGACCTCTCATCCCACAGCCCTGGAGGAGTTTGGGGCTGTCACTGTCACCTCGGGGGACCCCCTCATCCCATACCCCGAAGGAGTTTGGGGCACTGTCACCTGCTCAGGGGATGCCCCATCCCACAGCTCTGGAGGAGTTTGGGGCACTGTCACTGTCACCTTGAGAGACCCCTTATCCCACACCCCTGGAGGGGTTTAGGGCATTGTCACCTCCTCAGGCTCAGGGGATCCCCCCCATCCCACACCCTGGCAGGGTTTGGGGCACTGTCACTGTCACCTCAGGGGATCCCCCATCCCACACCCTAGAGGGGTTTGGGGTGCTGTCACTGTCACCTCAGGGGACCCCCCCATCCCACAGCCCTGGAGGAGTTTGGGGTGCTGTCACCTCCCCAGGCTCAGGGGACACCCCCATCCCACACCCTGGTGGGGTTTGGGGTGCTGTCACTGTCACCTCAGGGGACACCCCCATCCCATACCCTGAAGGAGTTTGGGGCGCTGTCACCTCCCCAGGCTCAGGGGACACCCCCATCCCCATCCCACACCCCGGAGGAGTTTGGAGCATCCCAAACTCCCAGCAGGGCCAGCTGGGAGGAGGAGACGAAGCCACCAGAGCAGGTGGAGCCCCAGGGGTGACAGCGGTGACAACGCCCGGGGTGGCCGGGGGGCGATGCCCCCTCCCCTCCTTCCCCTTCCCCTTTCCGAGGGGGCCCAGCTGCAGCACAAAGCCCCGAGGATGGGCTGGAATTCCCTGGGGTACCTGCCTGGGGCTCCCCGCTTCCCTGGGGCCACCTCGGGAGCTCAGCAATAAATAACCCGGGCCAGGCACGGCTCTAATGAGCGCCCGGCTCTGAATGGCCCGCGCCGCTTTGTGCGGCCGCTTTTTGTGCTCTCCAGCCCCGCCATGGGAATTGGGGAAGGGGCGGCTGGGGCCGAGGGGCCCGAGGGGACAGAGGGGGACAAAGGGGGGACAGCGGGGACCGCTCACCTCCCGCGGCCTCCCGGGAACGCGCGGTTCCAGCTGGAGGTGGGCACAGGGAAAAGCCCCTGGTTCATTTAATTTTTTGGGAGCTGCTCCAGCTTTGCCTAACCCAGCTTGTGCCAATCCTTCCCTCGCTCCAGGAAGGTTTAATAATCAAATTAAACAACGCTGGTTGTAATAATAGCCAGAAAAACAAAAAAAAAACCCCTTCAGACCTCCCAGGCGGGTCCCCAGGGGTGCCCTGTGCCACCTCACATCCCCGTTGTCCCAGCCTCGCTTTTTTTGCACAAAAAAAAACCCCACCCCGAGAGCCTGGGGGGTCTGGCTGGGACCCCATTAGGGCCCTATTGAGATATTTAGAGGGGTTTGTAGCTCTGCAGCTTTTCAGGCTGACCCTCTGCCTCCCATTGAGGCCGCGGACAATGATGAATGAGCCGCGGAGAATGGAGGCGGCCCAGCTGAGGCCGACGCTCCCGTTCCCCCTTGAAAAGGTTGGGGAAAAAAAAAAATAAAAAAGATCCTGGAAAAGCGAGGAATAATTAAAAAAAATTAAACGAAGCGGCTTGGGTTGATTTGTGAGGGCCAGGCAGGTTCTGCCAGCCCCACGTTGGCCTTTCCATTCAAAAGGAGAAGATCTTGGGGATAAAATTGGGGCTGCAGGGCGAGAAAACGCGCGGAGCATTAAAAATGTAAAGCTGGGAGAATTCTCTCCAGTCAAGCGCGTCACCGCGGGCAGTGTTTGTCACTGTCACCGTGATGAATTGGGAGCTGTCTGCAATCAGCACGCTCGCTTTAATAACAAAAAAAAATTCTTTCTGAAGCAGCTGGACCGAGTCTGGCCCTTCACCCAACAATTCCCATTTCCCTGGGATTTGTTGGACATCCAGGAAGCTCCAGGCACCGCCAGGGAAGGGCAGCAGGGGTGGTGACACTCACAGGTGACACTCGCAGGTGACACCGCCAGCCCCAGGTTTGCAATGCTCAGGCAGGAGGATCTTTCATTCCACCTGATTTTTCTCCCTCAGCTTTTCTATTTCTGGGAGACAACAGAAATTAACTTTTTTTTAGCAAATAGGTTGGAAAAAGCAGCGAGTTTTTGCGTTTGAACCCCTGGATTTCAGAGCTGCCTTTTGCCGCCAGCCTGCCTGGTTGTTTTTTTTTGTTTTCCATTTGCAATGGAAATCGGGGCTGTGGTGTTTTTTTTCTTTGCAGGGAGATGGAATTAAATTGTTTGTGATGAAACAGAGAAAAAAAAATTCATTTCATTTGCCTTTCCTGATCACTGCTCCATTACACAGCCAAGATTTTTAGGAGGGATTGGTGATTTTGGGGATCATAAGGGTTCTTAAAATCCTTTCCTGTGGAACTGTCACAGTTGGGCCTGGCAGAGATTCTCTCCTGAATCCTGAATTTTCCTGGGTGATGGGGCTGCTTTACCTGGGATTTTTGTTCCTTTGATTTTTAATTCTCCAAATTTCACCTCCCACACCCCAAAACTCTGTTGGGACAACCCACACTCCTCCTCCTCCAAACCCCATCCAATTTAACATTTTTCCAGCTGAATTTTCAAACCCATTATTTCCTAGCTTAGCTTTTTATTTATTTTCTCCCCACACCACTCCAAATAAAAAAAACCCTAAAAAATCTCGGACATTTCTCTGCTTAGAACCAACCCTGAGACTTCAAAGCCGCTTCTCTAATGAGCAGCCGAGCATTAAAAAAAAAAAACAACAACAAGAGGATAAAAAACCGACCTGAAAAAGCAGCACCATCCCTTTAAGGGGAGATAATGAAGGGAGAAGATGTTGCCTGGCATGTTTGCAGAGAATCGCTAATTAAAACATCGCTGCTGTAAAGTCTGCTGATCCCATTGATTCTTCCCCCCCACACACACTTAATTTGCTGCCAGGCAAGGCAAAGTCGCCAGGGCCCTCATTATAAAAATTTCACTGGCTGCAGCTAATGGTTGTAATTAATAGGTGCAATAAATTTCAAATGGGCAGCCGGGGTGTTCATTAGCTCGGGGCTGACTCAGCACCGGTGGCCTCACCAGTTCCTAAATAATCCATTCCCAGGCAGCCAGGAGGAGGAGGAGGAGGAGGAAGGTGCTCGATGACACAACTGCTGCAGCCGTAATTCCCCACTCAGGGCAATAATTCCCAGATTTGTGCCTTTTTTCTCTCTTTTTTTTGTCCTGCTGGTGAATTGGGAGGGAAAACCTTCCCCCCAAAGCTCGGATTTGGGGTGGGATCAGCACTCGAGGAACTGAACCCTCTGAGGGAAAAATTCCAACAATCCAGGCATGGATCAAACCAGGCGTGGCTGGGGTCGAGGATTTGGGATTTAATGTGGATTTTTAATTTTCTGCTTCTTCTCCGAGCATCCCAAACCAGGGTTGAGCTCCAAATCCCTCCAGGCTCCCCCTGAGCATCATTCCCCCTCTGGAAGTTCCCATGAGAGGGGTCTGGGTGTCCCACAGGGCCACAGCTTTGATTTAAAATCTCAGTTTTTCCGTTCATTATCATCTGGCTGTCATTAAAATATTCATAATTGGCACTCTTCTCCCAAATTATCCCCCGGAATATTATTATCCAGCAGGAAGGTGCTGCTGCTTCCCTGTGCTCCCCATCCGAATCCTGGATGGAATTTGGGAGCTGATGCCCCTGTGCCTGCTCATTCCTGAGCCAGAATTTGGGCTGAATTTGGCAGCTGTGCCTGCTCATTCCAAAATTTGGGCTGAATTTGGGAGCTGTGCCTGTTCATTCCAAAATTTGGGTGGAATTTGGGAGCTGCTGCCTCTGTGCCTGCACGTTCCTGAGCCAAAATTTGGGCTGAATTTGGCAGCTGTGCCTGCTCATTCCAAAATTTGGGCTGAATTTGGGAGCTGCTGCCTCTGTGCCTGCACATTCCAGAGCCAAAATCTGGGAGCTGATGCTCCATGTCTGCACGTTCCTGAGCAAAAATTTGAGTGGAATTTGGGAGCCTGCACATTCCTGAGTCAAAATTTGGGTAGAATTTGGGAGCTGTTTCCCTGTGCCTGCACACTTCTGAACATTCCAAAATTTGGGCTGAATTTGGGAGCTGGTGCCTCTGTGCCTTCACATTCCAAAATTTGGGTGGGATTTGGGAGCTGCTGCCCCTTGCTTGCACGTTCCAGAGCCAAGATTTGAGTTGAATTTGAGATCTGGTGCCCTGAGCCTGCACATTCCTGAGCCAAAATTTGAGTTGAATTTGGGATCTGGTGCCCTGAGCCTGCACATTCCTGAGCCAAAATTTTTGCTGCTGCCCCCAGGGCTGCCCAGGGGCTCCGTGTGGGGACAATTCCCACTCCTGGCAGGACAAGCCTGAGCCTCTCCCACTTTTGGGATGCTCCAAATCCGGATCCCGGCAGGAGCCCCACCAGTGTCCCCAGTCCAGTCCCTCCATCCCTCCCCTGCCTCCTTCCTTGCCTTGCTAAAGGAAAAAGTCAAAATGAAATGTCAAAAATCGAAGTCAAAAATCAAATGAAAGCGGTGAGAGCCATTCCCTGGCCTGGGGGATCTCTGGAGTGCAGAAATCACCAAAATTCCTGCCCGGAGCTGCTTTACCCACAACCAAACCAAAATATCACCAGGGGCCAGTGTTTGGGGCTGCCTAATCCCTGGAAATGTCCAAGGTTGGATTGGATGGGGCTTGGAGCAATCTGGGATAGGAGAAGGAACTGGAGGAGCTTTAAGGACTCCTAAATTCCCACTGGGAATCCTCGTGGTGACAGCAGGAACCATCCATGGAGGATTTTCCTTCCTCACCACCCCACTTTGGGTTCCAACAAAGCAAAACGACCCAGCCGGGCGTGGTTTTATGGTTTTGGTTCCTTGGCCCTGCTCTTCCCACTCAGCACCCTCACCCCAGGCTCCCATCCCTTCCTGCCTGGAGCTGCTTTACCCACAACCAAACCAAAACATCACCAGGGGCCGGTGTTTGGGGCTGCCCCATCCCTGGAAATGTCCAAGGCCAGAGCTTGGAGCAAACTGGGATAGGGAAAGAACTGGAGGAGCTTTAAGGACCCTTAAGGAATCCTCGTGGTGACAGCAGGAACCATCCAGCGAGGATTTTCCTTCCCCACCACCACACTGGAACCATCCAGGGAGGATTTTCCTTCCCCACCACCACACTGGAACCATCCAGGGAGGATTTTCCTTCCCCACCACCACACTGGAACCATCCAGGGAGGATTTTCCTTCCCCACCACCACACTGGAACCATCCAGGGAGGATTTTCCTTCCCCACCACCACACTGGAACCATCCAGGGAGGATTTTCCTTCCCCACCACCACAATTTGGGTTCCAACAAAGCAAAACGACCCAGCTGGATGTGGTTTGGTGGTTTTATGGTTTTGGTTCCTTGGCCCTGCTCTCCCTTCTCAGCACCCTCACCCCAGGCTCCCATTCCTTCCTGCCTGGAGCTGCTTTACCCACAACCAAACCAAAATATCACCAGGGGCTGGAGTTTGGGGCTGCCCCATCCCTGGAAATGTCCAAGGTTGGATTGGATGGGGTTTGGAGCAATCTGGGATAGGAGAAGGAACTGGAGGAGCTTTAAGGACTCCTAAATTCCCACTGGGAATCCTCGTGGTGACAGCAGGAACCATCCATGGAGGATTTTCCTTCCTCACCACCACACTGGAACCATCCAGGGAGGATTTTCCTTCCCCACCACCACACTTTGGGTTCCAACAAAGCAAAACGACCCAGCCGGGCGTGGTTTTATGGTTTTGGTTCCTTGGCCCCGCTCTCCCCTCTCAGCACCCTCACCCCGGGCTCCCATCCTGGTTTGGAGCAGCCCCCGGGGCAGGGGCGGAGGGGCCAAGCCAAGCGTGTCCCCCTGGCCGGCGTGAATGGCTCGGGGCAGGCATTGTCACGGGTGAATTTTCTGAATGAGCAAATCCTCATTAAAAAATAATTAAAACAGCCCGGGCGAGATTGGCTTAATTCCTTTCATTTTGACGGATGGCGTTTGGGTTTTGATGATTTATGTGCCAGCTCTGCCGCTTTCATTGTTGGAACTCATGGGATTTCAAGATTTTCTTCCTTCCACACCTCCCTGAGTCATGGGATTACAGCTGAACCTCAGCTTTTTTCCCTTTTTTTTTTTTCCCTCCTAGGACTATTATTTTTAAAGATGCATTCCAGGCTGGTGAAATAAACTTGAAAGGCTGACACCCGAATGAGTCAAAGCTCAGGAAGTGAGAAAAGAAAAATTAAAGGAGAGAGAAATTGCTCGTTTCCTGCTTGGGGAGGGGGGATGGAATCCCACAAGGTTTTTGGGGTGGTCCTGGGGGTGGTGGGGGCTGCAGGAATGGGGTGGGGTCTGTGGGGATGGGGTCTGTGGGGTGGGATGTGCGGGAATGGGGTGGGGTTTGTGAGGATGGGGTTTGTGGGGTGAGATCTGCAGGAATGGGGTCTGTGGGGTGGGGTTTGTGTAAATGGGGTCTGTGGGGATGGGGTCTGTGGGGTGGGATGTGCGGGAATGGGGTCAGTCAGGAGGGATCTGCAGAAATGGGGTCTATGGGATGGGGTTTGTGGGATGGGATCTGCAGGAATGGGGTCAGAGGGGTGGGATCTGTGGGCATGGGGTCTGTGGGATGGGGTTTGTGTAAATGGGGTCTGTGATATGGGGTCTGCAGTCCATGGCAGTGGGATCTGTAGGAATGGGATCTGCAGGAATGGGGCCTGTGGGATGGGATCTGTGGGAGTGGGTCCCAAGGAATCCCCATGACAGTGGGATCTGCAGGAATAGAACTGCAGGAATGGGGTCTGCAGGAATGGGGTCTGTGGGATGAGGTTTGTGTAAATGGGGTCTGTGGGATGGAATCTGCAGGAATGGGGTCTGTGGGGTAGGATCCATGGGAATGGGGTCAGTCAGGTGGAATCTGCAGAAATGGGGTCTGTGGGATGGGGTCTGTGGGGTGGGTTTGTGGGGTGGGATCTGCAGGAATGGGGTCTGTGGGATGGGGTTTGTGTAAATGGGGTCTGTGGGGTGGGATCCATGGGAATGGGGTCTGTGGGATGAGGTTTGTGTAAATGGGGTCTGTGGGATGGAATCTGCGGGAATGGGGTCTGTGGGGTAGGATCCATGGGAATGGGGTCAGTCAGGTGGAATCTGCAGGAATGGGGTCAGTGGGATGGGATCCATGGGAATGGGGTCTGTGGGATGGGATCTGCAGGAATGGGGCCTGTGGGATGGGGTCTGTGGGGTGGGTTTGTGGGGTGGGATCCATGGGAATGGGGTCTGTGGGATGGGGTTTGTGTAAATGGGGTCTGTGGGGTAGGATCCATGGGAATGGGGTCAGTCAGGTGGAATCTGCAGGAATGGGGTCTGTGGGGTAGGATCCATGGGAATGGGGTCTGTGGGATGGGATCTGCAGGAATGGGGTCAGTGGGATGGGGTCTGTGGGGTGGGTTTGTGGGGTGGGATCTGCAGGAATGGGGTCTGTGGGATGGGGTTTGTGTAAATGGGGTCTGTGGGGTGGGATCCATGGGAATGGGGTCTGCAGGAATGGGATCTGCAGAAATGGGCTTTGTGGGATGGGGTTTATGTAAATGGGGTCAGTGGGATGGGGTTTGTGGAGTGGGATCTGTGGGCCTGGGCTTTGTGGGATGGGGTTTGTGTAAATGGGGTCTGTGGGGTGGGATCTGCAGGAATGGGACCTGTGGGGTGGGATCTGCAGGAACGGGGTCTGTGGGGTAGGATTTGTGGGAATGGGGTCTGTGGGGTGGTATCTGCAGGAACAGGGTCTGTGGGAATGGGATCTGCGGGAATGGGGTCTGTGGGGTGGGATCTGCAGGAATGGGGTTTGTGGGGTGGGATCTGCAGGAACAGGGTCTGTGGGGTGGGATCTGCAGGAATGGGGTTTGTGGGGTGGGATCTGCAGGAATGGGGTCTGTGGGATGGGATCTGCAGGAATGGGGTCTGTGGGGTGGGATCTGTGGGAATGGGGTCTGTGGGGTGGGATCTGCAGGAACGGGGTCTGTGGGAATGGGATCTGCAGGAATGGGGTCTGTGGGATGGGATTTGTGTAAATGGGGTCTGTGGCAGTGGGATCTGCAGGAATGGCGTCTGTGGGGTGGGATCTGCAGGAATGGGGTTTGTGGGGTGGGATCAGCAGTACCCCCTCCTCTGCCACCCCACGGACCCCGCAGAATTCCCCTTTGCACATTTCCAAAGCCCCGATTTGCCGAGCCCTGCCCTGCAGTTAAATCCTTCCTCCCCTCCCCACCCTCGTGACACCGGCCAGGCCACGACCTCCCATCCTGGGAGCCTTGGGGACAGCCCCGCCTGGCACAAACCGGGTGGCGCCACCTCTGAGATGTGAGACGGGACTGGAGGCACCCAAAAAAACTTCCGTGAACCCTCCTCCCCCTGCTCAGGGCCGCTGGAAATACCCTTAGAAATGCCCTTGACCTCTTCCTGGAGCTTTTGTTCCAGGGGGGGATGCAGGTGGGGACGCTTTGAACCAGTGTGGGAAAAGCTCCAAAAAAAAAAAAAAAAAAGAGCCAAAAAGAAAAAGCCAAAAAAAAGAAAAAGCCAAAAAGAAAAAAAAAAAAAAAAAAAAAAAAAAAAAAGAAAAGCCAAAAAGAAAAAACCAAAAACACACACAAAAAAAAAAAAAAAAGAAAAAAACAAAAAGAAAAAGCCAAAAAAGAAAAGACCAAAAAATAAAAAGCCAAAAATAAAAAAAGAAAAAGCCAAAAAGAAAAAAAAAAAAAAAAAACAAAAAGAAAAAGCTGAAAAGAAAAAGAAAAAGCCAAAAAGAAAAATCCTCTCCCTCGGTCGGTGCTGAATGGGGACGGCCCCGCCACCCCCGGGTGCCTTTTGTCTCCCCACCCCTCTGGTAAGGCCCTGCAAGGCTTCAGTGCCCCCTTTCAGTGGTTGTTGGACCCCAAATCAATGCGGGGGCTCGGAAGGGGCTCGGGGAGCGGGGCGGAGGTGCCTGGAAGGTGCAGCCCCTCCCCTGTGTAGCCCATGGCTTTTCGCCCTACATGAGTTCGGGAAAGCAATCACATAGGAATAAAAAGCCATAGACCACAGCAGAGGGCTTAGCCAGGATAAGGCAGCAGCTCTGGGGAGAGGGGAGGGGAAAGGGAGAGGGGAATGAGGGGGGAAATGATTCTGTGGGCTGAGCTGGGAGCAGCTGGGAGCACAACCCCAAACCAAAGTGAGTTCCCACCCCAAACCCAGAGTGAGTTCCTACCCCAAAGCCAAAGTGGATTCTTATCCCAAAACCAGCATGGGTTCTCACCCCAAAACCAAAGTGAGTTCTTATCAAACCCAGAGTGCATTCCCACCCCAAAACCAAGGTGGGTTCTCACCCTAAAACCACAGTGGGTTTCCACCCCAAAACCAAAGTGAGTTCCCACCCCAAAACCAGGGTGAGTTCCCATCCCAAAACCAAGGCAAAAAGTGAGTTCCCATCCCAAAACCAAAGGGAGTTCCCACCACAAAACCAAGGTGGGTTCCCACAACAAAAACCAAGGGGGGTTCCCATCCCAAAACCAGAGTGGGTTCTCACCCCAAAGCCAAGGTGGGTTCCCATCCCAAATCCAAGGTAAATTCCCACCCCAAATTCACCAAGCCAAGGGTGAGTTACCACCCCAAAACCAGCTTGAGTTCTCACCCCAAAACCAAAGCGAGTTCCCTCTCCAAACCCAGGGTGGGTTTCCACCCCAAAACCAGCATGAGTTCCCAATCCAAACCCAGGGTGAGTTCCCACTCCAAACCAAGGTGAATTCCTACCCCAAAACCAAGGCAGGTTCCCACCACAAAACCAAGGTGGGTTCCCTCCCAAAACCAGGCTGAGTTCCCACCCCAAACCCAGGCTGAGTTCCCACCCCAAAACCAGGGTGTGTTCCCGCCCCAAACCCCCCTCAGCAGCCCGGGGTGGCTCCTCCTGGGTTATCCCCTGGTCAGGAGGAGCAATCCCAGCCTGGAATGTTCCCCTGTCTCAGCAGGGAGCTGACCCCATGCCCTGGCTGCTGTGAGGAGCTGGGACAACTCAGACCCCAATCCCTGGGATTGCAGGGACGGCTCAAACCCCAATCCCAGGATCGCAGGGACGGCTCAAACCCCAATCCCAGGATCGCAGGGATGGCTCAAACCCCAATCCCTGAGATCACAGGGATGGCTCAAACCCCAATCCCTGGGATCACTGGGACAGCTCAAACCCCAATCCCAGGATTGCAGGGATGACTCAAACCCCAATCCCAGGATTGCAGGGACGGCTCAAACCCCAATCCCTGAGATCACAGGGACAGCTCAAACCCCAATCCCAGGACTGCAGGGACGGCTCAAACCCCAATCCCTGGGATCACTGGGACAGCTCAAACTCCAATCCCAGGATTGCAGGGATGACTCAAACCCCAATCCCAGGACTGCAGGGACAACTCAAACCCCAATCCCTGGGATCGCAAGGACAACTCAAACCCCAATCCCAGGACTGCAGGGCCGGCTCAAACCCGCGGTGCCGGAATTAATTCCAGCATGCCCAGGGAGCAGCCATGGCACGCTTGATTTCCCCCTCCCGGTGTCCTGGCCGCGGCCCCACCTCATCCCTGTCAGCACCTGGCATCCTCTCCTCTGTGCCGCCTTCCAGAACCCCAAACAAACCCCACAAACCTGCAGCTCCAAGCCAGGCTGCAAACGGAGCTGCACCAATCCCCACCTGCAGCAAACCCACACCTCACATTGCTGGAGCCTACATGGATAAATCCAAATTTTTAGCGAGAAACACTCACCTCAGCGTGCACCCAGCGGCTGGTTTGAAAAAATCTGAATTTTAGGGGATTCACTCAGGGAGGCTGAGCAGGAGCGAAACCCCCGCGCTGGCCCCGCTGCCCCCAGAGCTCACCTGGATGCTCGGCCAGGTTCATCCAACAGAGCCGCCTTTGTGGGCTCAGACAAAGGCCCAAAGAAAGGTCTGGCTGCCAACCCTCCTCCCCCTCACTCCACCTCCCCCGGGGCCTTCTCGGGGGAGTTTCCATCTCTGGACCCACCAAAAAAAATGCGCTGGGGACAAGGTGACGAATTTCAGGGTGGCGGCAGCTCCGCTGAGGGCTGGACACTGGTTCCTCAAGGAAAGAATTCTTCCCTGAAGATTTTTCCTCTCTGCACCTGGGGAAGCTCCTTGGGTGGCACAGGAGGTGCTCAGGTTGTCCCTGGGAAAGCTCCGGCCTCTGTCTCAGCTCCCTGCCCCTGCCGGGACACCGCTGGTTCATTAGCGGCTGTTTAATTGCCGGGAGCTGATGAGGTCAGGGTGGGAGACGCTCCCTTCCTGGCCGGAATCCTCGGGAACTCCAGGTTCTCCGAGCTGCCGGGGTGGGAGGCAGGGAGGGATTTTTGCTGTGGTTTGCAGTAGCAAAGAACACGACTTTGACCTACAAAGAGAACTCCTGGAGCGCCTGGCGGCTCCGAGCTGGCGTTTTCCCAAGGTTTTCCCCTCTTTGATCTCTCCGGGAACGGTGAGGGGAAAGGGCCACGGTGTGCCCCACCTGTGACATGGCCGTGGTCCCCTCCTGGTATCCCAAAACACGGGGCTGTTCCAGAGCATCCCTTGATCCCAAAATTCCATCCTTGGGAGCAGGTGCTGCACTGGGAAGGCCTTTAGGGAAACCCCCCAGGTGTGAGTGACACACCAGGACCCCAACATGGATCCCTGCTCTGCGTGTCCACCCCCAATCTCTACAGATCAGCCCTGACCTCATTGGATCAGCCCCAATCCTGATGGATCAGCCCCAGTCCCAAAGAATCAGCCCAAATCCTGATGAATCACCCCCAATCCCGATGGATCAGCCCCAATCCTGATGGATCAGCCCCAATCCTGATGGGTCAGCCCCAATCCCAATGGATCAACCCCAATCCCGATGGATCAGCCCCAATCCCAATGGGTCAGCCCCAATCCTGATGGGTCAGCCCCAATCCCAATGGATCAACCCCAATCCCGATAGATCAGCCCCAATCCCATCAGATCAGCCCCAATCCCAACGGGTCAGCCCCGATCCCAACGGGTCAGCCCCGATCCCAACGGGTCAGCCTCAGACCCAATGAATCAGCCTCAATCCCAATGGATCGGTCCCAATCCCGATAGATCAGCCCCAATCCCAATGGGTCAGCCCCAATCCCAATAGATCAACCCCAATCCTGATAGATCAGCCCCAATCCCGATAGATCAGCCCCAATCCCATCAGATCAGCTCGAATCCCAATGGATCAGCCCCAACCTCAATGGATCAGCCCCAGTCTTGATGGATCAGCCCCAGTCCCAATGGATCAGCCCCAATCCCGATGTATCAACCCCAATCCCATCAGTTCAGCCCCAGTCCCAATGGATCAGCCCCAATCCCATGGTGGAGCAGGACAAACCCAACCAATCCATCACTTCCTCCATGGTGGCTCTTTGGGACACGGCCCTGCGGCACCCACGCCCTTCCCACGGAGGTGACACCCGGCAGCTGCCGTCCCCAGCACGGCAGCACGAGGACACGTGTCCATCCCGGTGCCACCATGGCCTGTCCACACCGCGGGGGACCCCAGGACTGCCCAGAGCCGCCGGCCGAGAGCGCTGAGCTCACCTTTGGCAGCGCGGGAGGGGCGCGGTGCCAGCGGGGACAGGGACAGGGACAGGGACAGGGACAGGGACAGGGCTGGCACTGCCGGGGGGGATGGGGCTGGCACTGCCAGGGGGGACAGGGACAGGGCTGGCACTGCCAGGGGGGACAGTGACAGGACTGGCACTGCAGGGGGGACAGTGACAGGGCTGGTACTGCCAGGGGGACGGGGCTGGCACTGCCAGGGGGGACAGGGACAGGGCTGGCACTGCCAGGGGGGACAGGGACAGGGCTGGCACTGCCAGGGGGGACAGGACTGGCACTGCCAGGGGGGACAGGGACAGGGCTGGCACTGCCGGGGGTGACAGGGCTGGCACTGCCAGGGGGACAGGGACAGGCTGGCACTGCCAGGGGGGACAGGGACAGGGCTGGCACTGCCAGGGGGGACAGGGACAGGGCTGGCACTGCCAGGGGGGACAGGACTGGCACGGCAGCAGGGACAGGGACGGGGCTGGCACTGCCAGGGGGGACGGGGCTGGCACTGCCAGGGGGGACAGGGACAGGCTGGCACTGCCAGGGGGGACAGGGACAGGGCTGGCACTGCCAGGGGGGATAGGACCGGCACGGCAGGCCCCTGGTGGCATCGCCCTCCCCGTCCTCTCCTCCCCAATCCCTGCTGCAGGGGGTGCCCAGAGCTGCTCGGGGGGGGTCACCCCGCATTTTTTGGACCCCCCAACCTTTCTGTCGCTGCGCGGGCACACGGCTGAGCTGGGAGCGGGGAGGGAGGGAGGGAAGGGAGGGAAGGGAGGGAGGGAGGGAGCGGGGTCAGGTATTTCTCCATGCCCAGCTCCGCCGGGCCCGGTAACAAAGGCGCTATTGAACTGCAGCCGCTCTGGTCTGTGAAGCAGAAACCCTCTTGTATCTCCTCCGGTGCCTTTGATCTGCCTCCCCCGGTGGGATGGGGATTACTCATGTCCTGCTGCTCGGGCACCGCTGCCAGCGCCGCGCTGGGGTGGAGGGGACAAAACCCCCAGAAGTGGCGGAATGTCCCAGCGCCATCAGTGCCGCCCTTCCCTCCGCATCCCCAAACCCTTCCCAAACTTTTTCAGGGATCCGCGCCGTGCTCAGCCAAGCGCGGGGGGCGGGAGGAGCCGCGCTCAGAGCCTCGCATTCCTGCGCTGTAATTAAAGCCGGTGAGCTGGGCGGAGGGGGGAATTTCCCAAAGGGTTTTACTGGCGTCTGGACAAGGGTCAGACAATGAGAACATTTGACAGGGTGCCCAAATCCGCCGTAGCTTGGATACGAGCGCTCAAAGCCTCCCCCGTGCTCCTCGTCCCAGGCGCTGCTTTGGGGGAGGTTTGGGCAGGTTGGGAGGTGGGGACGGCGCCGGGGACTCTCACAAAACCCTCACAGCCCGGCCAGGCTGCCCCAAAAATGCCAAAGCATTGAACAGCACAAATCCTGGAACCGCATTCCCGGCGGGATGCGCCTGGAAATCCCGGCTGGAGGCACCAAACGCACCTTGGGGACTCCCAGCGCTCGGATCGATGCTTTCAAAAGTGTTTTGCTGCCTTCAGCAGGTCCCTGCCTCGCTCCCTGAGGGATCCAGGGGCGCTGGGGGCTTATCCTGGTTTTGCCAATCCCGGGGGATATTTGGGATGCTCTGACAACCTGCCCGGAAACCATCCCAGTTTCCCCAAAGCTCTGGAGTGCCTTTGGAAAATCTCACTCCCTCCTGCTTTTCTGGTTCGTTTGCAGAAATCCCTGGGTGCTCCCAGAGCACCCAGAGAGGCTCGAGTGGGATCTCCCTGGGGTGCCCACGTGGCAGCACCCAAAAGGAGGACACCCAAAATTGGAGCTCGGGGGGGGGATCCTGCAGGGATCTGAGAGCTCCCAGCGCCATTCCCGAGGCTCATTCCCGCTTTTCCCAGCTCCCTGTGTCCCAGGAGCAGGCAGAGCCCGGGACATGTGCAGAACCTGTCTGGGGCTGCCCTTAACGAGAGATGGACATAAATTAATAAATTAAATTAATAAATAAATTAATCACCCCCTGAGGCCTGGGATGGACAGGGCGGATGGACAGATGGACAGACAGATGGATGGACGCTCCAGAGCAGAGCCTGGAACGCCTCATTTCCCACAGACATCCACACCAGTTGCACCCCAAGCAGGTGGAATGTTTGGGGGGATCAGCTCCCCCTCCCCAGCCCCATCAGGCCCCAATTCCCGGTGGATTTTTAAATTTTAACCCTCAGAATTCAGGGAGCAGCTCCAGCCAGAGTTTGGGCAATGCTCCATTCTTGAGCTGTCTTGACCAGCGGCTCCAGCCCAGCCAGATCAGATCTCCTAATCTCATTTCTGAGGCGCCCGGGATCGTGAATTGGGGATTTAGAGAATATTTGTCATTGCAGCAATGTCATTTCCCAGCCTTTCCCTCCTTCCCCGAGTCTTTATGTCTGGAATTTTTGGCTTCATGGGAACATGAAAAAAGGGAGGCTCTGGAATATTTGTGGTGCAGCTGAAGGTGCCACTTGTGCATCCCATGGACGGGGTGATTCCAGGGTTATTTGTGGATTTTAATCAGATTTTTCATCACCTCCTGATTTTCTACCGAGAGCTGCTTGAACAGAGCCCAGATCTTTGCAGAATTCCTGATAAATCTTCCAGGAATAGAAAAGGGGGAAGGTGATAAAAATGAGGAATCCCCCAGATCCTGCAAATCTCAGAGCAGAGCCCCAGTGCTTCCCTACAGAGCAGAGGGTGAGACCAACACCTTTGTGGGGAAATTCCAGGGAATTTGCTCCAAAATCCCTGTTTTCAGCCACAGCAGCATCACAGACAGAGCTCCAGAATATTTCCTATGGAAAAAGGAGACTCCAGAACATTTCCCATGGAAAAAAAGGAGGCACCAGAACAGCTCCCTTCCCCATGGAAAATCCACTTTGGGAAGGGCCAAACCTCTCCCGATTTTCCAGGTTCACACACAACCACAGCTCTGTGGATCCAGAGCTCAGAATCCAGAGTGGAGCTGCTCCGGGTTTGTTTGGAGGAGGGAAAAGGAATTTTTCATTCCTGGCTACTTTTGAACTTCATCCCTGTTGGGATGTTCCTGATCCTGTTGGGATCCATCCCTCTCAGCACAGACATGGCAGCCCAGGAGATGTTTTCCTTCTCCAGTGGGAATTCCAGGCTTTCCCTACATCAGGAATTTGTATGGGGCTGTGAGGTGCTGAGGGGGCAGCGCTGTCCCCACACCGGGCAGTCCCACAGGAGTGGATTTTCCATTTGTGCCTGAGGCTGCAGAAATGTTCCCCCAGGGGAAGTTTGAGCCATGAGGGATATGAACCCTGTTATTCCTGGTTATTCCCAGTTATTCCTGGTTATTCCCTGTTATTCCTGGTTATTCCCAGTTATTCCTGGTTATTCCCTGTTATTCCTGGTTATTCCCAGTTATTCCTGATTATTCCCGGTTATTCCCAGTATTTTGCATCTCTGGTTTGTTTGTCCCACTCAGCTTTAAGCACAAAACCAACCTGGAGGAGCTGCAACCTCTCCTTCCCACTTTTCCACTCCCAACCCTCCTTTTCCCTCTTCCCCACATCTCTTATTGTAGGTAAAAACAAAAAAAAAAAAAAAAATCCTCCACCTCTAAATGATTTCATTTCTCAGCTAGCTGGGAAAAATTCAGGATAAATTCATTTGTGTTTGACCCCTCGGTGCTCTGCAAACCAACAAATCCATCCTGGGCAGGGAAATGACCCTTGGAGATGGGGTCAGAAAAGGATCCCAGGATCCCAAAATCATGACAGGTCCCAGCCCAAATCCCAAATCCCTCCGCCCAGCCTCACTGCCCTTTGCCAAATTCCTCCGGATTTATTTCCAGGGAGGGAAGGGACGAGATAATGACCCAGATCTGTTCCTGCTCACTCGCCATCAATTTTTCCATGGAGCCCATTAGGAGAGGGCAGCAGCAGCAGCTCGGGGACCCAGGTAAGGTTCTCACTAACAAGATCCTCCCGGGCCTTTTAGCACATTCCTGGGCACAGAGATTTCAGCTCCCGCCGCCCCAGCTGTAATTAAGTCTGGGCTGAGAGGCAGGAGATGCCGCAGGAGCCGGGGGGAATTTGTCTCCATTTGCTGGAGCTGCTGGGGGCTGGTGAGGGAGGGTTTGGATCAGGCAGGGATGGGGGATTGATGGTCTGGATCACTCAGGGATGGGGATTGATGGTCTGGGTCAGGCTGGGACAGGGGATTGATGGTCTGGATTTGGATTAGGCTCAATGGTCTGGATCACTCAGGGATGGGGATTGATGGTCTGGATTTGGATCAGGCTCAATGGTCTGGATCACTCAGGGATGGGGATTGATGGTCTGGATTTGGATTAGGCTCAATGGTCTGGATCAGGCAGGGGTAGGGGTCAGTGGTCTGGCTCCATCAGGGATCAGGGGTCAGTGGTCTGGATCGGGCAGGTCTGAGTCAGGCAGGGATGGGGGTTTCATGGTCTGGATCACTCAGGGATGGGGGATTGATGGTTTGGATTTGGATCAGGCTCAATGGTCTGGATCACTCAGGGATGGGGGATTGATGGTTTGGATTTGGATCAGGCTCAATGGTCTGGATCAGGCAGGGATAGGGGTCAGTGGTCTGGATCAGGCAGGGATGGGGATTGATGGTCTGGATTGGGCAGGGATGAGGAATTGGTGGTCTGGATCTGGATTTGGATCAGGCTTGATGGTCTGGCCCTGGCACGGATGAGGGGTCAATGGTCTGGCTCCATCAGGGATCAGGGGTCTGGATCACTCAGGGATGGGGGATTCATGGTCTGGACCTGGATCTGGATCAGGCTCAATGGTCCGGATCGGGCAGAGATGGAGGATTGATGGTCTGGGTTTAGATCTGGATTAGGTTCCATGGTCTGGCCCTGGCAGGGATGGGGATCAATGGTCTGGGTTTGGATCTGGATCAGGCTCAGTGGTCTGCATCACTCAGGGATGGGGGATTGATGGTCTGTATCTCAATCAGGCTCAATGGTCTGGATCAGGCAGGGATGGGGATCAATGGTCTGGCTCCATCAGGGATCACGGGTCAGTGGTCTGGATTGGTCAGGGACAGGGGATTCATGGTCTGGATCAGGCAGGGAGGGGGGATTGATGGTCTGGATCGGTCAGGGACAGGGGATTGATGGTCTGGGTCAGGCAGGGATGGGGGTTTCATGGTCTGGATCACTCAGGGATGGGGGACTGATGGTCTGGATCTGGATCAGGCTCAATGGTCTGGCTCAGGCAGGGGTGGAGGATTGATGGTCTGGATCGGTCAGGGACAGGGGATTGATGGTCTGGGTCAGGCAGGGATGGGGGTTTCATGGTCTGGATCACTCAGGGATGGAGGATTGATGGTCTAGATCAGGCAGGGATGGGGATTGATGGTCTGGACCTGGATCTGGATCAGGCTCAGTGGTCTGAGTCAGGCAGGGATGGAGGATTGATGGTCTGGATCACTCAGGGGTGGGGGACTGATGGTCTGGACCTGGATCTGGATCAGGCTCAGTGGTCTGGCCCTGGCAGGGATGAGGGACTGATGATCTGGCTGGTGGTCTGGATCAAGAAGGGATGAGGGGATCAATGGTCTGATTCCAGAAGGGTTTGGGGATCAATGGTCTGGTTCCATCAGGGATCAGGGGTCAGTGGTCTGGCCCTGGCAGGGATGAGAGGTTGATGGTCTGGCCCTGTCAGGGACATGGAGCTGCGCTCCTGGGCAGTGCAGGCACTGGACCCTGGTGTTCCCTGCTCCCCTCAGAGCTCCAGGAACTCCAGTTTGGGACTGGAGGGAGCTGGGCTGAAGGGGCCAGATCAGGTCTCAGGAGTGACCAGAGCAGAGGGAACAAAGAGATGCAGGAATTGAACGGGGAAGGTGAGGAAGGAGCCCCCTGGGGCTTGTCCAGGGATGGGACCCTCAGCTCCACAGGGACCATTCCAGCTCCCCTGGGAAGGTCCTTCCATGGGCTCAGACCCATCTCAGGTGACCCCAAATAACTCCAGGAACATCACCCTGGGCACAAACTTGGGAAAAAATGACACCAACCCTTCTCCCACATCACCCAGCAGGGCTGAGCCCTCCAGCACAGGCATGGGGGAGCAGTTATTAATTAATTATTAATTATTATTGGGGACTTAGAGAATATTTGTCATTTAACAATGTCATTCCCCAGCCTTTACCTCCTCCAATAATTCTCAGACTTTTTTGGCTTCATAGGAACATTTCCTATGGAAAAAAGGAGACTCCAGAACATTTCCCATGGAAAAAAAAGGAGGCAGCACATGGATCAGCCCCTGGAGAGGGAGCAGGGCCATCCCAGAGCCCTTTGGATGCTGGGGAACCTTCGGAGCCAGGGCCAGGGGGAGGCAGGTGTGGGATATTTGTGCTCTGGATGCTGTCAGTCCTGCTGTTCCCTGTAATTCCCTGTAATTCCTTGTTTTTCCTTGTTATTCCCTGGTTTTCCCTGTAATTCCCTCTTATGCCTTGATGTTCACTGTTTTTCCCTGTTATTCCCTCTTATTTCCCGTTATTCCTGGTTATTCCCCGTCATTCCTGGTTATTCTCTCTTATATCCTGTTGTTCCCTGTTACTCCCAGTTATTCCCTCTTTTTCCCCATTATTCCCAGTTATTCCCCATAATTCCCAGTTATTCCCTGTTTTTCCCCATAATTCCCAGTTATTCCCTCTTAATCCCCGTTATTCCTTGTTATTCCCTGTTATTCCGTGTTCCCTGTTATTCCTGGTTATTCCCTGTTGTTATTCCCTGTTATTCCTGGTTATTCCCCATTATTCCCTGTCCTTCCTTGCTATTCCCTGTTATTCCCCATTATTCCCCATTATTCCCTATTATTCCCTGTTATTCCTGGTTATTCTCTGCTGTTATTCCCTCTTATTTCCTGTTGTCCCCTGTTATTCCTGGTTATTCCCTGTTATTCCTGGTTATTCCCAGTCATTCCTGGTCATTCCCCATTATTCCCCGTTATTCCTTGTAATTCCCAGTCATTCCCAGTCATTCCCAGTCGTTCCCAGTCACTCCCTGTCCCCATCGATCCCGGTTCCTGGCACACCTTGGCCCCCCTCAGCACGGTCAGGAATTCCCCCGGAGCCGCTCCCTGCCCCGCTGGCCACCCTGAGTGCTCAGTGTCCCCTCCCAGGGGACAGCCACACCCGCGGGGGTCCCAGCGCCTCGGGGACACCCCAAGGTTCGGTGTCGGGGTGTCCCAAACCTGTCCCTGAGCCTGGAGCCACCCCAGCCCCGCTGCTGCCACCTCTCCCTGGGGACACAAAACCACCAGGAGGGGACATTTTTTTTTTTTTGGAGAGGGCCCCGGGTCTCCCGGGGCTCGCCCTCCCCTCACCTCGGTGGCCCTGAACCTCCTGGCAGGGAAAAATCCTCATTTTCCTGAGCCAGTCCAGACACGTGAGAGCAGCACCGCGCACCCCGAGACCCCCCAGCAGCCCCCAAACCCCTGCACGACCCCCGGGACCCCCTGAGGCCCCTCCATTCCGTGCCACAACACACCTGAACGAGCGGCGGGGATCGGGCGAGGCCAAAAAAAACCCCAAAAAATCGCGGCAATTCCTCTCTGCGAGTCCTGGCTGACATCACCGCTCAGGTTGATACACGCACGGCTTGGTTTATCTTTCTTTGGGATTACCTCATCGGAGAGGACACGGAGAGCCTCCCGCTCCTCTCCCTCTCCCTCTCCTCTCCCTCTCCCCCTTTTCCTCCATCCTTTTCCCTCTCCCAGCTCAGAGCTGCAAGTTTGCAGCCGGAGGAAGGAATGGCTGAGATGCGGCTCCCGCAGCTCCCCCAGCCCCGCCGGCCACGCCGCCGCTTCCTCCCGCATCCCTCCAGGATCCGGGGACATCCAGGAACATCCAGGGGGATCCAGGTTGATCCAGCCAGGCTCAAACCCTCTCCGTACCCTCCTAAAACCAACCCCGCGCTCCTGCAGCAGGGCAGGGGGGTTTATTCCCGCTACAAACAATGCCAAAGTGTTTGCACACACACACACACACACAAAACCCGGTCCTGCCCTCCCGGCTTCGCTCTGGGAGAGACAAAAAAAACTTAAATCCACCCGCAGGATCAGCAATTCCCAGCCTGGAATGCAAGGGTTAACGAGCTCACGTGTAATTAACCGATCACTACGTTAGCATGTGTTGCATGTAATTCTCTGTCAACATAAATAATGGGGGTAAAACACGAAAATCCCCGCGCGCCTCACGAATATTCACACCCAGATGAATTTTTGGCCAGTTCAGGGTTATTTTCACCCATAACAAAGCCAATCTCTTTTTTTTTTCCCCCTCCCCGAGCTGCCTCCACAAGAACAGAGCCACAGCCACAGCACCGCCGAGAGAATGAAATGCAAATATTGGCACATTTTTCCAGCTCGGATGGATTTGGGATGCTCCGGGCTGGCATCGGCGGGGATGCTGCCCAGGTGAGGCAGCGGGGAGCGGGGCTGCAGGTGCTCAGCTCCGATCCCCCCCGGTGCCCCCGCTCGCCCTCACGCACGCAACTCCTGCAGGCAACGCTCCAGACAAAGAAAACCAGAGAGGAAAAAAAAAAAAAAAAAAAAAAAGAAAATAATAAAATAAAAGAAAACAAACCGGCCGTCTTACTTTTTTTTTTTTTTTTCTTCCTCCTTTTCTCTTTTTTTGCTTTCCTTTCCCTCCCTCCTCTCTCCTCCCGCAGCCTCACCCGCGGGACTCCAGCGATTCTTCTTGTGGGGAGCGGGGGGTGCGAGGATCCTGCGGAGCAACTTCAGGAGGCGCCGGGAGCCGCTCGGGAGAACCGAGCGGAGACACCGGGGAGGGCTCGGCCGGAGGAGAAGAGAAGGAACAAAAGCCCCGGCGCTGGTGCTGAATTGGTGCCTTCCCAATCGCGGAGGGGATGGCGAGGCTGTGTGTGGCTGCGGGGCGGGAGGGGGCGGGTGAAGGGGCGATGGGGAGAGGCCTCCCCTCCCTCCCACCCGGCTGGGGCCGGGCCGCCCGCAGCCCCGAGCCGAGCTGGTGCATAAATTATCTCCCGGCTCTCCATCTCTCGCCTCCCGAGCCGCGCATCCCCGCCGATTTCCCATTCCCCGCACGGCGGATGCGGTACCCAGGGCAGGGCCCCGCCGCTGCCCCCCAGCCCCGGGCAGCGCTGCCGCCTCTCCGCTGCTCTTCCCGGTTTTTCCCGGCTTTTCCTGGCTCTTCCCGGCTTTTCCAGGCTCTCCCAGCTCGCCTCTCTCCTGCTTTCCCCCTTCCTGCTTTGTCTCCGGCCCCGTCTCAGACACAAAAGAGCCTCTGACCTGGGAGGAGAAATCCCCTTTTCCAGGAAAATAATAATAATAATAATAAAAACCCACCCGAGGTCTCCTGTGCGCGCTTTGAGCAGGCAGGGGAATTAAAAATATCTGGGCGAGCTCGGAATCAGAGGCAGCGTTGCTCCCCTAATGAGTTTAATTAGCGGGGTGAGGATGGAAGCGGCTCTCCCTGCATCTTTCCCTGCATCTTCCCCTGCATCTTTCCCTGCATCTTTCCCTGCATCTTTCCCTGCATCTTTCCCTGCATCTTTTTCCCTGGCTGCCCGCGCTCCCCGCGCTCTTCCAGAGGTTTTTTTGGCGTTTTCCCACTTCCAGGAGCTGCCGGGGCAGGAGCTGTGCCTGGCTGCAGCTCTGGGCGCCTTAAGCAGAGGGTTCAGACAGGATTAAATCCCAAACGCACATCGCGACTCCTCCGGGGCTTGGCAAAGCCAAGACAAAGTCGGATTTGGGACTTTTTGTTGTTGTTGTTGTGGTTTGTTCCTCGTTGCTCCCCCTCGGCCTCAGCTCTCCCAAATCCCGGCTGCCAGCGGGAAAACAGCGCGGGATTCAGGGGGATTTAGCCGGGATCCGGAGCCGGATCCTCCTCCCGTGGCAGCGCCGGCGGAGAGCGGCGTTACCTCACCCGGGCCGGGCCGGGGGTGCGGGGTCAGCCGCCCTGGGGACCCCGGAGATCCCTGAAGGGGCACAAGGATCCTCCGTGCTCCCTAAACAACTCCAAAACTCCGAATTTCAGCTTTTAATTTGGCCACCCTCCCTGCTCCCTAAAAACTCCAGAAATCCAAATTTTAGCTTTTAATTTGACCATCCTCCATGTCCTCCAAATAACTCCAAAAATTCAAATTTTATCTGTGAATTTGGCCATCCTCCCTGCCCTCTAAATAACTCAAAAAATCCAAATTTTAGTTTTTAATTTGGCCACTCTCCGTGCCCTCTAAGTAACTCCAAAACTCCAAATTTTATCTGTTAATTTGGCCATCCTCCGTGCCCTCTAAATAACTCCAAAAATCCAAATTTTAGCTTTTAATTTGACCATCCTCCGTGCCCTCTAAACAACTCCAAAAATCCAAATTTTATCAGTTAATTTGGCCACCCTCCATGCTCCCTGCCCTCTAAATAACTCCAAAAATCCGAATTTCAGCTGTGAATTTGACCACCCTCCTTGCTCCCTAAACAACTCCAAAAATCCAAATTTTAGCTTTTAATTTGACCACCCTCCCTGCTCCCTAAAAACTCCAAAAATCCAAATTTCAGCTGTGAATTTGGCCACTCTCCTTGCTCCCTGTCCTCTAAATAACTCCAAAAAATCCAAATTTTAGCTGTTAATTTGACCATCCTCTGTGCCCTCTAAACAACTCCAAAAAATCCAAATTTTAGCTGTGAATTTGGCCACCCTCCTTGCTCCCTGCCCTCTAAATAACTCCAAAAAAATCCAAATTTTAGCTTTTAATTTGACCATCCTCCGTGCTCCCTAAATAACTCCAAAAATCCGAATTTCAGCTGTGAATTTGGCCACTCTCCTTGCTCCCTGTCCTCTAAATAACTCAAAAAATCCAAATTTTAGCTTTTAATTTGGCCACCCTCCGTGCTTCCTGCCCTCTAAACAACTCCAAAATCCAAATTTCAGCTACAGGGATGTGGGTGAGTGGCGGGATGGATCCTGCTCATCCTTCCCCTGAACGAGGATGGGACAAGAGATGAATTCCCCTCATGTGCCCGGACAGCTCATTAACCGATGGGCCTAATGAGCTGCTGGGGCTGTCCAAGGAGCCTTGGGATGGTGGGATAATGTTGGAATTGCTGGAGCAGGAGATCCAGGCAGGCCAGGAGCATCAGGGAAGGCTGAGCCACCTCCGAGCATCTGCTCTGCTCTGACATTGAGCTCACTTGGGCTTCCTTTTTATTTATTTTTATTTTTTATTTTTCTTTTTTTAAAAATTTTTTCTCTTTTTTTCTTTTTTATTATTTTTTATTTTTTTAATTTTTAAATTTTTTAATTTTTATTTATTTTTTATTTTTTTTTATTTTAATTGTCTTGCTGCCCCTCATTTGCATAATCCCCCACAATGCAGCTCGGCGGGACTTTTATTTTTTTTTTTTTTTTTGCTCCGAGCTAATAAATAAAGACGACAAAAATAAAACGTGTCATGTAAGATTTGCTTCCATTCCTTGCCTTTGTCAGGGAGCTCTCTCCAGCCAGGAATGACGCTGGCGGCGTTGATCTCGCAGGAATTGTCAGCTCCAGCCTGCCACGAGCAGCGACTTCCCCTGGTGCTCAACTTCTCCAGATGTTTCCAGCTGAACTCAGGAAAAGGCGGCTGTGGAAAAACCGGGATGCTCTCCTGGCTCCCAAAGCTTTTCCCCAAATCCTCCCGCCCCAAAAATATCCCCCAGCCCACCGAAATGTTCCTTGTGGTATTTTTTGTGGCAGGTGCCTGAGGTGTTTTATTTTTGGAGGGTTTAATTCAGAATTGTGGGGATGTTGTGGTTTCCTCGCCTCCCCTGAGCCTTGCCCGGCTCTCCTCTCATGGTGGTGTTGAATTACTGATCAAATTCACTCCCCGAGCTGAGGAAAAGGAGAAATTCCTGCACCCTGAATATCTGAATGGGCTCAGGGCTGTTTGCTGTGGGAGATTTCCCCCTTGGTATGGTGAGAATTTATTTTTCCCCTTCCAAGAAATCGGCTGGATGGACTCGGGATACGGATGGGGACAGCAGAGATCCCACCCCAAAACAGCCTTAGCAGGTTCTGAGTGTCAAAACACGATTTAAAATAAATTTTGGGGTGTTTTCCCGGGATGGAGCTCGGCTGGGAGCGCGGGAGCTGCTGGAGGATCCCTGGAATCCGGAGGATCCCTGGAATGCCAGGCCTGCCAGGACATTTGGGTCTGATGAGGCTGCTCAGACTCCTGGGGGTGTAAAGGGATTTCCTTTGAAATTCCTCGGGATTTCACACCTCCTGCGCTCCAGCTGTTGGGTTTTTCCTCTTTTTTCCCCCCTCAGCTTTTGATCCTGGAGGATTCTCAGCTCTGACCCAAGAACACTTCAGCATTTCCCGCTGCTCTGTTTGCTCAGAAAAGCCTGAAAACGCCACCCCTGAAGGGTAAAACCCACAAGACAAACAAAAACCTGATCATGGGCGAGGTTCCTTATTTATCTTTTAAACCCTGCCCCATTTCACCTCACTTTTATGGCTGATTCAGAGTGGGAGAACTTCCCTCCTTGAGAAAAAAACAATAAAAATCCATCCACGACAGGATGGAATTCCATTCCCAGCTCATCCCAGCAGCGAAATCTTCACCCTAACGGTCTGGAGCAGCAGATCCAAGTCCTGGGATGTGAAAATGGAGCTCTGGGAGCCGGGAAAGATGGAAAGATGAGGATGGAAAGAAGGAAAAAGCAGCGGGAGCATCGGGAATGAGACGAGGCCGGCTGTGCAGTGTCTCCCTGCAGGATGCAGCGAATAATTTCCCTTTTCCCCCACAGCACCGAGGCGAGAGGACGGGATCATCCGTCTTCATTACACGCCCGGAATAGGCTCTGTCAGGTTCTGCTGTAAAACCGATCAATATTCCCTCGGCCTGGCTGCCCACGAGCTGCACAGGCAGGGAGGGCACCGGGATGTGCCAGGCACCACTTTGGGGCACAGCAGGGACCCCCACGGGGCTGGGGGGACAGGGAGATGCTCAATTATTGCCACACACGCTTGGGTTTTAAAGGAGTTCATGGTTTTTTTCTCATTTAGGCTCCCCAGGGGTTTCCCTTTGCTGTAAAATCTGCAGGCAGCAGAACAAATCTCCTGCTGCAAAACCCCGCAGGAAGTTTGGCTCAGGGAGCAAAAATCTCCCGGGAAAGGATTCTTTGCCCAGTTGCAGTCACAAAATCCAGCTCAGGTGGCAAAGCCAGCTCAAATCAGAGCTGGCACCTCCAGGGAAGCTCCGGGGATGCAGGTTGGAAGATGGAGATGGGCTCAGCAGAATTCCAGGATGCTGAGAACCACCCAAGAGAGGGCAGACCCTGCAACGGGAAACCCTCAGGGGACACCTTGGATGTCCTGTGTGGATACGGGTGTCCCAATTATGGATACAGATGTCCTAATTATGGATACAGATGTCCCAATCATGGATACAGGCATCCCAAAACTGGGATTTTCCCATTCCTGGAAGCAAAGCACCCACAACCATCATGCCAGGTGGAATATAGGGGCAGGAAATGTGGGGTTCCAGGGGAAATGCAGGGTCGGGCTGGGTGATGTGGGGTGCCCCGCAGCACCCCGGGGTTCCAGGAGCTTCCAGCCGCATTCCCTGTGGGAGAAATAAATCCCATTTTACAGCTGCTCTCCCCCGGCAGGGATTTCAAAGGAAGAATTCCTAGCGACCGCCTCTTGGTTTATTTTATTTTGCTTTTTTTCCTCTCCTCAGCATCCTAAAGGAACCGGGGCATTTATTGACCTCCTGAGCAAAAGCGACGACATCACTTTAGGTTTTCCATCCTGGCAGGGGCAGCAGTGCCCTGGGTTACCCTGCCAGCTGTGCCCACAGTCTGTGTTCCATCCCCACCCCAGGAGCTGCTGGAACCAGTTGGGGCAGTGTTTCCCTTCTCTCCTGTCCATGGCCCAGCAATGCCGTGCCCATGGCTCATGGGGAACTCCCTGCGGGAGCTGTCTCTGGTTCATGGGCCAGCAAGGAGCCACTGCAGGGCTCAGAGAATGAGATCAGCCCATGGGGAGATGCTCCGCCCAGGGGGAGGAGCCAAGCATTCCCACCTGGATAGAATCTGGGATTTGGGACAGCACAGGGAGCCCTGACCCCACTGCACTCCCAGAGGACAAGAGCTGCCAGAGCTTTCTACAGGATCAGTGCTTGGACAAGAGCATTTCATCTGCACTGCTGCCACCACCCTGACTGACAGGGGGTCAGGATGGATTCTGACTCTGTCAGGGTTTTTTTTGGTACTATTTTTTATTTTATTTTACTTTGTTTTACTTTTTTCTACTTTATTTTATTTTATTTTACTTTATTATTTTACTTCTTTCTCTTCCTCTTATTAAATTGTATTTCTGACTTGGAGTCTCTCACTGGTTTTGCTTTCAAACCAGCACACCAGGACAACTGTGGGTCCCTCACTGGGGCAACCACACACCCCTCAAAGTGACCTCAGCCCTGGCATGACCCCTCCATGCCCACCCTGCAAACCCTTCCTGGGGTAAAAATGGGGGTCTAGTGATGCCCCCTGCCCTGGGGGGCTCCTCCACGCCTCATGGCTGAGCTCCTGCCACAACAAAAATCTCCCATCAGGCCACACAAGCCCCATTTGTCTCGCCCCCAGCGCGGCCATGCAACCAAAAATAAACCAATAAAGGAGCAACGGCCTCGAGAGGCAGCGGCAGCAGCAGCAGCAGCAGCAGCAATGCAATTACAGCAGCCAGAGCTGCAGCAGCTGTGCCCAGCTCTGTGGCCAGCCAGGACCCCAGAGCTCCCCTGCCCCTGACAGTGGTGACAGCAGTGACAGCACCAGCTGCTGGCCCTCAGCCCCTGGCTGGGCTTCTCTGAGATGCTCCTGGTTGTGCCACGGCACCTCTGGGAGTGCTGGCAGGGGCTGGTGACAGCTCTGAGGGGCTCCCCTGGGTGACAGCTCTGAGGGCTCCCCCCGCACAGGTGGGACACTGGGGAGGAGTTGTCCCCTGGGAGGGTGGCAAGGCCCTGGCAGTGCCCAGAGAATCCTGGAAGTGTCCAAGGCCGGGTTAGACGGGGCTTGGAGCAGCCTGGGATAGTGGGAGGTGTGGGAGGTGGAACTGGATGGGCTTTGAGGTCCCTTCCAACCCAAACCAGTTTGGATTCCACGGTTGTTGCAGGGTTTGGGGCGATCAGGTAACAGCGAATAACTCAGACACCCCAACCCCGCGTGTGGCTCAACCTGTGCGGGGTGGAAACCCCAAATTGGGACAGCACCCCTCACTCCTCCTCTCTGTCAGCTTTAATGAACGATCCGCTCGAGTTCTGCTCCTCTGCACTGTCCCAGCAGCCAAACTGTGACCCAGGGACCCTGATCCTGGTGGCACCGTGTCCCTGTCCCTGTCCCCGGCCCTGGATCAGCTCCAGCCTGGGTGGGACGCGCTGGGCGTTTTCCTCTGTTTGTCACCTGAGATCCCCCAGGGCATTTTTGTGGAGGGGAGATGAATTTCGGGGAGCTCCGGGCTCCAATTTCCCCTCGGCGATGTCTCTGAGCCGCAGCCGCGCTCGCGTCCGGCCGCTGCCACTGATGGAATTTGATTCCGCGCTGCCAAATCCGCCGGGCTGCGAACACATTCCCGCTCCTGATTAATGTGAGTAATTTCTGCTTGAGAGAAGGTTTGAAATGAGCAGCCGAGGGGAAGCGAGCGGGGAGGGTTCCCCCCCTGTCCCCCCCTCCTCCCCCGGCGCTCGCTGCTGTTTGCATTTCCCAGCTCGGGGATGGGCGAGCAGCTGAACAGACTCGCTGGCCCCGGTTCAGCGCGGCAGAAGGTGCGGGAGGCGGGGGGGGATGCGGGGATAGGCGGGGGGAGCGAGCCAGGAGACCCCTGGACCCCGGCAGGACGGGGAAGAGACCCCCCGGGCCCGGGCAGGACGAGCCAGGGGACCCCCGGAGCCCGGGCAGGACGGGGAAGAGACCCCCCGGGCCCGGGCAGGACGAGCCAGGGGACCCCCGGGCCCCGGCCAGGGACCCCCAGGCCCCGCGGAGCCCAGCCCCGCTCAGCCACACCGGGGGAAAAGGGGGAACACGGGGGGATTCACGGCGGGGACATGAGGGGACACAAGGGAATATCAGGGGGACATTGAGGGACTCACGGGGGACACGAGGGGACATGGAGGGACATTAAGGGACTCATGGGAGGACACAGAGGCGACACGAGGGGACATGGGGGGGACATCGAGGGACTCGCAGGGGGACATCAGGGAACACGTGGAGGGAACATGGGCGGACATTAAGGGACTCATGGGGGGAACACTGGGGGACATCAGGGGACATTGAGGGACCCACAATGGGGGACAACCAGAGATACATGGGGGGCATACGGGGGGGACACGAGTGGGACACGGGGGAACATCGAGGGACTCAGGGGAGGAACATCCAGGGATGCACAGCGGGGACATGACGGGGACACAGAGGGGACATTGAGGGACTCAAGGGGGAACATCGGGGGAATACGGGGGGGGGACACGAGGGGGACACATGGGGACACTGAGGACTCATGGAGGGGACACTGAGGGGAACATGGTGGGGACACGGGGGGTACACGGGGGGTACACAGAGGGGACACTGAGGGGACATACGGAGGGACATTGGAGGATTCATAGGAGGACACGTGGGTTACATGGAGGGGAAACAGGGAGGACAGAGAGGGACACGAGGGGACACAAAGGGGACACAGAGAGACACAGGGGAATACAGGAGAGGATGAGGGGGGACACGAGAGTGACACAAAGGGGACACGGAGGGACACGAGGGGACACAAAGGGGACACAGAGGGACACAGAGGAATACAGGAGAGGATGAGGGGGGACACGAGAGTGACACAAAGGGGACACGGAGGGGACACAGAAGGGACTTTAGGCCGGTGAGCCAAAAGGTGAGGGGAAAAGGGGGGTCCCGCCTAGGGGTACCCCGGCTTCGGGTCAGGGGTGTCCTGTCCCCCCCATGAGTCCAGCCAGGGCTCGGCCTTCCTGTCCCCAGCCTGGGGTCACCCTCCGAGTGTCCCCCCATCCCTGCCCTTTCCTCCCGCCCCACCCGGGCCTCCCCATCTCCCTACTGGGCATCCCCACCGCCATCCCCGGGCTGCTGTGAGCCCCGAGGTGGCCACGGGGCTCTCCAGGTGCTTTCCGAGAGGCAGCACCGCTTGTCCCAGGCCAGCCCCATCCCTGCGCCCCCCAGAAAAGCCGCCCCACACCGGGGGCTTTGTAGGACGCGTTGGAGCCGCAGGAGCGGCGGGAGCTCCCCCGCCCCCTCCGGCGTCTCCCTGAGGAGCAGCGGTGGCTTCGCGTCTCCTTCCCAATTTATTTTTATAAGGAAGCAGAAAAAGAGACAGAGAAAGAGAGAGGGAGGGAGGGAGTCACATCCTAATCTGGCAAAATGTCAGGGAGTGATTCAGAGAAGAGGCGAGCGGCACAGAGAGGCAGCCCACACAGGAGACTCGCTTCTGATTTCCAAATGTCAGCATGTCCTTTAATTAAATGCTGATTAACAGGGGACGTGCTCCCCAGCGCCCGGCTGCTGCTGCTGCGGCTGCAAACTCCACAGAGAGCCCGGGAGCAGCTCCGCCAGCTCCGGGATGAGCTCCGGGCACGGGGGAGAGGCGGGAGAGCCACGGGAGCCGAGCGGGGCCGTGCCCAAATCCCGGCGCCTTCTCCTGTCCTTGACCCCCGGGATTTTTGTCCCCATGGGAAGTCGCAGTGGGTGATTTTTTGACCCCCGTGATTTTTGTCTTTGTCCCCACGGGACGTCAGAATGGGTGATTTTTGTCCCCTGTGATTTTTTTCCCTATGATTTTTGTCCCCACGTAAAGTCACAGTGGGTGATTTTTGACCCAGCCCGTGATTTTTGTCCCCTGTGATTTTTTTCCCTGTGATTTTTGTCCCCACGTGAAGGTACAGTGGGTGATTTTTGTCCCCCCTGATTTTTGTTCCCTGTGATTTTTGTCTTTGTCCCCACGGGAAGTCGCAGTGGGTGATTTTTGACCCCTGGGATTTTTTGGCCCCTGTGATTTTTGTCCCCACGTGAAGGTACAGTAGGTGATTTTTGACCCAGCCCGTGATTTTTGTCCCCTGTGATTTTATTTTTTCCTGTGATTTTTGTCCCCATGTGAAGTCACAGTGGGTGATTTTTTTTTTGTCCCCCGTGATTTTTGTCTCCACATGAAGTCGCAGTGAGTGATTTTCGACCCCTGGGATTTTTATCTCCTGTGATATTTTATCCCCTGTGATTTTTGTCCCCACATGAAATCGCAGTGGGTGATTTTTTGTCCCCCATTATTTTTGTCCCCACAGGAAGTCACAGTGAATGATTTTTGTCCCCCGTGATTTTTGTCCCCACAGGAAGTTGCAGGGGGTGGGTTTTGTCCCCCGTGATTTTTGTCCCCTGTGATTTTTGTCCCCTGTGATTTTTGACCCCTGTGATTTTTGTCCCCACCTGAAGTTGCAGTGGGTGATTTTTGACCCAGCCTTTGACTTCTGTCCCCACAGGAAATGGCGGGTGGAGGTCACAGGATCTCAGGGTGGCCCCTGGCCCCTGTATCACACAATCTCTGGTGTCCCCATTCCCTGTGTCCCAGGGGCTCTGGGTGTCCCTTGTCCCTGTGTCACACCACCTCTGGGTGTCCCCATTCCCTGTGTCCCAGGATCTCTGTGTGTCCCCTGTCCCCGCGGTGCCCCGCTCAGCTCACAGCCTCAATCTCTCCCCTCCCGCCTCCCGCGGTGCCGCCGCCGATTCCCAAGCGCCACCTGACGGCCCCGGCTCCGGGAGGATTTGTTGTTCAACATTTCCCCAGACAGACACAGACACAGACACAGGAACCGGCTGCGGGGCTGGAAATGCGAAATGGGGACACCGAGAGCAGCCCCGGCCCGGCCCCGGCCCGGCCCTGCCCAGCCCCGGCCCAGCCCCGGCCCCGAGCAAAGCCGAGCCCCGGCCCAGCCCCGGCCCTGCCCGGCCCAGCCCGGCCCAGCCCCAGCTCCAAGCGAAGCCGAGCCCAGGGGATGCACAGCCAGCTCCTCTGCTCTTCCCAGAGCCACAAAAATCCTTCCCAGCTCTCCGGGGAGGCAGATGCTGCTGTCCCTGCCTGGAGGATCCCCACAGCTGCCCTGGGTTTAATTCCCCTCAGCAGGCCTGAGGGAAAAGCTCCCAAAACACCGAAATCCCGGGAGCAGCAAGGCCCGGACACCTCCCAAGAGAAAAATGCGAGAGAAGCCGCTTTCCTCTGCCACCAGAGCGGGGTTTGTCACACCGGTGTCACCTCCTGTCCCAGCTGCCACAGAGAGGGGACTCCGAGCAGGAGGTTGGAGATCTCCAGGCAGAGGAGAGGATTCCCCCAGCACAGCTGAGCTTTGCACACCCAGAAGCAGAGCCAGGCCTCTGCTTGCCACTCCCCAAACTTGTCCCCAGGGCAGGGGACATGGGTGACATCAACCACGGTGACATCAACCAGCGCTGGGTCAGGCTCCTTTTTGAGTGTAAAAGTCGTGGAGAGGGGAGTTAACCCCGCCGTGCCCTTGTTTCACCCCTTCCCCTCCCCTTCCCTCTCTCCCCAGTGCCAGACACTTTCTCCCCAGGAATGGATTTGCCCCCCAGGATCCCTGGAATGAGCAACCCTGATCATGCCTGGCTCCCCAGGGATGGATTCACCACTCAGGATCCCTGGAATGAGCAAATGGCTGTGCCTGGCTCCCCAGGGATGCATTTACCAGCCAGGATCCCTGGAATGAACCAGCCTGGCCATGCCTGGCTCCCAGGGATGGATTTGCCCCCCAGGATCCCTGGAATGAAGCAGCCTGGCTCCCCAGGGATGGATTTACCACCCAGGACCCCTGGAATGAACCAACCTGGCTCTCCAGGGATGGATTTACCAGCTGGGATCCTTGAAATGAACCAGCCTGGTTCCTCAGGGATGGATTTGCCCCCCAGGATTCCTGGAATAAATCTATGGCTGTGCCTGGCTCTCCAGGGATGGATTTACCACCCAGGATCCCTGGAATGAATTAACCTGGCTCTCCAGGGATGGATTTACCACCTAGGATCCCTGGAATGAGCCAACCTGGCTCCTCAGGGATGGATTTACCAGCCAGGATCCCTGGGATGAACTAACCTGGCTGTTCCTGGCTCCTCAGGGATGGATTTATTAGCTGGGATCCCTGGAATGAACCAGCCTGACTCCTCAGGGATGGATTTCCCATCCAGGATCCCTGGAATGAACCAGCCTGGCCATGCCTGGCTCCCAGGGATGGATTTGCCCCCCAGGATCCCTGGAATGAACCAGCCTGGCTCCTCAGGAATGAATTTACCACTCAGCATCCCTGGAATGAACCAGCCTGGCCATGCCCCGACTCCAGAGCCCACCCAGCCCCCAGGGCCCTCCCTGTCCTGCTGCTCTCCCCTCTCCCGATCTTGCCACGCTCAGGGAGCACCCAAACCCCCCAAAACGAGGGTGCCCAGGCGGAGAGGCCGCAGCAGTGTCGGTGCCGGGAGGGACGGGGAGAACACGGGGAGGGACGGGAGGTGGGGCGGAGAGGAGGGAGAGGCGCTGAGGAAGAGGAGGGGAGCCGGGGGGGATGAATCATTCCGAGGGGAGCCAGATTTCCATAATCCCCCTGCTGGAAATTTGAAGTCTGCTCCGAGTTCTCATCCCGAATGTGATTGCTGCGGGCTCCCTGCCTCGGCAGGCGCGTACCTGTGTCAGCTCCGGGGCCGTGCTGGCTCCCTGGCCGTGTCTGTGCCTTCTGTTCCCGCTGAGCTCTGTCTCTGCTCCGCGCACTTCAAAGCTGCCATTGAAGGACTCGAGGCGGGCTGAGCGTGCGGAGCGGCCATGGGCTCTGCCCGGGCAGCTGCTCTGCCGCTGGGTTAGGTTGAACATGTGTCACCCTTCCCCTGGGCTCCACTGGGCTCCCCCGGGGCTGGCCCGGCCCGCTCGGGGCTGGCGGGGCGGGGATGGAGGAGCGGGGTTCGGGGGGTGAGCCGGGAGAAGGAGGGGAGGGGTTGGAGGGGATAAATCCTGGGAAAGTGGGGCGTTGTTGGGGGGAATAACTCTGGGAAAGGAGCGGGGGATTGAGGGGATAACTCTGAGAAAGGAGGGGAAGGATTGAGGGAGATAACCCTGGGAAAGGAGGGGTTTTTTGAGGGGAATAACCCCGGGAAGGAGAGGCGTTATTGAGGGGGAATAACTCTGGGAAAGGGAGGGCAGGATTAAGGGGGATAACTCTGGGAAAGGAGGGGCGTTATAGAGGGGAATAACCCTGGGAAAGGAGGGGCGTTATTGAGGGGGAAAAACTCTGGGAAGGAGGAGGGGATTGAGGGGGATAACTCTGGGAAAGGAGGGACGTTATCGAGCGGGATAATCCCGGGAAAGAAGGGGCGTTATTGAGGGGGATAACTCTGGGAAAGGAGGGACGTTATTGAGGGGGATAATCCCGGGAAAGAAGGGATGTTAATGAGGGGGGATAACCCTTGGGAAGGAGGGGCGTTATTCCAGGGGGATGAACCCCAGGGAAGAGAGGAGCTTTATCCTGGCGGGATAAACTCCAGGGAAAGGAGTCACGATATCCTGAGGTGCTGAACTCCTCGGGAGGGACTCCCCTTATCCCAGTGGGATAACTCATGGGAAGGATTCCCCTTATCCTGGTGGGGTAACTCACAGGAAGGACTTCCCGGAACCCGGTGGGATAACACAGGAAGGACTCCCCTTATCCCAGGGGGCTGAACTCCTCGGGAAGGACTCCCCTTATCCCGGTGGGATAACACAGGAAGGACTCGCCATATCCCGGTGGGATAAACTCCATAGGGAAGGACTCCGTTTATCCCGGTAGGATAACACAGGAAGGACTCCCCTTATCCCGGTGGGACAAACTCCATAGGGAAACTCCCTTTATCCAGGTGGGATAAACTCCATGGGAAGGACTCCCCTTATCCCGCTGGGATAACTCATAGGAAGGACTCCCTTTATTCCAATGGGATAACTCATAGGAAGGACTCCCTTTATCCCAGTGGGATAACTCATAGGAAATACTCCCTTTATCCCGGTGGGATAACTCACAGGAAGAAATCCCCTTATCCCGGTGGGATAAACTCCACGGGAAGGACTCCCTTTATCCTGGTGGGCTGAACTCCATGGGAAGGATTCCCTTATCCCAGTGGGATAACACAGGAAGGACTTGCATTATCCCAATGGGATAACTCATGGGAAGGACTCCCCTTATCCGCTTGGATAAACTCCACGGGAAGGACTCCATTTATCCCGGTGGGATAACACAGGAAGGACTCCGTTTATCCCGGTGGGATAACTCATGGGGGAAAGCCCCTTTATCCCGGTAGGATAACCTATAGGAAGGACTCCCCTTTATCCTGGTAGGATAACCTATAGGAAGGACTCCCCTTTATCCCGGTGGGATAACTCATGGGAAGAACTCCCCTTATCCAGGTGGGATAACTTCCCACCCGTTATCCTGGTGGGATAACTCATGGGGAAAAGCCCCTTTATGCCGCTGGGATAACTCACTGGAAGGACTCCGTTTATCCCGGTGGGATAACTCACGAGGATAAGGACTCCCCTTATCCCGGTGGGATAACTCATGGGGAAAAGCCCCTCTATCCCGGTGGGATAACTCACTGGAAGGACTCCCTCTATCCCGGGGGCTGACCCCTCCCGCAGCTCGGGGCGCACCTGCCCCGGGCAGATGCGGACGCCGCTCCCGACGCTCCGCTCCCTCCCGGGGACGGGCGGCATATGGTGCCTGGGTTTTAATTTCCTCGGCGCCGCGGCTCGTGTGGCGACCGGCAGGTTCCTCCCGGCGCTCCAGCAGGGCTGTGACCAACCCCCGGTCGGTCCTGGCGTGCCAAGTGTCCGTATGGGCTGAACAAAGCGTTCCCCATCCCACGGCTCCCGATTTCCTGCTCATTAACGGGGAGGGCAGCGGGAGCTGAGCCCTGCCTGCCTTTAAAGCCGAGATCCCGGCCAGAGGAGCCTGGCTGTCCCTCTTTTCAAACCCTATTTTCAAATCCTGTCAGGATTGAACTGTTCCAACCGCGGGACAATCCAGGTTTTCTGCCCTCCCAGGCTCGCTGCAAACACGAGCAGAGCTGCTGAGTTTCAGTGGGAAAAGCTTCCAGTGCAGCCAAACCCGCTTTTCCTGCCAAATTCGGGGTCCTTTATCCCGTGAGGAATTCGTGCACCCCTCTGACAGCTCCAAGGAGCCGCCATTCCCAAAAATTCAAGCTGTGCTCGCTCATTTCCCTGCGTTTATTCCCGATTCCTCAGGGAATTCCCGTTCCTCCAGCCGCGGCTGGGCCCGTGTGAGCACAGAGGGGACACGAGCAGCCTGGCGGTGTCCCCTGTGACAGCGGGGGTGGCACTTCAGCCCGGGATCCCCCCGGGATCCCCCCTCGGATGGGCTGGGCAGGATGATCCCAGCCCGGACCCCGCTCCGCAGCACCCTCAGGGCTGCTCAGAGGTGATGCTGTCCCCTGGCTGAGCTCTGCCAGCCCTGTGTGCTGGGGGGACTGGAAGGACTGGGACGACTGGGACGACTGGGAGGGCTGGGAGGACTGGGAGAACTGGGAGGACTGGGAGGACTGGGAGGGCTGGGAGGGCTGGGTTTGGGCTGACCATGAGCTCCTCCAGCCCCTCCTCAGCCCCGGGCTCAGCCCGAGCTCATCCAGCGGGATGTGCCAGAACCGGTGCCGGGACCAGCAGCACCCAGAGCCCAGCAGGGGCACCGGGCACCCCTGGGAGCGGAGGGCAGCACGGCCGCGGTGTGCCCGGCTGGGCCGTGCGGGGTCAGCCCGGCCTCTCCCAGGCCCGCGTTTCTCCACAGAGCCACGAGGTGGAAGCATTCTCCAAAAACTGCCGCGATCTCCGCCAGGCTGGGGAGCTGGAGCAGGGGCCGGGGCAGGCAGGGAGCTGAGGGGTGGAGAAAGATCTGGGGAGGGATCGAGGCTGAGATCCTGGCAGGACCCAGCCTGGGGCTGTGATCCTGGCAGGACCTGCCTGGGGCTGGTAGTGTTGCCTTGGGAAGGCTGACCTGAAACAGAGGCCAGGCAAAACTAGAGAATTAAATCAGGATTTATTAAAAGGTCTCCAGAATCCACCCTGGGCATTACACAAGGCTGCACCCAGGGTGGTCTGCAAATGGTAGCAAAGATGGCCCCGCAGTCACGAGATTTTACATTTTATAAGTTTAGGTCTGTTTGCATTTTGGGGTCCAATTGTCCAATTCCACCCCAGGCCGTGGGGTCCCATCTTTGTTCCACCCCTCAGTCCATCGTTGTTTGTGATCTTGGCCTGAAAGTTGTCCTTGGTCTGCCGGCAGAAATGGATTTGTTTTGTTTCACTGCTCCGTGGAGGGAGCTCAGTACAGTTCCTAATACCAGGCTTCATCCCTAGGCAGCCCAGAATCTGAAAATATAAAAGCTGAGGCATCAGTAGGACCAGCCTGGGACTGTGATCCTGACAGGACAAACCTGGGGCTGTGATCCTGACAGGACCTGCCTGGGGCTTTGATCCTGGCAGGACCTGTGATCCTGGCAGGACCTGCCCAGACCTGTGATCCTGGCAGGACCTGTGATCCTGACAGGACCTGCCTGAGGCTGTGATTCTGGCAGGGCCCAAACTGGGCCTGTGATCCTGACAGAAGAAACCTGGGGCTGTGATCCTGACAGGACCTGTGATTCTGGCAGGACCCAACCTAAGGCTGTGATCCTGTCAGGACCTGTCTGGGGCTGTGATTCTGGCAGGGACCAATCTGGGGCAAATCTGGACCAATCTGCAGGACAAACCTGGGGCTGTGATCCTCTAAGGACCTGTGATCCTGGCAGGACCCAATCAGGGGCTGTGATCCTGACAGGACCAACCTGGCGCTGTGATCCTGACAGGACCTGCCTGGGGCTGTGATCCTGTCAGGACCTGTGTTCCTGTCAGGACCTGCCTGGGGCTCTGAACCTGACAGAACCTGCCTGGGGCTGTGATCCTGACAGGACCCAACCTAAGGCTGTGATCCTGGCAGGACCTGCCCAGACCTGTGATCCTGTCAGGCCAAACCTGGGGCTGTGATCCTGGCAGGACCTGTGATCCTGGTAGGACTTGCCTGGGGCTGTGATCCTGTCAGAACCTGCCTGGGGCTGTGATCCTGGCAGGACCTGCCCAGACCTGTGATCCTGACAGGACCTGTGATCCTGTCAGGCCAAACCTGGGGCTGTGATCCTGGCAGGACCCGCCTGGGGCTGTTTGGGCTCCCCTGGGCTCCCTTCAGGCTCAGGTGGCACAGGCAGGCAGGGTTTGTCCTTGGCACAGTGACACACTCATCCTGCCACGCTCAGGGCGTTGAGTCACGGCTGATTATCCCTCATCATCCCCGACCCTGCCAGGGATCAGCAGATTCCAGCAGATTCCAGCCCGGAGCGTGTCTGAGCTCAAGGGAGATGAGGGAGCTCAGCCTTGGCCAGCCAGGCTGGGGCACAAAGCAGGGAGGGGACAGAAATCCCATAAATGTCACTGCTTGGGGTCGCCAGTGTGAAATGTGGGGTTGTGTTTGGTGTCAGGTAGAAAAAGATGAACTTTGTAGTTATGGTTGTGAAATGTGTGGAAAAGGCCATAGGGTAATTATAAAAAATCTGTTTAATGAACAAAATGGAAAAAGCATGGAAAGGAGCTTATGAATTAATATTTTGCTTGCTTATAAGTGAGTCATGTGAGCCTGTAAGGTTTTTAATAAAAGGTTTGAACTATAGCTTTAGAATATATCTATAGAAAGGATTGTAATCACCCAAATAGAAGGAAGTGAGATATCCCAAACTAAAATTAATGATCCTGGAAAAAAGAGATGGATCACCACCTGGAAGCTGGAAAACTGATTTATAGTCCTAAAAGGAAGACTGAATCTCTCATCTCTGGTATTTTCTTCTGAAGAAGGAAATTTGGGCGATCACCACTAATTTATGTCCTGGGAACATCATCATCACAAGATGTTATTTCTGACCTCACCGATTTCATTCCTTTTGAAGTATAGAAAATTTAACATCACCAATAGAAATTGATCACAATGGGTATAGAAATTAGATTTCAAAAATAGAAATTAGGAGGAAACTAGAAAAAAAGGTTGCTGAGAAGTTCTTATGGAAAATCTCAATAAATCCCAGCAGAAAATCAACAGTCGGAGGGGAAACCCCCACTGTACCCAGCACTGCTTTGCTCACACTTTACCATTCTGTATTAATTAATAAATTGATTGGTGATTGAGATATTGGCTGAGTCAAACTTTTTATTTATAACACCAGGCTGTGTGGGGGGGTGCAGGAATGCACCCCATACCTGAGTGAGTGTTCCCATAAAGGGAAAGGTTTGGGACTCACCCCTTGGACTTCTATAAAGTGAAAAACCCAGAAAGTTCTTTACTGTTCTGACAATGATTGGCTCAGTGTCAGCATTGATTGGGTTTGGAAAATGAAAGTCAAAACTTATTGCTGATTTCATTGGGCCAAACAGCCCCCCTGAACCATCAAGGACTCAAAGCAGCAGCTTTTAGGGAAAAGGGGGGGGAAAAAAGGGGAAAAAAGCTTTTTAGGGTGTATTAGCAAGGTGCAGAAGCTTCTCAGGCACCTGAGCTCAGCTCTGGTGAGGCCACACCTTGAGTGCTGTGTCCAGCTCTGGGATCTCAGTTTAGAATGGACACTCAGTGCTGTGTCCAGCTCTGTCCCTCAGTTTAGAATGGACACTCAGTGCTGTGTCCAGCTCTGTCCCTCAGTTTAGGATGGACACTCAGTGCTGTGTCCAGTTTGTCCCCTCAGTTTAGGATGGACACTGAGTGCTGTGTCCAGCTCTGTCCCTCAGTTTAGGATGGACACTCAGTGCTGTGTCCAGCTCTGTCCCTCAGTTTAGGATGGACACTCAGTGCTGTGTCCAGCTGTGCCCCTCAGTTCAGGATGGACACTCAGTGCTGTGTCCAGCTCTGTCCCTCAGTTTAGGATGGACACTCAGTGCTGTGTCCAGCTCTGTCCCTCAGTTCAGGGTGGACGTTGAGACGCTCGAGCGCGTCCAGAGGAGGCAGCGAGGCTGGAGAGGGGCTGGGAACACAAACCCTGTGAGGAACGGCTGAGGGAGCTGGGCTTGTTCAGCCTGGAGAAAAGGAGACTCAGGGGTGCCCTCATCACTCCCCACAGCTCCCTGAAAGGTGCCTGTGCTCAGCTGGGCTTGGGCTCTTTCTCCAGGCAGCACTGACAGAACAAGGGGACACAGCCTCGAGCTGCACCAAGGGAAATACAGGCTGGATATCAGGGAAAAGTTTTTTACAGAAAGGTGATAAAGTATTGGAATGGTCTGACCTGGGGAGGTGGTGGAGTCACCATCCCTGGATGTGTTTGAGAACAGCCTGGATGTGGCACTGGGTGCCAGGGTTTAGTTGAGGTTGGGGTTGGGTTGGACTCGATCTTGGAGGTCTCTTCCAACCTAGAAATTCTGGGATTCTGTGATTCTGGGATATTGGGTTCTGGGATTCTGTGAAAGGGCATGTCGGGCCAGTGCAAGAGACTCAACCTGCAATTAAAGCACTTTTTAGCTGGGAAATCTCACTGTTAACGAAGCAATCGATGCATTCAGTAAGGAAGAGGCTCCTCTGGAGCTCCTCCCCAGCCAGGGAGCTGAGCTTCCCCCTCAGCACCAATTAAAACAAATTCTGAGAGCTCATTTCCCTCCCTGCCCAGCCCAAGCAGCCCCTGAGCTTTGTGCTGCCCCTGGGGATGCCCAGACCTTTCCCAGGGCCCTGCCAGCTCCACTTCCAGGAATTTCTGTGCCCTTTGCCGCTGTCACGCCGTGTTTGCTCGCAGGGAAGGAGGGGGCAAGGTCCTCATCCCTCGTCCGCCCTGCCTGCTCCAGCCGGTTTTGTTTGTGGTTGTTTTTTTTTTGGTGGGGAGAAGCAGCTCAGAGCGGCCTGTGAGGATTCCCTGGAGAGGGAAAAGGCTGGAGCAGCGTTTGAGCTCCCCTAAATCCTAAACTGAGTGAATTTCCCTAAACTGAGCTCCCCTAAATCCTAAACTGAGTGAATTCCCCTAAACTGAGCTCCCCTAAATCCTAAACTGAGTGAATTCACCTAAACTGAGCTCCCCTAAACTGAGCTCCCCTAAACTGAGTGAATTCCCCTAAACTGAGCTCCCTTAAACTGAGCTCCCCTAAACTGAGTTCCCCTAAATTGAGCTCCCCTAAATCCTAAACTGAGTGAATTCCCCTAAACGGAGTGAATTCCCCTAAACTGAGCTCCCCTAAACTGAGCTCCCCTAAACTGAGTTCCCCTAAATTGAGCTCCCCTAAATCCTAAACTGAGTGAATTCCCCTAAACGGAGTGAATTCCCCTAAACTGAGCTCCCTTAAACTGAGCTCCCCTAAACTGAGTTCCCCTAAATTGAATTCCCCTAAATCCTGCTGGGATGAGCCCAGGAGCTCAGGGAAGGGGAATCGCGAGCTCCCAGCGGTGCCACTGCTGCTTCGAGCATCCCATTGTCACTCTTTGTGTTCCTGTCACCTCCCGGAGCCCCCAGCTGCCAGCCGGGAGCGTTTTGGGGCCACTGTCCCGGCAGTGTCTCTGCAGTGTCCCTGCAGTGTCCCTGCAGTGTCCCACTGTCCCTGCAGTGTCCCGCTGTCCCTGCAGTGTCCCGCTGTCCCTGCAGTGTCCCTGCAGTGTCCCTGCAGTGTCCCACTGTCCCTGCAGTGTCCCGCTGTCCCTGCAGTGTCCCTGCAGTGTCCCTGCAGTGTCCCTGCAGTGTCCCTGCAGTGTCCCGCTGTCCCTGCAGTGTCCCGCTGTCCGTGCAGTGTCCCTGCAGTGTCCCTGTAGTGTCCCTGCAGTGTCCCTGCAGTGTCCCTGCAGTGTCCCACTGTCCCTGTAGTGTCCCGCTGTCCCTGCAGTGTCCCTACAGTGTCCCTGCAGTGTCCCTGCAGTGTCCCTGCAGTGTCCCGCTGTCCCTGCAGTGTCCCACTGTCCCTGCAGTGTCCCGCTGTCCCTGCAGTGTCCCTGCAGTGTCCCTGCAGTGTCCCTGCAGTGTCCCGCTGTCCCTGCAGTGTCCCACTGTCCCTGCAGTGTCCCTGCAGTGTCCCTGCAGTGTCCCGCTGTCCCTGCAGTGTCCCACTGTCCCTGCAGTGTCCCTGCAGTGTCCCTGCAGTGTCCCTGCAGTGTCCCTGCAGTGTCCCGCTGTTCCTGCAGTGTCCCTGCAGTGTCCCTGCAGTGTCCCTGCAGTGTCCCATTGTCCCTGCAGTGTCCCTGCAGTGTCCCTGCAGTGTCCCGCTGTTCCTGCAGTGTCCCTGCAGTGTCCCATTGTCCCTGCAGTGTCCCTGCAGTGTCCCTGTAGTGTCCCTGCAGTGTCCCTGCAGTGTCCCTGCAGTGTCCCACTGTCCCTGTAGTGTCCCGCTGTCCCTGCAGTGTCCCTACAGTGTCCCTGCAGTGTCCCTGCAGTGTCCCTGCAGTGTCCCGCTGTCCCTGCAGTGTCCCACTGTCCCTTCAGTGTCCCGCTGTCCCTGCAGTGTCCCTGCAGTGTCCCTGCAGTGTCCCTGCAGTGTCCCGCTGTCCCTGCAGTGTCCCACTGTCCCTGCAGTGTCCCTGCAGTGTCCCTGCAGTGTCCCGCTGTCCCTGCAGTGTCCCACTGTCCCTGCAGTGTCCCTGCAGTGTCCCTGCAGTGTCCCGCTGTTCCTGCAGTGTCCCTGCAGTGTCCCATTGTCCCTGCAGTGTCCCTGCAGTGTCCCTGCAGTGTCCCGCTGTCCCTGCAGTGTCCCTGCAGTGTCCCTGCAGTGTCCCGCTGTCCCTGCAGTGTCCCGCTGTCCCTGCAGTGTCCCGCTGTCCCCGGGGCTGTCACTCCCGCAGGGAGCAGCAGCAGCAGCAGCTGGCAACAGCTGCGGGAAGGATTTTCCCTCTTCCCAGTGTGAAAAACGAGGTTCACTTTCTTGGAAAAATTTAGAAGTTTAATAAAAAAAAATAAAGAAAATAGACAATTAGGAGAGATAAAAGCAAAATACATTTTCTCGGCCCAGGGTGCCTGGCACAGAACCACCAGCACCCCGTCTAACAGAGTTGTTTTCTTTTTATACATGAGCTTGTTGCAGATTTAAAAATTCACATGCATGATTCAAACATTCTTTTTGAGTGTGAATTCTTTTGTTTAGTCCTAACTCCCCCCAACCATTCAATCCAGCAGACCCGTCCTCGGGTGGCTCCATTCCCTCTGATAACACAGGTCCATAAATTCTTCTCCTGGGGTTCTGGTCATTTTCATTTGGACAGAAGTTTAATCCCTTCCTTGGTCAGCAAACAAAAGACCCCAGTGTTCTCACACTAAGATGCAATCATAAGGAGTATAACACTCATCACATTTCTAAATTCTATTAATAAAGAAAATCCAGTACAATCTTCCTACATTCTACATACAATATTCACTTTAATATTTGCAAAAAGCCAACTCTATACTGCGCATTTATAACACCAGCCAGCTCCGCTGCCATCTGCTCCAATTCCCCAATTCTCCCGGCAGAGCTGGGCGATGCCAGCCGGGATGGGAGGCGTGGGGCGGGGAACGGCGGCTCCGGCAGCCTCGACAGCCCCGTGGGAGCCTCGCAGACACCACAGCGCGGCTGGCACGGCACGAGGGTGGGACAGCGCCCAGCCAGCTCCTCGAGTCTTTCCCAGCTCCATCCCTGCCCTTCCAGGGATTTTTTTTTCCCCTCAGTGTCCATCCCTGCAGCCCAAGCCCATCCTTGTCTCTGTATTTATTTATTTTTTTTTGGAAACGTTCTCACATCCATCATCCCTCTAACTCCCGCTGAAATTTCTGCCTGCATGGATGTTTTGGGAAGGCAGAGCCGGGCTGGATTCCTGGTTTGGGCTGAAAATAACTGAGCAGGCTGTGAGTCAAACAGCAAACCTGGCTGAGCGTGCCGAGGCTGTGCCAGGCAGTGAAGTGAGGGAGTCCCTCCCTGGTGCCACCCCAGCTGCTCCTGCTGTGCCACCGCTCCATCCCTGTGGCTCCATATTTTTAGGCTTTGGGAATTCTGCTGCTGAGCTGCTGATTCCCATGAGAAACTGAGATTTTTATTCTCAAAACACATTTTTCATCGGTAATGTAAATATCCCTGTAAGCTGATTTTTCTCCAGACTTTTCTCATGTTTTGTCATAACTGTTTTGTGCACCTGTTGTTTGTTAAAGGAGAAGAGACCTTCAGTCCTTCTCCCACCAATTGCTGCCCTTTTAGCACATTGTGTTATAAAAGAGCAAAGATAAAATAAATTAAAGCCTTTTGATGATGATGAACTCTGTGTGTGTCCTTCATCACCGTTTTCCCCACTGTGACACATCCCCACAGCCAAAAGCTCAGAAAAATCCTAATTCTCCTCCAGCCTCTCCTCCACCACAGGATTGCCTCCTGCTAGCAGGGTTTGGTGTTTGGGCTGGAAATCCCCAGTTTGTGCTCAGTTCTCACCCCTGGGTGCTGCTGGTCCCAGTTTGTGCCAGCAGGAAAACCCCAGGCCCTTTGCTGGGGTGCCCTGGTGGGGAGAAAAATCCACTGGGTTAGGTCAGATGTGACATATACACACGATTAGGATCTAAAATGGAAGTTATTTTTTATTCTCCAGCTTCTATACTCTTAACAAAGCCTGATCCTAAGTCGTTGACTACATCACAATAACTTATATTATAAAATATATAATGTGTATATAAATATACAATAAATTATATTCATTGGTGCAAAGTCATTAATGTCAATGTAATTGGCAAAAGTTTTACAGAAAGTTAATAAGGCACCCATACACATTTATTTATGCACGTGATTTAACTTTAAAAATTTTCATGTATCTTTTAAATTTGGTTATTATGCTGACAGCTTTTTCTTCTTTGCTATGGATACACTCAGAAATCATCAATTGTTATTTTTTTTGCTAACTCAGTTTTGCTTTCAGACTGACTATTAAGCTCTTCACTATTTGCTCAGACACATTTCCCCTGCAGAACTTCACCCTGTGTCACACCAGGACACGAAATGAACGCGCAGTCACACGCTGAGAGCTCCAAGGCAAAAAAAAAGAGGGAGTTTATTTACAAAATTGGAATTTATAGATTTTTTTTCACGGATTGGAGGATGAAATCCCACCTCTCAACCACACTGGTCGCATTAACAGCCTGTCAATTTTCTACTCCCCCAAGAAGGAATGCAAACAACTCAATGTTTTTATGGAAGTGAGTGAGAACTCCAATATAAAAGATGTAGATATCAGAAGGGTTTTGAAAAACAGAAAAACAACCCCGGGTGCCCTGGGTCCCACCAGGGAGCAGCTCTGGGTGCTCTCCCTCAGCTCTTCAGCCTCCAGCTCACCCTGAGAGCTGCCCGGGAAGGGGAAGCTTGGCAGTGACTCAGAGATGGATCATTCCCTGGAAAAACAGCTTATCTCCTCCCGGCAGGGTGACAGGGGACAAGGGTCACCCGCAGGAGCAAACTCTGCTTCTTTTTAAACTGCTGAGGTGGTGCAACCCCTGGGAATGGCTGAGGGAGCTGGGCTTGTTCAGCCTGGAGAAAAGGAGACTCAGGGGTGCCCTCATCACTCCCCACAGCTCCCTGAAAGGTGCCTGTGCTCAGCTGGGCTTGGGCTCTTTCTCCAGGCAGCACTGACAGAACAAGGGGACACAGCCTCGAGCTGCACCAAGGGAAATCCAGGCTGGATATCAGGGAAAAGTTTTTTACAGAAAGGTGATAAAGTATTGGAATGGTCTGACCTGGGGAGGTGGTGGAGTCACCATCCCTGGATGTGTTTAAGAACAGACTGGGTGTGGTGCCAGGGTTTAGTTGAGGTGTTGGGGTTGGGTTGGACTCAATGACCTTGAGGGTCTCTTCCAACCTAGAAATTCTGTGACTCTGTGATTCTGTGACTCTGAGATTCTGGGATTCTGGGATTCTATGATTCTGGGATTCAGGGATCCTCTGATTCTGGGATTTTGGGATTTTGGGATTCTATGACTCAGTGATTCAGTGATTCTGTGATTCTGTGTTTCTGTGACTCTTTGATTCTGTGACTCTGGGATTCTGGGATGCTCTGATTCTGGGATTCTGTGATTCCATGATTTTGTGAACAGCTGCTAAAACCACCTGGAACCACCCCAGCCCAGCAGTTCCTGCAGGTCCCAGGGCTGGGTGACAATCAGGGCCCTCAGGGGTGACAGCTCAGGTTCTGAGATTTCCCTCTTTGGGTGGGGATCCAAGCAATGAAACACCAAAAAAACAGAGGCCAAACCCTCCAGAGGCACCACAAGCAAGGCCAGGGAGGCTTTGGCACCTTCTGGGGCAGAATTTTGGGATCTGTGGTTCTCTGTGCTTTTTCCTGCCTTGCCCATGGCAGCTCTGCACACCCACAGCAGGACCGTGGAGGAAACACTTTGTCCAGGTTTTTTTTTTTTAATTTTTTTTTCCACTTTGTTTTGCAATTTGGCAGCTCCTGGTTGCTAAGGGCCTGGATGTCTGGTGTGGATTGGTGGAGCTGTTGTTATGGTGATGCTCCATGGGCAAAATTCAGAGATGCTGCTGGGTTCAGTGGTTTGCACTCGGCCTCGTGGCTGCCGTGCTCAGCTGGGCACCCTGGGGATGGAGATTTTGTGTCCCACAGCACCCAGAATGGGAATTCAGCGATTTCCAGCAGTTTCAGGGTGATTTGGGGTTCACAGAGAGCCAAATCCAGCCTGGGACAGGAACAGCCTGCAGTGATCTGAGCTTGGAGATTTGCAGGGAGGCCCTGAGGAGCTCCCTCAGCTCTCAGGGGATGTCCAAACTCATCCTCCTTCCTCCTGTTCCTCAATCCATGGAATAACAATTCCTGCTGTCCTGCTGTCCTGCTGTTCCCCGTTTTGGGAGTGACAGCACAAGGGGGAGCAGATTCAGACTGAAAGGGAGGAAATTTCAATGGATGGATGGAAAAAATGAAAAAATCCTCCCTGGGAGGGTGGGGAGGTGCTGGCAGGGGTTCCCCATCCCTGGAAGTTCCCAAGGCTGGGGCTTGGAACAACCTGGTGGGAGCTGGAATTTCAGACAATGGGATTTTAAAGTTTTTTTCCAACCCAAACCATTTTATGCCTGATATTTCCTGAGAAATGTCACGGCTGTGACTGGGGGGATGTTAAATCTGGAGCTGATTTCACCCTCCTGGGCTGTGGCTCTGAGTTCATTTTCCCTCTCCAGCCCCCCGTGGCAGCCTGGGCACTGCAGCACAGCCCCATTTCCCAGTTGTTATAAATGAATTAGCTCATTTAATGATTCAGGGAATTTATTAAATAATCAAAGTAAAGTTAGAAAAAGCTACAAACAAAACAGCACCGAGCTGGGTGATGGGTGCTGGGTGAACCAGGTTTGGACAGGTCTGTGCCCATATAATTCATTAAATATACAATTCATTTTTATACAAAAATGTCTGAAAATAGTATAAAAATTTCTATTTTTTATACAAAAATATATAAAAATTTTATATATAAAAATATATTAAAAATATAAAAATATATTAAAATATATATAAAAATATAAAAATATATAATAATATATAATTATATATTATTATATATTATATATTATAAATATATATTATAAATATTATAATATAAAGTATATATTTATATAATATATATAAATATATAAATATATTATATATTATATAAAAATATATATTATATATAAAAATATAGCATAAATATAGAAAATATTATATATATATATATATATATATATATATATATATATATATATATATATATATATATATAAAAATATAAAAGTATAGCTTCCTGCTTCTTCTTGTTGATCTTTTCCTTTTTCCACATATTTATGCGTGTTCTTTCTTGTAGCTGCTTCTGACCAAGAGTTTTTCCCAGAAATATTTTATCCCTGGGATCTTCAAATATCTTTTTCTGGAGAAAAATATCCACCTTATTGTTAATAAGATATTAAATTGGGTGTAAAACCAATTATTAAAAAATAATTATTAAATTGTTAATATTGCCAGACTAAATGATCTTGTAGAACACCCATCTTTTGAGACAGGAATTCACCCCGTGCATCTTGCTCTTTCTCCTCGCTCAGTCTCTATTTAAAAGATGCTGCATTTTTTTAGAATTTTTTAGAATCGAGGTTTTCCTCGATTTAGCAGCCAGCTTTGCTGGGATTGCAGCTGAAATTCAGTTCTGCTCTCCAGGCAATGATTTCCACATGATTTCCTCAGGGGCAGCGGCTCGGCCAGGCCAGGAGGAGGAGGAGGAGGAGGAGGCACTGAACTCATTTTTCTTTCCATGACTCGCTGCCCACGCTGCTATCGAGTGGCAGGGCAGCGGGGAAGGGATGCAGTGACTGTGAAATGTTCCCTGCAGAGCTCTCCCGGGGAGCTGCACACATGCCAGGCCATGTGAGCCCAGAGCCCAGGGGAAACCAGAGCTGCTGAGAGCTCTGCATCCTCAGAGGAAAACCCACAGCAGGAAAAAACAGGTGAATGTGAAACCCTCCAGAGCTTCCTGCAGGAGTCAGGCACATCCTTGTGGTTGATTCTTCACTGCTTCAATCCAAGCTGTCAGGTTTAATCGACTTTTTGTGTTTCCTGACCATTGCCAGGGCATTTCTGCAGCTCTGCAGCTCTCCCCGGGGATGCTGCTGGTTTGGAGGTCGGGTTTTTCTTGGTTTGGTTTTTTCTGGGCTTGATGTGTCACTGCTGGGTGTGTTGGATGTTCCTGCAGCCTGGGCACGGGGCAGGTGAGCTCCTCTGTGTGTGTGAGCTGTGGGGACAGGGATTCCATGGGGGCCAGCAGCTGACAGCCAAAATTTGGTGTTCTTACACCAAAATTCGGTGTTCTTACACCCAAAATTTGGAGGTTTTACATCCAAAATTCAGTGTTCTTACACCCAAAATTTGGAGGTTTTACATCCAAAATTCAGTGCTCTTACACCCAAAATTCGGTGTTCTTACACCCAAAATTTGGAGGTTTTATATCCAAAATTCGGTGTTCTTACACCCAAAATTTGGAGGTTTTACATCCAAAATTCAGTGCTCTTACACCCAAAATTCGGTGTTCTTACACCCAAAATTTGGAGGTTTTACATCCAAAATTCAGTGTTCTTACACCCAAAATTTGGAGGTTTTACATCCAAAATTCGGTGTTCTTACATGCAAAGTTTGGTGGCTTTATACCCAAATTTCAGTGGCTTTACACCAAAAAATTCAGTGGTTTTACACCAAAAATCTGGTGGTTTTACACCCCAAATTTGGGTTTTACACCCAAAATCCGGTGGTTTTACACCAAAAAAACTGGTGGTTTTATAGCAAAAATCTGGTGGTTTTACACCCAAAATTTGGTGGTTTAGCACCAAATATTTGGTGGCTTTACACCCAAAATTTGGTGGCTTTACACCCAAAATCCGGTGGCTTTACACCAAAAATCTGGTGGTTTTACAACCAAAATTCAGTGTTCTGATATCCAAAATTTGGCAGTTTTGCATCCAAAATTCAACGTTCTTACACCCAAAATTTGGTGGTTTACACCCAAAGTTCAGAGGTTTTACACCCAAAATCTGGTGGTTTTACACCAAAAATTCAGTGGTTTAACACCCAAAATTTCGGTGTTTTTACAGCTTGTCGTGGCTGCAGCAGGGCTGCTCCCTCCTGCTGTGACACATCGGGACTCTGCTGTCACCTCTGCTCAGCCTGAGCCGCTCTGCTCTGCTCCCCAGGCAGCTCTGCCAGCGTGTCCCTGCTCTGTCCCCTCTGTCCCTGCTCTGTCCCCTCTGTCCCTGCTCTGTCCCCTCTGTCCCCTCTGTCCCTGCTCTGTCCCCTCTGTCCCTGCCCTGTCCCCTCTGTCCCCTCTGTCCCCTCTGTCCCCTCTGTCCCTGCTCTGTCCCCTCTGTCCCTGCCCTGTCCCCTCTGTCCCTGCTCTGTCCCTGCTCTGTCCCCTCTGTCCCTGCCCTGTCCCCTCTGTCCCTGCTCTGTCCCTGCTCTGTCCCTTCTGTCCCTGCTCTGTCCCCTCTGTCCCCTCTGTCCCTTCTGTCCCTGCTCTGTCCCCTCTGTCCCCTCTGTCCCTGCTCTGTCCCCTCTGTCCCCTCTGTCCCCTCTGTCCCCTCTGTCCCTGCTCTGTCCCCTCTGTCCCCTCTGTCCCTGCCCTGTCCCCTCTGTCCCCTCTGTCCCCTCTGTCCCTGCCCTGTCCCCTCTGTCCCTGCTCTGTCCCCTCTGTCCTTGCCCTGTCCCCTCTGTCCCCTCTGTCCCTGCTCTGTCCCTTCTGTCCGTGCTCTGTCCCCTCTGTCCCTGCCCTGTCCCCTCTGTCCCTGCTCTGTCCCTGCTCTGTCCCTGCCCTGTCCCCTCTGTCCCTGCTCTGTCCCCTCTGTCCCCTCTGTCCCTGCTCTGTCCCCTCTGTCCCTGCCCTGTCCCCTCTGTCCCTGCTCTGTCCCCTCTGTCCCTGCCCTGTCCCCTCTGTCCCCTCTGTCCCCTCTGTCCCTGCCCTGTCCCCTCTGTCCCTGCTCTGTCCCCTCTGTCCCTGCCCTGTCCCTGCTCTGTCCCTTCTGTCCCTGCTCTGTCCCCTCTGTCCCCTCTGTCCCTGCCCTGTCCCCTCTGTCCCTGCTCTGTCCCCTCTGTCCCCTCTGTCCCCTCTGTCCCTGTTCTGTCCCCTCTGTCCCCTCTGTCCCTGCTCTGTCCCCTCTGTCCCTGCTCTGTCCCTGCTCTGTCCCCTCTGTCCCCTCTGTCCCTGCTCTGTCCCCTCTGTCCCTGCTCTGTCCCCTCTGTCCCCTCTGTCCCTGCTCTGTCCCCTCTGTCCCTGCCCTGTCCCCTCTGTCCTTGCTCTGTCCCCTCTGTCCCCTCTGTCCCTCTCTGTCCCCTCTGTCCCTGCTCTGTCCCCTCTGTCCCCTCTGTCCCCTCTGTCCCTGTTCTGTCCCCTCTGTCCCCTCTGTCCCTGCTCTGTCCCCTCTGTCCCTGCTCTGTCCCTGCTCTGTCCCCTCTGTCCCCTCTGTCCCTGCTCTGTCCCCTCTGTCCCTGCTCTGTCCCCTCTGTCCCCTCTGTCCCTGCTCTGTCCCCTCTGTCCCTGCCCTGTCCCCTCTGTCCCTGCTCTGTCCCCTCTGTCCCCTCTGTCCCCTCTGTCCCTGTTCTGTCCCCTCTGTCCCCTCTGTCCCTGCTCTGTCCCCTCTGTCCCTGCTCTGTCCCTGCTCTGTCCCCTCTGTCCCCTCTGTCCCTGCTCTGTCCCCTCTGTCCCTGCTCTGTCCCCTCTGTCCCCTCTGTCCCTGCTCTGTCCCCTCTGTCCCTGCCCTGTCCCCTCTGTCCTTGCTCTGTCCCCTCTGTCCCCTCTGTCCCTGCTCTGTCCCTGCTCTGTCCCCTCTGTCCCCTCTGTCCCCAACCCCGCACCGGCTGCGATGTCCCCAGCCAGGCCTCTCCATGTGAGGGGGAACAGGAGGAATTGGTTTGCCTGGTCCAGCCCCTCGGAATTCCCAAATCCTTGTCTGGGGTTGCTGTGCTGGTTCCTCACCTTCCTCTTGTCCCTCTCCCATCCCTGCAGGTGTTAAAAATGCCCGGTACAGAGTTGGCTTTTCATTTTCCTTCCTCCTTTTCCCTTTTTTTTTTCCCCTTTTTTTATACAGTATTCATTTTAATATTTGTGAAAAGCCAACTTATACTGGGCATTTATAACACCCTTTATCCTCATTTTGCACCCAAACTTCCTTTCAGCCTCCTTCTCCCATACCAGGAATCGGCCTTGGGTAGCAGGAGGAAAATTCTGGTGTTTTCTGTTCAGCAGAGAGTGGAAAACCTCTCCTGAGCACTGCAGGGAAAACAGAATCCTGGTTTTCCATGAATTCTTACCTTGCAGGCGAGCCTGCAGCTCTGGGACCTCTGTGCAGGCTGGGGAAGGAAGGAAAGTCTAATTAAAAAAAAAAAGGGGAAAAAAAAGGGAAAAAAGGAGGAAGGAAAATGAAAAGCCAACTATGAACTGGGCATTTTTAACACCTGCCCTCCTCCAGCTGTGGCAGCCGGGTGCCTTCCCCCCTGACATCCTCCTCCTCCTCCTCCTCCAGGGCTGTGGGTCGGGCTCTGGCAGCGATCCCGGCACGCCGCTGGCTGCGGTTTGTGTTTGTCAGGAATGTTCTGCACCAGCGAGCAGCTGGGGTGGCACAAGCGCCAGCCCAGCTCAGGGCTCTGTCCCCGAATTGCTGTGACATTCCTGCCCTCTGCGAGCTCAGGGCTGTGTCCCCGAATTGCTGTGACATTCCTGCCCTCTGCGAGCTCAGGGCTCTGTCCCCGAATTGCTGTGACATTCCTGCCCTCTGCGTGTTGCTTTCTCCACTCTGGGGCCTTCATTTGTCAGAGCTTTTCCCTGGAATCTTTTTCAGTTTCAAGGTGGGAGGTGGAAAAGGCAAGGAAGGGTCAGAGGGGAAAGGGGCTGAGCCAAACTGGGGCTGCCAGGACTGGTCACTAGCCCGGGACTGGTCACTAACCCAGGATTGGTCAATAACCCGGGACTGGTCACTAGCCTGGGACTGGTCACTAGCCCAGGACTGGTCACTAACCCAGGACTGGTCAGCCTCGGGTGTCAGAGCTGCCCCCGCTCCCCCCCTGTTGCCTTGGGAAGGCTGACCTGAAACAGAGGCCAGGCAAAACTAGAGAATTAAATCAGGATTTATTAAAAGGTCTCCAGAATCCACCCTGGGCATTACACAAGGCTGCACCCAGGGTGGGCTGCAAATGGTAGCAAAGATGGCCCCACAGTCACGAGATTTTACATTTTATAAGTTTAGGTCTGTTTGCATTTTGGGGTCCAATTGTCCAATTCCACCCCAGGCTGTGAGGTCCCATCCTTGTTCCACCCCTCAGTCCTTCGTTGTTTGTGTTTTGGGGCTGAAAGTTGTCCTTGGTCTGCCAGCAGAAATGGATTTGTTCTGTCTCACTGCTCCGCAGAGGGAGCTCAGTACAGTTCCTAATACCAGGCTTCATCCCTAAGCAGCCCAGAATCTGAAAATATAAAAGCTGAGGCATCCTTCTGTCCCAATTTACCCCATTTACAGCGCCAGGGGCTCCCGAGCTGTGGCACGGGAGGTGTGGCAGCAGTTGGAGCTGCACTGAGCTGGGAATGTGACACAGGAATGCTTCAGACATCTCCCGCAGGGTGACAGCTCCCCTCTGAACAGAGCAGACGGGTGGATATGGAGCTCAGAGCCTGGGATGTGGAAAAAAACACCCGAAGTGGCAATTTGTGCAGGCAGCAGCAGGAAGGGAGAGAGATGGGAACTCACGGGGAGCTGAGTGTGCAGCCCACATGACCGGGCACTCATTGACCAGGGGTGAGCGCAGGGCAGGCGGCCACGGGAGCTGGGAGCTGGCCTGGGTGTCACAGCAGGGCCCTGGGTGTCACAGCCCTGGGTGTCACAGCAGGGCCCTGGGTGTCACACAGAGCTGTGGATGTCACAGCAGGGCCCTGGGTGTCACAGCAGGGCCCTGGGTGTCACACAGAGCTGTGGATGTCACAGCAGGGCCCTGGGTGTCACAGCAGGGCCCTGGGTGTCACACAGAGCTGTGGATGTCACAGCAGGGCCCTGGGTGTCACAGCAGGGCCCTGGGTGTCACAGCCCTGGGTGTCACACAGAGCCCTGGGTGTCACAGCCCTGGGTGTCACACAGAGCCCTGGGTGTCACAGCCCTGGGTGTCACACAGAGCCCTGGGTGTCTCACACAGCCCTGGGTGTCACAGCAGGGCCCTGGGTGTCACAGCCCTGGGTGTCACAGCAGGGCCCTGGGTGTCACAGCCCTGGGTGTCACAGCAGGGCCCTGGGTGTCACAGCCCTGGGTGTCACAGCAGGGCCCTGGGTGTCTCACACAGCCCTGGGTGTCACAGCAGGGCCTTGGGTGTCACAGCCCTGGGTGTCACAGCAGGGCCCTGGGTGTCACAGCCCTGGGTGTCACAGCAGGGCCCTGGGTGTCACAGCAGGGCCCTGGGTGTCTCACACAGCCCTGGGTGTCACAGCCCTGGGTGTCACAGCAGGGCCCTGGGTGTCACAGCCCTGGGTGTCACAGCAGGGCCCTGGGTGTCTCACACAGCCCTGGGTGTCACAGCAGGGCCTTGGGTGTCACAGCCCTGGGTGTCACAGCAGGGCCCTGGGTGTCACAGCCCTGGGTGTCACAGCAGGGCCCTGGGTGTCACAGCAGGGCCCTGGGTGTCTCACACAGCCCTGGGTGTCACAGCCCTGGGTGTCACAGCAGGGCCCTGGGTATCACAGCCATGTAATCACAGCACAGCCCTGGGTGTCACAGCCCAGCCCTGAGTGTCACACAGAGCCCTGGGTGTTACAGAGGGCCCTGGACATCCCACACAGCCCTGGATGTCACAGCCATGGAATCACAGCCCAGCCCTGGGTGTCACACACAGCCCTGGGTGTCACAGCACAGCCCTGGGTGTCACACACAGCCTTGGATGTCACAGCCATGGAATCACAGCAGAGCCTTGGGTGTCACACAGAGCCTTGGGTGTCACACAGAGCCCTGGATGTCACACAGAGCCCTGGAAGTCACAGCCCAGCCCTGGACGTCACAGCATGGCATTGAGTGTCACACACAGCCCTGGATGTCACACACAGCCCTGGGTGTTACAGAGGGCCCTGGACATCCCACACAGCCCTGGATGTCACAGCCATGGAATCACAGCCCAGCCCTGGGTATCACACACGGCCTGGGTGTCACACAGAGCCCTGGATGTCACACACAGCCCTGGATGTCACAGCAGGGCCCTGGGTGTCACACACAACCCTGGGTGTCACACATGGCCTGGGTGTCACACACCCCCTGCAACCCCACCCTATACTCACCCCACCCCTGGGCCCCCTTTGCTCCTCCTCCCCGAGCCCCGCAGAGCCCAGGATGCAAATCCCCATCAGGTACAGGTGACAAAACAGCTGCTCACCCTGTGCCACTGAGGGTGGTGTCCCAGCCCTCCTGCAGAGCCACCAGGTCCCCTCTGTGTCACCGTGCCTCAGGCTGGGACCCCCACATCCTTCTGGAGGGGCAGCCCCTGCTCAGAGCCCTCTGTTCCAGCTCCTGCCCTCCCTGCAGAGCTGCTGTGGGAGGTTTTACCCCACTCCAAACATCCCTGAGGGCCTCAGGGATGCTGTCCTGGACAGGCTGAGGTGACCAGAGGAGATGGATCCTTCTAGAACATCCCTTCCCTGCACAGGGGCTCGGGTTTGACGCTCCTGCTGCTCCATCCAAGGAGCATTTCCCCTCTCCTTGAGGTGTCTCTGGTGGTTCTAAGATAAGAAATGAGAGGCAGCAAGTCCAGCGGGACTCCCACGTTCGGAAGGAAAACGGGGAGAAGGAATTCTGGCAGCAGCAGGGCTGAGGAAACCCAAATTTGTGTGTCCTGGATGGATTTTTTTTTGGTGGAATATCCACGTGTAGGGAAGGAAAACCCTAAATGCTTCCTCCAGTGGGATTTCCCCCCACAGAATTTGTGTCCCCTTCCCTCCTCCTGGCCAGTGTCCTCCATGTCCCCACTCTCCACTCTCTGGGGATGGATTTTGTGGAGTATCCACGTGCAGGGAAGGAAAACCCAAAATGCTTCCTTGGGATTTACCCCAAATTTGTGGACAAAAAAGAATTTGGACAAAAAAGAATTGTGGACAAAAAAGAATTTGTGTCCCCTCCCCTCCTCCTGGCCAGCCCTGCTGTGTCCTCCGTGTCTCCACTCTCTACACTGTGGGGATGTTTTTTTGTGGAATATCCACGTGTAGGGAAGGAAAACCCTAAATGCTTCCTCCAGTGGGATTTTTGCCCACAGAATTTGTGTCCCCTTCCCTCCTCCTGGCCAGTGTCCTCCATGCCCCCACTCTCCACATTGTGGGGATGTTTTTTTGTGGAATATCCACCTGTAGGGAAGGAAAACCCTAAATGCTCCCTCCAGTGGGATTTCCCCCCACAGAATTTGTGTCCCCTTCCCTCCTCCTGGCCAGTGTCCTCCATGTCCCCACTCTCCACTCTCTGGGGATGGATTTTGTGGAGTATCCACGTGCAGGGAAGGAAAACCCAAAATGCTTCCTTGGGATTTACCCCAAATTTGTGGACAAAAAAGAATTTGGACAAAAAAGAATTGTGGACAAAAAAGAATTTGTGTCCCCTTCCCTCCTCCTGGCCAGCCCTGCTGTGTCCTCCGTGTCCCCAGTCTCCACACTGTGGGGATGGATTTTGTGGAATATCCACGTGTAGGGAAAGAAAACCCTAAATGCTTCCTCCAGTGGGATTTTTGCCCACAGAATTTGTGTTCCCTCCCCTCCTCCTGGCCAGTGTCCTCCATGTCCCCACTCTCCGCTCTCTGGGGATGGATTTTGTCCCTTCCCTGCCCGGGTTTCCCCCCCGCCCCTTCCCCACCACCTCAAACCCCCCCAGGTTCCGGCGCTGATCACAAACCCTGGGCTGACAGACAGGGCTGCGTGTGGAGGGAAGGCGAGGACTAATATAGCTCAGGGTATAAGAAATTAATTACTTTCAGGCAGACGACGTTGGCACCTCCAGTCAGCCTGATTTATTTGCGCGGCTGCTCTATTTTTGGCGAAGCCAGAATGTTTGACTAAATATAATACAACGAGGAGCCGGAACGGGAGGTGGAGCCGCTGCTGAATCCACAACCCCGAGAGGGTAAAACCGCTCCAGGGGTGCGGGTTGAGGTGTCTGGGGCTGCCCCGGCTCTCCCGCATCTGCCCGGAGCCTGCGGGAGGAGCGGGAGGAGCCGCAGGAGGGAGCTCCCCCTGCTCGTGTGATCGCTGCGTGTGTTTGTGTGTTGTTCTCCGTGCGCCGCTCCTGCCCGGGCCGAGCGCGTTCCTCATCCCGGGGCTGCGGCGGGGAGGAGCCAGCGCCGCACGGAGCCGAGCGCCGGCAGCGCTCCCGCACCGCGCCGGGTCCCGCACCGCCCCCGGCTCGGCTCAGGCTGCCCCGGTTCCGGTACCGGCACCGCTCCGATTCCTCCTGCTCCGGTACCGGTACCGGCACCGCTGAACTCCCCCCTGCTCCGGTACCGGCACCGACACCGCTCCGACTCCTCCTGCTCCGGTACCGGCACCGCTGAACTCCCCCCTGCTCCGGTACCGGCACCGACACCGCTCCGACTCCTCCTGCTCCGGTACCGGCACCGCTCCGACTCCTCCTGCTCCGGTACCGGCACCGCTCCGATTCCTCCTGCTCCGGTACCGACACCGCTGAACTCCCCCCTGCTCCGGTACCGGCACCGACACCGCTCCGACTCCTCCTGCTCCGGTACCGACACCGCTGAACTCCCCCCTGCTCCGGTACCGGTACCGACACCGCTCCGATTCTTCCTGCTCCGGTACCGACACCGCTGAACTCCCCCCTGCTCCGGTACCGGCACCGACACCGCTCCGATTCCTCCTGCTCCGGTACCGACACCGCTGAACTCCCCCCTGCTCCGGTACCGGCACCGGCCACGCTCTGACTCCTCCTCCTCGGCTCCTCTCCGACTCCCCCGGCTCCGGTACCGGCCACGCTCAGATTGCCCCGGTTCCGGTACGGGCACGTCTGAACTCCCCCCCTGCTCCGGAATCAGCACCGGCTCCGCTCCAATTCCTCCGGTACCGCTCAGACTCCCCCCTGCTCTGCACCGGCTCCGCTCCGACTCCCCCAGCTCCGGTACCGGCACCGGCTCCGCTCCGTCTTCCCGTGCTCCGGTACCGGCACCGCTTCAACCCTTTTGCTGCTCCAGCACCGGTACCGGCACCGCTCCAAGCTTCTCCTGCTCCGGCCCCGGCTCCAGCACCGGCCGCACTCCCCGGTGCCGGTCCCGCTCTCCGGTGCCGGTCCGGCTCTCCGGTGCCGGTCCCGCTCTCCGGTGCCGGTCCGGCTCTCCGGTGCCGATCCCGCTCCGGTGCGGGCCCCGCTCCGCTCGCAGCCCGGCCCCGCTCCCCAGCGGCTCCCGCAGCGCCGCCCCTGCTCTGCCCCGCAGGAAGGAGGAAGGGACACGGCTCCAGGGAGAGCGACCTGCTCGGCGGCCGGTGAGTGCCGGGGTGACCGCGGGCCCTGCCCGAGCCCCCCCGGGCCCTGCCCGAGCCCCCCCGGGGCCTTTGGGGCTGGCGGGGGCACAGAGTGCCGGGGGAAGTTGGAGGTGCGGGCAGGGAGGGTTCAGCTCCGTGCGGGTTTGTACCTCGGTGTTCCCTGCTCGGGGAGATCCCTGCGCGTGCTCGCTCCTGACCCTGCGTCGCCTAAACCAGGACAAACTGTTTGAGGGAGCCCCAGTATCGGATTTTGGATGGGCACCCCTCAAAATTGGATTTTTGATGGGTCTGGGTCGCGCTGTGAGGGGTTTGGGGGGACCCTTCCAGCGTGGAAGTGCGCGGGGGTGACCCCGGGGGTGACACCCGGGGACTCGGGGGTGCAGGGGCTGGCAGCTCGGCGTTCCGCCTGGCGCTGCACTTTTGGGTCGCTGTCACCATCAGCTGCACCGCTCCAGCGCTGCCTGTTGCTGTGACAAGTTCCCAGGGGTGTGCCCCGGAATGTCCCCCCCCTTGCTTGTCCCCAGACAGCCCCTTGCGAGCTGCCAGGCCGGCCTGAAAAGCTTTAACAGCCTGAAAACAGCCTGGGCTGATTGCTGGCACAATGGTGCCATCAGCTCCGGCAGGAGGAAAAAGAATCAGGGTCAGGCCCGGGGCTGCCGGAGCCGGGTTTGTGCTGAGCCATGTGATGGGAGATGCGTCCCAGAAGGTGCCTGAAGGGGGGAAAGCTTTGAACGAGCATCAGGCAGAAAGTTGGAGCCTCTGGGTGAGGTTTGTGAAAGGGCAGGAGCCGTCAGACAGGGCCCTGCGAGGTCTGTAATTAATTAATTAATTGATTAATTGCGTAAATGATTCATTGACTCCCTCCTCGGTGGTGTGGGGCAGGTTTGGGGCGTGGATGTGTTTAACTGATGTAAAGTCTTTCAGAGTTAAGCTCTTCTGAGCTGCAGCCTAATGCTGATGATGCACCAGAGGCTGAGAGCTGGGGTTTGCCACTGCCAATCTCTGGCTCGGATGGATTTCATTGGGAAAACGAAATGGAAACCAGAACTTAAATGAAACTTAAACTAGAAAATCAAGATCTTGGGCGCTGCTTACTCCACCTCCTGCAAAAGCATCACCTCCATGCTCGGGGAAAAGCAGATCCCAAAATTCAGTGTCAGAGGCTTTGAATGCCAAAGCCATGCTTGGCACAGTGTGAGAGAGGGGACACGGAGGACACAGCAGGGCTGGCCAGGAGGAGGGAAGGAGACACAAATTCTTTGGGGTAAATCCTGCTGGAGGAAGCATTTAGAGTCCTCTTTTGCATTTCCAAAAGATCTTTTGATCTGTTAATACCTAAAAGCAGCCGAAAAGTCTCATCCCCTGTGACTCTATAATTATATTAGAGGATATAAATTTGGCAATGATGTAAGTTAAATATTTTTTTTTAAAGACGTAGCTCCCTTCTACCAACACACGGGGCTGAGATGTGCTGAGTGTGAGCACAGTCTGGTTCTCCAGCCTCATGGGGACTGTGGGAAGCAGTTCCCATCATCCTGAAGAGATTTTCTTCAGGAATCCAGCCCTGAGGTAATGGCTGTGGTGTCAGCAGAGATCTCAGTGCCTTTGAGGTGTGGAGCATCCTCTCCTCCTGAAAAAAAGATGGGAGGGGATGTCCAAGAGTCCCAAAAGGACAAGGCAGGAACAGGAGAGCACCTGGCTCACCTCATCCATGGAAATTCCTCGCTGTGTGAGGCACCCAGCTCAGGGTTTGCTGATTTTCAGGCTCTCTGTCACGCCAGAGGATTTCTGAGCGAGTTTTGGTGTCCGTGCTCCAGGCAGGGCTTGCAGATCTGTTCCCAAGTTCCCAGGCTTACTCACTCGGGCTGGAAAATATCAGCACCGCGTCCAAATGGGAGCAGTTAATGAATGAGTAGTGGAACAACCTCGCCAGCAATCCTGGGAGTTCCTCCTCTCTCATCCTGCTGGGATAGAGAGGAAAGAGAGAAAAAAAAATTGCAGCTAATCAGGGCTCTGGAGATCTCCCCCAGTCCGTGGCCTTGGCCACGTCACCGCCGTGTCCCCACGGCTGAGTTCCCCCATCTGTTACCTCCTGACCTTGCTTTGTTCTCAGGGCTCTGCTCCCGGAGCTCCGCAGGGCTTTGGGGTGCTGGGAGGGCTGGGGAGCCCTCAGTGCTCATCTCCAGCCCTGCAGGCCCCTTCCACTGAAACAGCTCTTTGTGAGCCCTGAATGGACCCTTCAGAGGGGCTGTGCTGGTGACAGTGACAGAGGGAGAGGATGGTGTCACACATTTACAGGTGGCTGAAGTGTGGTTTGCTGCTGGTTTTGGCAGGGGTGGGGAGCTCTGCAGTTCTCATCTCCAGCCTTGCAGGCCCCTTCCAGTGCAGCAGCTCTTTGTGAGCCCTGAATGGACCCTTCAGAGGGGCTGTGCTGGTGACAGGGTGACAGTGACAGAAGGAGGGGATGGTGTCACACATTTACAGGTGGCTGAAGTGTGGTTTGCTGCTGGTTTTGGCAGGGGTGGGGAGCTCTGCAGTTCTCATCTCCAGCCCTGCAGGCCCCTTCCAGTGCAGCAGCTCTTTGTGAGCCCTGAATGGACCCTTCAGAGGGGCTGTGCTGGTGACAGTGACAGAGGGAGAGGATGGTGTCACACATTTACAGGTGGCTGAAGTGCAGTTGGCTGCTTTATTTTTTTTTGGCAGGGGTGGGGAGCCCTGCAATTCTCATCTCCAGCCCTGCAGGCCCCTTTCATTGGAAAAGTTCAGAATGGACCCTTCAGAGGGGCTGTGCTGGTGGCAGGGTGACAGTGACAGAGGAAGGGGACAGTGTCACACATTTACAGGTGGCTGAGGTGCAGTTGGCTGCTTTTTTTTTTTTTTTGGCAGATGTGGGGAGCAGAGCTCTGCAATCCTCATCTCCAGCCCTGCAGGCTCCTTTCGCTGGAAAAGCTCAGAATGGACCCTTCAGAGGGGCTGTGATGGTGACAGTGACAGTGACAGAAGGAGGGGATGGTGTCACACAGTTACAGGTGGCTGAAGTGTGGTTTGCTGCTGGTTTTGGCAGGGGTGGGGAGCCCTGCAATGCTCATCTCCAGCCCTGCAGGCCCCTTTCACTGCAGCAGCTCAGAATGGACCCTTCAAGGGGCTGTGCTGGTGACAGGGTGACAGTGACAGAGGGAGGGGACGGTGTCACACATTTACAGGTGGCTGAAGTGCAGTTGGCTGCTTTTGGGTTTTTTTAGCAGGGGTAGGGAGCCCTGCAATCCTCATCTCCACACTGTGCCTTTCACTGGAAAAGTTCAGAATGGACCCTTCAGAGGGGCTGTGCTGGTGACAGGGTGACAGTGACAGAGGGAGGGGATGGTATCACACATTTACAGGTGGCTGAAGTGCAGTTGGCTGCTTTTTATTGCCTTCCAAACGAGCTGCTTGAAATCCTGAGCTGCTGCCTCTGGTGTGCATCCCTTGCCAGTGTCACTCGTCCCCCGGGGACAGGCTGGGGCACAGAGGGGGCTGCAGGGGACAGTTTTTACCTTGCCTGGCTGGCCCTGGGCCCAGAGCAGGCAGATGAGAGAAGCTGCATTTTACACAGGGTAAAATACAGAATGGCTCAGGGGAGCTCAGGGAGTTTTGATCTCCCAAATCCATGAGGATTCCCTGTTTTCCCTGTCCCACCACATGCTCAGGCAGAACCCTGGGTGTCCACTGCCCACGTGCATCAAAACATCCACGTTGCACTTCCCACTGAGACCATCACCCTTCGGCCCAGCCTTCTGGGGAGCAATGAGTGTTTGGTCAGTCCCTGTAAACCCCAGGACATTCCTCTGGCTTCACAGAGCTGAGCTTTGGGCCAGCAGGGCTGAGGATCCCTGGAGAAGCTGCGATCTGTGTGTTTGGAGCTGTGTCCAAACAAGAGTAAGGGTTTCCAAAAGGGTTTGTGCTCTGTAGGAGCCTCCCAGATTCTCCTTCCACCCTCGCGGAAATCGAGGCAGCTCCTTCAGGCAGGGGGCTTGGCTGGGCTCTGAGGAGCTCCCTGGTGTGTAATTCACATCCTGACACCCCAAAGCTCTGCTCAGTTGAATTCCCATCCTGACACCCCAAAGCTCTGCTGGGTGTAATTCATGTGCTGACACCCCAAAGCTCTGCTCAATGTAATTCACATCCTGACACCCCAAAGCTCAGGTCAGTGTAATTCATATCCTGGCACCCCAAAGTTCAACTCAGTGTAATTCACATCCTGACACCCCAAAGCTCTGCTGGGTGTCATTCACATCCTGACACCCCAAATCTCAGCTCGGTGTCATTCACATCCTGACACCTCAAAGCTCAGCTCAGTGTAATTCACATCCTGACTCCCCAAAGCTCTGCTGGGTGTAATTCACATCCTGACACCCCAAAGCTCTGCTCATTTGAATTCCCATCCTGACACCCCAAAGCTCTGCTGGGTGTAATTCACATCCCGACACCCCAAAGCTCTGCTGGGTGTAATTCACATCCTGACTCCCCAAAGCTCTGCTGGGTGTAATTCATGTGCTGACACCCCAAAGCTCAGGTCAGTGTAATTCCCATCCTGACACCCCAAAGCTCTGCTGGGTGTAATTCACATCCTGACACCCCAAAGCTCAGCTCAGTGTAGTTCATGTGCTGACACCCCAAAACTCTGCTGGGTGTAATTCCCATCCTGACACCCCAAAGCTCTGCTCATTTGAATTCCCATCCTGACACCCCAAAGCTCTGCTGGGTGTCATTCACATCCTGACACCCCAAATCTCAGCTCGGTGTCATTCACATCCTGACACCCCAAAGCTCTGCTCGATGTAATTCACATCCCAACACCCCAAAGCTCTGCTGGGTGTAATTCACATCCTGACACCCCCAAGCTCAGCTCAGTGTAATTCATGTGCTGACACCCCAAAGCTCAACTCAGTGTAATTCCCATCCTGACACCCCAAGCTCAGCTCAGCCGGGCTGGGTTGGCCTCAGTGCGGGCAGGAAGGCGATGGGAGGGCTCCGGGGAGGGCAGCGAGCCCTGGGCAGGCCGAGCTTTGCCTTTCCTCCCCTCCAAACCCTCCGGCTGCCGCTGTTTGTGCAGGGAAAGCTGACGGGCCGGAAGCAGCCGGGTGATGGATGCGGCCCAGATCGCAATCTGGTGAACAATTAACTCGGCCGAGTAATCAGCCCCAGCATCTTTTGCCCTCTCCCAGCCCGGGGCTGTGCCCGAGGCAGCGCCGCTCGTCTGCCGCTTGTTTGCTCAGTGGCTGCCGATCTCTGGCTCCCATCTCCGGCCTGGCTGGAGGAGAAGCTGCTGGGGGATTATTTTGGGTTCATCCCTGCTGCTGCTGCTGCCATCTCTCATCTCGTCCTTCTCGCTCCCTCCACGCTGCTCATCCCGTGCTGCCTCCCGGCTTTCCCCGATTTAGGGATGAGCTCCAAGGCACCGCAGCTCCAATTGGGTTCGCACCCTAAGTAATATAGGATGCCGAATGATCAATGGGACATTTTTGGGATCTCAGGTGGGACATTTCAGGGGTCTCAGGTGGGACATTTCAGGGGTCTCAGGTGGGACATTCTGGGGATCTCAGGTGGGACATTCCAGGGATCTCAGCTGGGACATTTCAGGGATCTCAGGTGTAATTCACATTTCAGGGGTCTCAGGTAGGACATTCCGGGGATCTCAGGTTTGACATTTCAGGGATCTCAGGTGGGACATTTTGGGAATTCCGGGTGGGACATTCCGGGGATCTCAGGTGGGATGTTTCGGGGGTCTCAGTTGGAAAATTTCAGGAATCTCAGGTGGGACATTTAGGGGTCTCAGGTGGGACATTGTGAGGGTCTCAGGTGGGACATTTCAGGGATCTCAGGTTTGACATTCCAGGGATCTCAGCTGAGTTTGCTTCCCTCTCCTCTCCCTCCGTGAGTTTAAACCAGAGACAATTCCTCATTCCTCACCCTCCATCCCTGGGGCCTGCAGGCACTGCCAAAACAAAAATCATAAATTGAGCAGCAAATTCCCAATCCAGAGCTGTCAGAGCCCGGTCCCTGTCACCTCTGCTGGGACACCTGAGCTGCTGCTGTGACCCAGAGAGGGGAAAACAGGATGGAGGGGTTGGAATCTCTGCCCTTTCCTGAGTCCCTGGGAAGGGAGAGCTCTTGTGGGCACCTGGAAGGACACTGCTAATGAGGATGCTCCAATTAATGGCATTTTTAGTTAATTATTTTGTTACTTTTTATTTTTTCCTTATTAATTTTATTGATGCCACCCGAACATTCCACCTTTGCACCGCCCCCATCACCTTCATTTCTCAGCTGGCAAACTGAGGCTTGGAGTTTATTCCTGGCCTTATTCCTTTGGAAAATCCCATTAGTGACAGCTCCAGACCTCAAACCTGAGGCCCAAAACTCTCTCCAGGATGTGTTGATCTGGATCAAACAGCTCCTGTCTCGCTGTGCTCTGGGTTTTATGAGTTTAATCCATCTTTTGGGCAGCCTTTCGGTGTTTTTTATTTTTGAACCCTCTCCCTCTCTTTCTTCCCCAATCCCTGAAATCCTCAGCCATTTCCTTTCAAACAACCTGAATTTTCCCAGCTGGAGCAGGGCAGGGCACAGCCTCTGCCCAGTTTTTTGTGGTGATTTTGCCTTGAAAAGCTCCATTTAAAAGGAGAGGCTGCTGAATCCAACCGTAAACACCAAAACCACCAAAGAAATCAAAATGTTCCTTTATTTTTTTTATATTCCCAGCATCCCATTTATTTCTGCTCTTTCTCCATTTTGATTTTAACGCTTTCTTTTTTATTTAATTATTCAAGGCAGCATTATTTAATTAATTTACTCAGGGGTTTGGATTCCTGATCCCAGGGTGGGATTTATCCTCAAAAAACCCCCCAGCTTTTCCCTCTCTCCTGTTGCTCCCAGCACTTCCCACTCTCGGAGCCGTGGCTTTTTTTAGTTGCTAAATCTGACGAGGTTTGTGAGCCTGAGCCTCGGTTCTGCACTCGGGAGCACGCACAGGAATTTAAATTCAGCACTTTGGGGTTGTTTTTTTCCCTGCATTCCAGCATGGAACATCACCTGGAGCTTGGATTTATTCTGTGAGTGGAATTATGGGGTGGAAAATCTTTTAGGTTGGTTGTTGATGGGTCAAGCCTGTGCTGGAGCAAATGTAGATCCAGAGGGATCTTCAGATCTCAGAAATTGAGGATCCAGTTCTGATCCTGATCCATGATTCATCAACAACAGGAGCAGGGAAATGGTCTTGGTGTGCCTGGGGACTCTGAGGAGGAGGAGGAGGAAGAACTGGAGGTTTTGCTGCTTGTTTTGGTTGTACCCAGAGTCCGGTTTGTGTCTCATGCAAATTAAAGTGCAAGGAGAGCCCCAAACTGCTCCTGGGATTTAACAAATTCCCCAGCCCTGCCCTCAGACCCTCCCTGGTGCATCCTCCTGCTGGGCAGGGACCCCCAAAGGCCCTGGGAAGGGCAGGAGCAGCCGGGGCTGTCCCATCATTGTCCTGTCACTGTCCCCATCCCTGTCCCATCTCTGTCCCATTGCTCTGCCAGTGCTGTCCCATCCCAGTCCCATCTCTGTCCCATTGCTCTGCCATTGCTGTCCCATCCCTGTCCCCATCCATGTCCCATCTCTGTCCCATGCCTGTCCCATCGCTGTCACATCCCTGTCCCATCCTTGTCCCCTCACTGTCCCATTGCTCTGCCATTGGTGTCCCCTCACTGTCCCCTCACTGTTCCATCCCTGTCCCATCCTTGTCCCATTGTTCTCCCATCTCTATCCTATCCCTGTCCCACCCCTGTCCCTGCTCTGTCCCATCCCTGATCCACCCCTCTCCCATCCCAGTCCCATCCCAGTCCCATCTCTGTCCCATCATTGTCCTGTCACTGTCTCATCCTTGTCCCATCCCTGTCCCATTGCTCTCCCATCACTGTCCCTGCTCTGTCCCATCCCTGTCCTATTGCTGTCCCATCCGTGTCCCCTCACTGTCCTGTCCCTCTCCCATCCCCATCCCATCCCATCCCTGTCCTGTCCTTGTCCCCTCACTGTCCCCTCACTGTCCTATCCCTGTCCCATCTCTATCCCATCCCTGTCCCACCCCTGTCCCCATCCCTCTCCCATCTCTATCCCATTGCTCTCCCATCCCTGTCCCACCATGGTACCATCACTGTCCCATCATTGTCCCATCCCCATTCCATCCCTGTCCCCATCCCTGTCCCATCATTGTCCCCTCACTGTCCCCATCCCTGTCCCACCCATGTCCCACCCCTGTCCCCTCACTGTCCCCATCCCTGTCCCATTTCTCTCCCATCCCTGTCCCATCCCTGTCCCATCTCTTTGCCCTCCCTGTCCCCTCCCTGTCCCTACTCTGTCCCCTCACTGTCCCCTCACTGTCCCATCACTGTCCCATCACTGTCCAATCCCTATCCTATCTCTATCCCATCCCTGTCCCATCCCTGTCCCATCATTGTCCCATCCCTCTCCCACCCCTGTCCCACCCCTGTCCCATCCCTCTCCCATCCCTCTCCCATCTCTATCCCATCCCTGTCCCACCCCTGTCCCATCATTGTCCCATCCCTGTCCCACCCCTGTCCTACCCCTCTCCCATCTCTATCCCATCTCTGCCCCATCCCTGTCCCATCCCTGATCCATCACTCTCCTATCCCTGTCCCATCCCTGTCCCCTCATTGCCCCATCCCTCTCCCATCCCTGTCCCACCCCTGTCCCATCCCTCTCCTATCTCTATCCCATCTCTCTCCCACCCCTGCTCCATCCCTGTCCCATCCCTCCCATGGGTGCCCTGTCCCACAGACCCTGTCTGGGACATTCTGGACCCCCCCAAACTCCAGCTGCAGCCCCACAGCCACGGGCAGTGCCATTTCCTCAGGAAATGCCCAGAAAAGGCCAAACTGGGGATTTTAACTCCAGCCAAACCCAGCAGAGCATCCGAGGGGGAAGAAACATTTTTATAAATTACCATTAGCAGCACGTGCCTGCTAAAGCTCTTAATCCCTCCCAATCCTCCCTGATTAACGATTAATTGTGCCGCTAATTACGCTATCATAGCGGGGCAGGCCCAGCCAGCCACACCAGTGCTGAACCACACCACAACTGGGAGCACTGGGGACCAGCTGAGAGCATCCCTCATCCTTCCAGGGTTATAATCCTGCCTTATCTCCTGCCTTTCCTTATCAGCTGCCAGGCAGGAGAGGAGGATTGGCTGCACTTGGAAGGGCCCTGCTTGGTGCCGTCCTTGTTTTTAGTGTGGATTTTCCCTCATTCCTGTGAAAACCACATAGAAATTCCTTTGTGTTTTGATTTAGAGTGGTGGGGAAAGCACAATATTTGAATTTATTTCCAGTATTTTATGTTTATTTGCATTATTTTCCTTTTTTTTTCTGTTTTTTTTTTCCAATTTTTTAGTGTTTATTTCCATTATTTTACATTTATTTACATTATTTTTCATTATTTTCTGCTTTTTCCTGGCTTTTTCTGGTTTTTTTTTTGTTTTTTCCAATTTTTATGTTTATTTACATTATTTTACATTTTAGTTTCCATTCTTTTCCATTTTTCCCATTTTTCCTTTTTTTTCTCTTTTTTTCTGGTTTTTTCCATTTTTTATGTTTATTTCCATTATTTTACATTTATTTACATTATTTCCCATTCTTTTCTGTTTTTCCCATTTTTTTCTTTTTTTTTTTTTTTTTTTTTTTCCATTTTTATGTTTATTTCCATCATTTTACATTTATTTACATTATTTCCCATTCTTTTCTGTTTTTCCCATTTTTTCTGGGTTTTTTTTCGGGTTTTTCCATTTTTTATGTTTATTTCCATTATTTTACATTTTATTTTCCATTATTTTCTATTTTTTCCCGTTTTTTCCGGGTTTTTTCCATTTTTTTCCCATTTCTTTCCATTATTTTATGTTTATTTACGTTATTTTCCATTCTTTTCCATTTTTTCCCATTTTTCCTGGAATTTTTCCATTTTTATGTTTATTTACATTATTTTACATTTTAGTTTCCATTCTTTTCCATTTTTTCCCATTTCTTTCTGTTTTTTCCCATCTTTTCCCATTTTCTATGTTTATTTCCATTATTTTATGTTTATTACCATTATTTTCCATTCTTTTCCATTTTTCCCATTTTTTTTCCATTTTTTCCATTTATTTCCATTATTTTACGTTTATTTACATTATTTTCCATTTTTAATGGGTTTTTTTACATTTATTTCCATTATTTTCCATTAATTTCCACCATTTTCCATTATTTTCTGCTCCTGTGATGCACAGCAGGCTTTGGGCCAGCTCCTCTCTCTCCTCCTGACAGCATCCAAGGCCTGGAGGAGTTTTTGAGCCATGATTTTCCTGGGGGAGATCCCAATCCCTGGCGCTCTTTCCCTCTGTTTATCTCGCTCTGGGCTCCCTTATCTCTCCAAGGCTTGTGCAGGAACCCGTCAAGGACACTGGGGCCTTCACCAGCCAGGCTTTTAAAGCTGAATTTGAAGTAAACCCAAAAAAATCTTTAAAAAATTAATTAAAAAGGGATTAATTCCTGATTTTCAACCTCACCCAGGTATCCGCTCGGTGACGCTGAGGACACAGGGTGGGTGGCACAGGTGGCATTTACAGCTGAACCAGGAGCAAGGTTTATCCAAACACTCTCCCTGAAATGTTTTCCTCCCCGGGAAAAGGATCCAAGCTTGGCAGGAATAATCTGTTTATTGCACCCGGGCTCTCTCTCTGTTCTTGTTGCCTTTTTCTGAGCTTGGAATTGAAATTGGAGATGATTTCAGTCAGGAGGTAACACAGAAGTGAATTTTGGTTTGGGGGTTTTCAGGGGTGGCTGTGGAAAGATGTTTAGCAAAGTTTATTTTTTTGAGAGGTGAATATATTTTTCTAGAAAAGTTTGTTTTTCTAGAGGTTACTAGAAAAACCTATTTTTTAAAGGGTTTTTTTTGTCTATTTTTTTAAGGTTTGGGAAATTAGTATAATTGATAAAAAGTACTAATTAGGAGAAGTGCTGATGTAATTTTTTTAAAGTTGAGGGGGTTTTGCATCTCTTTTTGGTATTAATTGGTTTTTTTGGCTATGAAAACGCATTTTGAAATGTTCTCAACTTCGGCAGTTTGGAAGAATTAAGACAGTGTTGGGGGAATTGTATTTTATGGGGTTTGGAGTTTTGGAATTTGGTTTTTGGGGTTTTTTTGCTTAGGGAAAGGCTGTGGAAAATTGCTGGCAAAATTAGCACAAAAAACTACAGAGCTACGAATATATGTGAGAAAAACACAGAACATAGGAAATATAAAAAACATTAAAAGCATTGAAAGTAGAGAATTTAGAAAAGAAAAAAGGCAAACAACCAAAATGGCATTAATTCCGTCTCCTGTGTTGGGATTAATGGGAATTTATTGGGGTTGTGGTGGTGCTGGGGATGGATTTTAGGGTGGATTTTAGGGAGGGAGGTGCGAGGATGGCTGAGGGATGAAGGATTCCTGGAAGGCAGCATCTCCATGGGTTTGGGATCGTGAAAAATTTGTGTCATCACATCCTGGGCAGTTCTTGTGCTTGAGGGAAAACAAGGAAAAGGAAGAACAGAACCATCCCTGGAGTGTGAGGCAGGGATGTCCCAAAGCCTGGAATTTTGGGATCCTTTGCCAAGTTTGCTGCCCCAAATGTTGATAAAAGTTTGCTTTTATCATCCTGGCAGCCCTGGTGGCCACCCCGTGTGGTTCAGGAGGGGTTTTCAGCCTCCTGCCTCCCTCAGGCAGCTCAGTGGGACAGAAATTCCTGAGAAATTCAATTCAAGGGGCAATCCCTTCCCTCAGCAGGGGAGCAGAGCCAGGCCAGGAGGATCCCACAGGCCCCAGAGATCCCACAGACCCCACAGGCCCTACAGACCCCACACACCCCACGGACCCCACAGGCCCCACAGGCCCCACAGACCCTGCAGACCCCACACATCCCATAGACCCCACAAACCCCACAGATCCCACACCTCCCACAGACCCCACAGACCCCAGAGACCCCATAGGTCCCACAGGCCCCATGGACCCCACAGACCCGCAGAGCCCACACATCCCACAGACCCCACAGACCCCACAGCCTCCACAGACCCCACAGACTCCACAGGCCCCACACATCCCACAGACCCCATAGACCCTGCAGACCCCACAGATCCCACACATCCCACGGACCCCACAGACTCCACATGCCCCACAGGCCCCACACATCCCACAGACCCCAGAGACCCACAGACCCACAGACTCCACAGGCCCCACACATCCCACAGACCCCATAGACCCTGCAGACCCCACAGATCCCACACATCCCACAGACCTCACAGACCCCACACATCCCACATACCCCACAGACCCCACAGGCCCCACAGACCCCACAGATCAGACAGATCCCACAGGCCCCACAGACCTCACACATTCCACGGACCCCATGGAGCCCACAGACCCACAGGCCCCACAGACCCCACGGACCCCACAGACCCCACATCTCACCCAGCTGGGCCTCTGAGATCATCAGGACGGGGAAGGCTCAGGGTGAAAGGTGCTGCAGGATTTATTTCCCTTCCCAAAATAATTCGGGATCCCCAAATCATTCCAGATCCCCAAATTATTCCAGATTCCAAAATAATTCCAGATCCCAAAATCATTCCGGATCCCAAAATCATTCCGGATCCCAAAATAATTCCGGATCCCGGCTCCTGCTGTGCTTGGGAACCCCAAGCGCTGCCTCCTCCTCTCCTCCCTCCCCGTGGCTGCTTTTCTTCCCAAGGGGGAGGGAAATTTCCCTTCCCGAGGGGGAAATATCCCCACACGAAATAAATCTCCTCCCCACACGAAATCTCCTCCCCACATGTGCTGGGGATGGCTGTGGGGCTGGTTTCAGGTTAAATCCCGGCTTAGCTCAATCCTTGCCAGGGCAGGAGCCTGGCGGCGTTTCCTCCCTCCCTCCCAAGCACGTGGCCCTGGCAGGGCTTTAAATAAAACCAATTTCAAACCCTTCAGCCCGGGTTTTTTTTTTTTTTTTTGGTGTTTTTAATGCCAAACCGTGGCACTGCTGCTCCTGGGGGTGACTGGAGCAGGGACAGGAGGTCAGGAGCACCTTCCCCTTTCATTTCATCATTTCATCCCTGCTCGGCAGGAAAATCTGTCCCAGGGGGGTTTGGGGTTGGTTTAGGAGCTCCCAGGAGCTGCTGGAGCAGAGCTGGGATCCTGCTGGGAGAGGAGGGAGTGAGAATCCCACCGTGTTCTCCTGACCCTCAGAACCACAAATTCCCCATTGGAATTCTGCAGGGAAGGGATGGGAACTGGAATCCTTCTTCTATTCAGGTGATCACAATTCTTTCTATATATATTCTAAAGCTATAGTTCAAAATATTTATTACAAAGCGCCTTAAAGCTTATAATAATTTTATTTCTAAAGCAAATAATAATAATAATATTTCTGCATTCCTCTATCCTGCATGTTAAAAACCTATGAAACTCATACTAATTGAAAAAGCCTAAAAGTTACATTGTAAAAACCCTATAGGCTCACATGATTCACTTATAAGCAAGCAAAATATTAATTCCAAAGCCTCTTTCCATGCTTTTTCCATTTTATTCATTAAACTCATGTTTTTATAATTACCCTATGGCCTTTTCCACGCATTTCACAACCATAACTACAAAGTTCATCTTTTTCTACCTGACACCAAACACAACCCCACATTTCCCAAATTCCATGGGTGTCCAGGATGTCATTTCCAGTTCTTTAAATGTCTTTTTTGGAAAGGGGAGCTGGGATCCCTGGGCTCAGCTGTCCCTGCTGTGTCACAGCCCCGGGTCAAACCCTGCAGCTCCAAATTCCTTAAATTCAGTCGTAACTACTTTAAATTCAATCACAACTACTTAAAATTCAGCCAGAAGTACTTTAAATTCAGCCCCAAATACCTTAAATTTAACTACTTTAAATTCAGCCAGAAATACTTTGAATTCAGCCCCAAATACCTTAAATTCAGTCACAACTACTTTAAATTCAGCCAGAAATACTTTAAATTCAGTCACAACTACTTTAAATTCAATCACAACTACTTTAAATTCAGTCACAACTACTTTAAATTCAGTCACAACTACTTTAAATTCAATCACAACTACTTTAAATTCAATCACAACTACTTTAAATTCAATCACAACTACTTTAAATTGAGCCACAAATACCTTAAATTCAGTCACAACTACTTTAAATTCAGTCACAGTCACGCAGAGAGTCAGGAGGGGTGCTCTGTGTCCCAGGGGAAATGTCCTGCTCAGAGTTTTGCAGAGATTTTTCTGCTGGTCCTTCCAGAGCAAACCTGGGGATCTGCTGATCCTGAGGTTGAGAATCCCTGAATCCAGGGCTCCTCAGAACCCTCAGAAACATCAAAATCCTCAGGATCCTCAGAACCCTCAGAACCCTCAGGATCCTTAGAATCTTCAGAACCCTCAGAATGCAGGGAACCTCAGGATCCAGAGATCCTCAGAACCCTCAAAATCCTCAGAATCTTCAGGATCCCCGGAATCCTCAGAACCCTCAGAATCCAGGGATCCTTAGAATTCAGGGATCCTCAGAATCCTCAGAACCCTCAGGACCCTCAGGACCCTCAGAATCCTCAGAATGCAAGGATCCTCAGGATCCAGAGATCCTCAGAACCCTCAAAACCCTCGGAATCCTCAGAATGCTCAGAACCCTCAGAATCCAGGGATCCTCAGAACCCTCAGGATCCTCAGAATCCAGGGAGCCTCAGAATCCTCAGAATCTTCAGAACCCTCAGAACTCTCAGAATCCAGGGATCCTCAGGATCCTCAGAACCCTCAGGATCCTCAGAATCCAGGGATCTTTAGAATCCAGGGATCCTCAGAACCCTCAGAGTCCTCTGAACCCTCCAAACCCTCAGGACCCTCAGAATCCTCAGAACTCTCAGAATCCTCAGAATCCTGGGATCCTCGGAACCCTCAGAACCCTCAGGACCCTCAGAATCCTCAGAACCCTCAGAACTCTCAGAATCCAGGGATCCTCGGAATCCTCAGAATCCTGGGATCCTTAGAACCCTCAGAATCCTGGGATCCTCGGAACCCTCAGAACCCTCAGGACCCTCAGAATCCCTCAGAACCCTCAGAATCTTGGGATCCTCAGGACCCTCAGAATCCCTCAGAACCCTCAGAATCTTGGGATCCTCAGGACCCTCAGAATCCTCAGAACCCTCAGAACTCTCAGAATCCAGGGATCCTCGGAATCCTCAGAATCCAGGGATCCTTAGAACCCTCAGAATCCTGGGATCCTCAGAACCCTCAGAATCCTGGGATCCTCAGAACCCTCAGGACCCTCAGAATCCCTCAGAACCCTCAGAATCCTGGGATCCTCAGAACCCTCAGGACCCTCAGAATCCTGGGATCCTCAGAACCCTCAGGACCCTCAGAATCCTGGGATCCTCAGAACCCTCAGAATCCTGGGATCCTCAGAACCCTCAGGACCCTCAGAATCCTGGGATCCTCAGAACCCTCAGAATCCCTCAGAACCCTCAGAATCCCTCAGAACCCTCAGAATCCCTCAGAACCCTCAGAATCCTCAGAATCCTCAGAATCCTCTGAACCCAGGCTGCTCCTGCCCTGGGGACACTGCAGGTACCAGGGCAGAGCTGACACGACCCCGGCAGGGACAATGACCGGGCTGGCCCCAGTGGCCGCAGTGTCCCCATTGTTGTGGCAGCTGAACGCTTCTCCCAGGTTAGGGAATAAACACCCAGTGTTGGGAGCTGCTGGAATAATGGCTGGCATTGGGAATGCCTCACTCTGAGCTCACCAGGAGCCCAGGGAGAGCGGAGAAAGGAAAAATATTCCAGGGTAGGACAAAGATCCTTTGTGGGAACGAGGTTGGACGGGATGGGACAGATGGAGATGAGAGATCTCTGGAGTCAGGGATGGGTTTGGATTTATTGCACAGGGTGTGGGTGAAGGGCCCTGCCACGAGCTGCCAGCACAGCTCAGAGCAGAGAAAGTGAGGAGGAAGAGGAGAAAGGAGAGAGTGAAGAAGAAAAGGAGAGGGAAGAGAGGAGAGAGTGAAGTTCCCATTACAATCCATCAAATCTCTACTGAATATTCTGATTTACACCAACCAATCCAGTACAAATACAAATTCTACAGCATTTACACACAGCCTATAAGAATCATTACATTGCCATGCTGTGTTATATTTTAGACCCTAAAAACTACAAATCCTACAGCATTTACACACAGCCTATAAGAATCATTACATTCCCATCCTGTGTTATATTTTAAACCCTAAAAACGACTCTTGGGACCCCTCCTGCCGAGCCAGCAGGGTCTGCTCTGACCCTTGGGCTCTTGATAAGGAGAAGGGCATTGTTTAATTAATTAATTAAATTGTTTAACCCTCAGCTGGCCATGCTGTTGTTTTCCAGTTGTTCAGTAACTAAAACTCGGCATCTTAGACATCAAAACTTGCCTTCAACTCTATTTCACTCATAAGTTTCATAATTTCTAAAAATGAGCAGTTGTATTTATAAAGCTTTTCTGTTTCATCTTCCCCAACCATCCTTCATATGCTCCCCTCACGGGGCTCCTTGTCAGCTCCAGAGCGGAGCAGGAACGTGCTGGATCCAGCAAAGTTTCCCTTTCCCTCCCTGCACCCTGCACAGGTTGGAATCTCATCCCTGGGAGTGTCCAAGGGCAGCTCGGAGCAGCCTGGGAGGGTGGAAGGTGTCCCTGCCCATGGGAATGGGATGAGCTGGGAGATCTCTCCCGATCCGTTTTGTGCCTCTGTGAGTCTGTGAAGGAACTGGTAAGAAGTTTTCCATGGAAAAAGTTTTCCCAGGGTGTCACCGTGTTCTCCTGACCCTCAGAACCACAAATTCCTGACTGGAATTCTGTGGAGGAGGGATGGGAACTGGGATTCTGCAGAGGGATGGGAACTGGAATTTTGCAGGGGAGGGATGAGAACTGGAATTCTGTATGGGAGGGATGGGAACTGGAATTCTGTATGGGGTGGGAACTGGAATTCTGTATGGGATGGGAAATGGAATTCTGTGTGGGAGGGATGGAAACTGGAATTTTGTAGAGGGATGGGAACTGGAATTCTGTAGAGGCAGGCTCAGAGAACTGGAATTCTGCAGAGGATGGGAACTGGAATTCTGTATGGGAGGGATGGGAACTGGAATTTTGCAGAGGATGGGAACTGGAATTTTGCAGAGGAGGGATGGGAACTGGAATTCAGCAGAGGAGGGATGGGAACTGGAATTCACCAGGGGAGAGGTGGGAACTGGAATCCTATAGAGGAAGGATGAGAACTGGAATCCCACAGGGGAGGGATGGGAACTGGAATTTTGCAGGGGAAGGATGGGGACTGGAATTCTATATGGGAGGGATGGGAACTGGAATTCTGCAGAGGAGGGATGGGAACTGGAATTCTGCAGAGGAGGGATGGGAACTGGAATTCTGTATGGGATGGGAACTGGAATTCTGTTTGGGATGAGAACTGGAATTCTGCAGCGCTCCCATCCTTCTCGTTTTCTCTCTTCAGCCACCCTTGTTTGTGCTTTTTTGGGCCTGAAAGTTGTCCTTGGTCTCAAGCTGTAAAAGGATTTGTTTTGTCTCTGCTCTGTGCAGAGCTGACACCGACTGTGAGGCTCAGAATTGCACACCTGGGCAGCACAGAACGTGAAAAACACGAAAAACACCCCCAGGCAGCGCAGAATCTGAAAATCATGAAAGTTTAAAACTTAAAGCATCACTGGGAGCTTCTGCTGCCCCTGCTCCGTGTCCAGGGCACAAATCCCAGCCCCGCTGGTTCGGCCCCGCAGCCACACGCGGCGTTTCAGTCTCGCAGTGTTTGCTGAGCAAATAAAAACTCCCCCGAGGAGCAGAATTCCGCATTTCCCCGGGGCTTTGCAGCCTCCCAGCCCGGAGCACCGAGTGCTGAATGGGGCTGTTCAGTTTGCCTTGTAAACACAAGCGGTAATCTCTCCGGGGATTAAAAAAAAAAAATAAAGGGTTTAAAAGAAGGAAACTTTTCCTCTCTTTAGGTTGGGGGATGGGGGCAGGAGTCTGGTAAAATGGTAAAGAAAAAAAAAAAAGATAATTTAGACTTTATCATTTTTGAGAGGTAATCATTAGTGCTGGAAAAGAAAGAAAAAAAACCACAGAGAATTTAGAATTTATCATTTTTGAGAGGCAATCATTAGTGCTGGAAAAGAAAACCCAGAGAATTTAGAATTTGTAATTTTTGAGAGTCAATCATTAGTGCTGGAAAAGAAAAAAAAAACCACCAAAAAAAAAAATAAAAAACAACCCCAGAGAATTTAGAATTTATAATTTCTGAGAGTCAATCATTAGTGCTGGAAAAGAAAAAAAAAACACACACAAAAAAACCCCCAGATAATTTAGAATTTATCATTTCAGAGAGGCAAGAATTACTGCTGGGAATGAAAAAAACCCAAAGAATTTAGACTTTTTGAGAGGCAAGAATTACTGCTGGAAAAGAAAAAAAACCAGAGAATTTAGAATTGATCATTTTTGAGAGGCAAGAATTACTGCTGGAAAAGAAAAAAAAAAACAGAGAATATAGAATTTATCATGTTTGAAATGTAATAATTACTGCTGGAAAAGAAAACAAACCAGAGAATTTAAAATTTGTAATTTTTGAGAGGCAATCATTAGTGCTGGAAAAGAAGAAAACCTGGAGAATTTAGAATTTATCATTTCTGAGAGGCAAGAATTAGTGCTGGAAAAGAAAAAAAAACCCAGAGAATTTATAATTTATAATTTTTGAGAGGCAAGAATTACTGCTGGAAAAGAAAAAAAAAAAAAACCCAAAACCAGAGAATTTAGAATGTATCATTTTTGAGAGGCAAGAATTAATGCTGGAAAAGAAAGAAAAAAACGCAGAGAAATTAGAATTTGTAAATTTGAGAGGCAATCATTAGTGCTGGAAAAGAAAAAAAAAAACCCCAGAGAATTTAGAATTTATCATTTTTGAGAGGCAATCATTAGTGCTGGAAAAGAAAACAAACCAAAAACCCAGATAATTTAGAATTTATAATTTTTGAGAGGCAAGAATTACTACTGGAAAAGAAAAAAAAAAACCCAGAGAATTTAGAATTCATCATTTTTGAAATGTAATAATTACTGCTGAAAATCTTTGCCTCCAAACCCTGCTGAGGGATGGAGGGAGGGGACACTTCCATCTTTTGGTGATGCCTTAAATCACCTGGCTCGGGAATTCCAGAGCAGGGAAAGCTGCAGAAAAGCAGGAGAGCTCCATTCCCGGCGGGAATAATTCACCGAGGAGCTGGAAGGCGATGATTTCTGAACAGGGCAGCGATTCAAGGATCCTTAACTCCTCATCGGGATCCCGGAGGAGTTTTCCTGCCGGGATTCAGCCCTGGGGCTCTTTGAAATGTTTTAGCCGGGTTTTTCTCTCCACTCCTATTCCAGTAAATGCGGATCACTCACCCTGCCGCCTTTAATCCTTGGCCCGGCTCCAAACCGGGTGATTTAATTTAATTTATTTAATTTTTGCCCGTCTATGCCTGAATTCTTCATTGCGGTGTGAAATTGCTCCTTCGTGTCCCACCCTGCAGCGTCGTGTTCCTGCCTGGTGTTCATTATCCGGCAGCGTTTGGGGATTGCTGCCTGTGCTGGTTTGAGAGCAAAACCAGTGAGCAAAACCAGTCAGAAATACAATTTAATAGGAGGAAAAGAAGTAAAATAAAGTAAAATAAAATACAATTTAATGAGAGGGAAAGAAAAAAAGTAAAATAAAGTAAAATAAAATACAAATTAATAAGAGGAAAAGAAAGAAGTAAAATAAAGTAAAGTAAAATACAATTTAAGAAGAGGATAAGAAAAGAAGTAAACTAAAGTAAAATAAAATACAGTTTAGTAAGAGGAAAAGGAAGAAGTAAAATAAAGCAAAATAAAACACAATTTAAGAAGAGGAAAAGGAAGAAGTAAAATAAAATACAATTTAGTAAGAGGAAAAGAAAAGAAGTAAAATCAAACACAATTTAAGAAGAGGAAAAGAAAGGAAGTAAAATAAAGTAAAATAAAATACAATTTAAAAAGAGAAAAGAAATAAGTAAAGTAAAATAAAATACAATTTAAGAAGAGGAAAAGAAAGAAGTAAAATAAAGTAAAATAAAATACAATTTAAGAAGAGGATAAGAAAAGAAGTAAACTAAAGTAAAATAAAATACAGTTTAGTAAGAGGAAAAGAAAAGAAGTAAAATAAAGTAAAGTAAAATACAATTTAAGAAGAGGAAAAGAAAGAAGTAAAATAAAATACAGTTTAGTAAGAGGAAAAGGAAGAAGTAATATAAAATACAATTTAAGAAGAGGACAAGAAAAAAAGTAAACTAAAGTAAAATAAAATACAGTTTAGTAAGAGGAAAAGAAAAGAAGTAAAATAAAGTAAAGTAAAATACAATTTAAGAGAGGAAAAGAAAGGAAGTAAAATAAAGTAAAATAAAACACAATTTAGGAAGAGGAAAAGAAAGAAGTAAAATAAAATAAAATAAAATACAATTTAAGAAGAGGAAAAGAAAAGAAGTAAAATAAAGTAAAAGAAAACACAATTTAATAAGAGGAAAAGAAAGAAGTAAAATAAAATACAATTTAAGAAGAGGAAAAGAAAGGAAGTAAAATAAAATAAAACAAAATAAAATAAAATAAAGTAAAATAAAATAAAATAAAATAAATGCAATAGTACAAAAACCCTGACAGAGTCAGAATCCAACCTGACCCCTGTCAGTCAGGGGGGTGGCAGCAGTGCAGATGAAATGCTCTTGTCCAAGCACTGATCCTGTAGAAAGCTCTGGCAGCTCTTGTCCTCTGGGAGTCCAGTGGGTCAGGGCTCCCTGTGCTGTCCCAAATCCCAGATTCTATCCAGGTGGGAATGCTTGGCTCCTCCCCCTGGGCGGAGCATCTCCCCATGGGCTGATCTCATTCTCTGAGCCCTGCAGTGGCTCCTTGCTGGCCCATGAACCAGAGACAGCTCCCGCAGGGAGTTCCCCATGAGCCATGGGCACGGCATTGCTGGGCCATGGACAGGAGAGAAGGGAAACACTGCCCCAGCTGCTTCCAGCAGCTCCTGGGGATGGGGATGGAACACAGACTGTGGGCACAGCTGGCAGGGTAACCCAGGGCACTGCTGCCCCTGCCAGGATGGAAAACCTAAAGTGATGTTGTCACTTTAGCTCGGGAGGTCAATAAATGCCCCAGTTCCTTCAGGATGCTGAGGAGAGGAAAAAAAGTAAAATAAAATAAACCAAGAGGCGGTCGCTAGGAATTCTTCCTTTGAAATCCCTGCTGGGGGAGAGCAGCTGTAAAATGGGATTTATTTCTCCCACAGGGAATGCGGCTGGAAGCTCCTGGAACCCCGGGGTGCTGCGGGGCACCCCAAATCACCCGGCCCGACCCTGCATTCCCCCTGGAACCCCACATTTCCTGCCCCTATATTCCACCTGGCACGATGGTTGTGGGTGCTTTGCTTCCAGGAACGGAGCAAATCCCAGTTTTGGGATGCCTGTATCCATAATTGGGACATCTGTATCCATATTTGGGACATCTGTATCCATAATTGGGACATCTGTATCCATATTTGGGACATCTGTATCCATGATTGGGACATCTGTATTCATATTTGGGACACCCGTATCCACACTGGACAAATCCTGTCGGGGAAGGAAAATTCCTGTCGGGGAGGAGCTGAGGGCTGAGGATAAGGAAAATCCCATAAATCCCATAAATCAACACTTTAATGGGAACTCCCCCCAGCAGATCCCGAGCAGGTCAGGGTGTAGCTGGAAAAATGAGCCCAGGGATGTGAGAGCACGGGCCGGAAGCAGCTGGGGCGTGGCTGCAGCCATCCCGGGGATATTTTTACCCCTATCGCAGTTCCTCCCCTCTCCCAGTTTATATTTAGCAGCCTGGAGCTGCTGGCATTCCTCTAGGAAGCGAGGAGGGGAAGGGTTTGGATTTGTGGAGTGAGTTTGTGTCAGGGAGCAGCCGATGGCCTGTAAAGCATCCCCAGGATTTTGGGGAGGAAAAGGACATGGAGAGATCACTTCTCCTCATTTTCCTCATTCTTTCCTGTTCCCTGCATCTTTCCTGATCAGATCAGATCCAGATCAAAGGATCAGATCCGGATCAAAGGATCAGAGGAGGTTATAAGGCACTGTGGGGGATTGTCAGAGCAGGAATTGCTCAGCCCCTGTAAACCACCCCCAGCTTTTTGGGGAAGGAAAGGGACATGGAGAAATCACTTCTCCTCCTTTTCCTCATTCTTTCCTGTTCCCTGCATCTTTCCTGACCAGATCAGATCCCAATCAAAGGATCAGAGGAGGTTATAAGGCTCGGTGGGAGATTGTCAGAGCAGGAATTGCTCAGCCCCTGTAAACCACCCCCAGATTCTGGGGAGGGGAAGGGACATGGAGAAATCGCTTCTCATCCTTTTCCTAATTCTTTCCTGTTCCCTGCATATTTCCTGAGCTAGATCAGATCCTGATCAAAGGATCAGAGGAGGTTATAAGGCTCGGTGGGGGATTGTCAGAGCAGGAATTTCTCAGCCCCTGTAAACCATCCCCAGGACTTTGGGGAGGAAAAGGGACATGGAGAAATCACTTCTCCTCATTTTCCTCATTCTTTCCTGCTCTCTGCATCTTTCTGATCAGGTCAGATCCCAATCAAAGGATCAGATCCAGATCAAAGGATCAGATCCTGATCAAAGGATCAGAGGAGGTTATAAGGCTCGGTGGGGGATTGTCAGAGCAGGAATTGCTCAGCCCAGCACCTTCCTGCCATCGCAACATCCTGCTTGATGTCCTGGTTATCCCATTCCTGGGGTTATCCCATTCCTGGGGATATCCTGGGCAGCTTGTTCCAATGCCAAACCTTTAGCTATAAAATAAGCGATCTGTGTTGCAATACAGGCTTTATAACTTGTTTAACATCTGCAATTTGGTCATACCTATAAAACCCCTGAATATTCTCTGACAGCAGTTTGGAATACTTAAATGTCGGAGTTTCTGGCAGGAGTCGCAGCCAGTGCAGGACCAGGAGCTGGAGTCATTTCCTTCATCCCTAAATCCCCTTTGGAACCCGGAGCATCCCCGGTGCCACCTTTTCATTGTGTCCAAGCACGTTCCTGTAGTGCTGGGAAAACATTCCAGCGCCTCGAGCTGGAGTGTCCAAAACCCTCCCGCCTCCCCTCCCACCCCCAACAAACCCCCCCAGCCCCGGGCTGAGCCTTCAGCCTCAGGAATTGGCGGCGGGGGAGGTGAGAGCCGAGCGGGGGCGGGATTTCCCGGGATCCAGGTGAATCCCCGGGATTTTCAGGGGATTCACCCGCTGCAGGGAGCGGTGCAGAGCTCCCCGCAGAGCCTGGCAGGCGCCCAAACTCGGCGTTTGTGTCGCTGACGGAAAATCCTGGAGGTTTTCCGAGGCAGGCGCGCCGGGCCCGGCGCTGCCGTTGTCCTGGAGACGGGGATGCGGCTCCGGCTGGAATTCTGCCAGCACCCTGATAAGGCTGGGGTGGTGCTGATAAGGCTGGGGGGGCTCTGGGGACAACCAGGGAGGAGCAGGAGCGGGGACACCCATGGGGAAGGGGTTGAGCTGCTCCAGGGGTCCGGAGAAGGGCGGGGTGGGTGGGAAAAGCCGTTCCCTGTAGGGGAAAAAATCATCCCGGAGAAGTTTTGGGGCCGGTTTGGTACCAAGGGGTGGTTGGGTTATTCGGGTTGGGTTGTGGGGTGTGAAATAGAAAATCCCCTGGCAGGGAGGTTGGAGAGGATGAGGGATGCAGGAGGAGCATCCCCACACTCCTGGGGTTGGGAAAAGGACAGGGACAGACCCAAACCTGGGGCTGGAAGGGGCAGGGCTGTGCCTGGCCGGGGGTGGGACGCTGATGTCCCATCCCTGGAAGGGTCCAAGTGGCATCATAGGACATGAAATAAACTGATTCAAATAACTCTCTGAAGGCAGAAGAGAAAGAGAATGAAATGAAGGCTTTATTTACAGTTTATTTACAGTTTATTTACAGTTTATTTACAGTTTACTCACTTTCTTTTATAGCACACTGCTCTATAGGGAACCCTATTGATCCATAGGATTGACACCTCTCTCCATTGGTTCAGTAACAGGGAACAAAAACCTGGGAGAGGTTTTGTTATAGGAAAAAAACCAGTTTACTTAAAAATGTTTTGGGAAAAGCAGAAATGTTTTAAGAAGAGAAACTGCTGACAGCTTTCCCTTAAGAAAGGAGCCAGCAGTGGTTAGCAAGCTGAAATTCTCTCAGGCTCAGAAATATCAAACCCACAGCCAAGGCCAGGCTGGACAGGGCCTGGGAGAGTGGAAAGTGTCCCTGCCCGTGGCAGGGGTGGGATGAGATCAATCCCAAAGTCCCTCGACCCAAACCACTCTGGGATTCTGGGATTTGTGTCTGTGAATCCCAGCAGTGCTGGATCCGTGCAGGGCTGGAGCCCAAACCCTGCCCAGGCAGCGCTCCCAGCATGTGGGGCGGAAATTCGGGTCAGGATGCTGCCAACCCCAAAGAGCAGCAACTGTGGGGTGGAAATTCGGGTAGGGACATTTCTAACCCCAAAATGCAGCAGCTGTGGGGCTGTGGGGTGGAAATTCAGGTCTGGACATTGCCAACCCCCAAAAAACCAGCAGTTATGGGGCTGTGGGGTGGAAATTGGGGTCAGGACATTGCCAACCCCAAAAAGCAGCAACTGTGGGGTGGAAATTCAGGCAGGGACATTTCCAACCCTAAAGAGCAGCAACTGTGGGGTGGAAATTCGGGTAGGGACATTTCCAACCCCAAAATGCAGCAGCTGTGGGGCTGTGGGGTGGAAATTTGGGTCAGGATGCTGCCAGCCCCAAAAAGGAGCAACTGTGGGACTCGGGGCCCACCCCGGTGCTGTCCAGCCCCCCGAACCTCCCGTCCCTTTCCCCGCAGGGCTCTGCCCCCCCTGGCAGCTCGAGGGAAGATGAACAAGATGAAAAACTTCAAGAGGAGATTCTCGCTCTCGGTGCCGCGCACGGAGACCATCGAGGAGTCGCTGACGGAGTTCACGGAGCAGTTCAACCAGCTCAACAACCACAGGAGCGAGGGTGAGCAGCCCCCGGGTCCGCTCGGGACCCTCTGGGGTGGGTGAAATCCTCTCCATCTCCCTCCAGCCGTTCTCGGGGTGTGTGGGAAGCGCCTGCCCCTCGTTGGGTGTTGTTTCCCCCATTATCTGCCCGCGGGGTGGGTAACGCCTCAGTTATTAAAGGTGAGGAGAGATTTGTGAGATTTATCCTCGCGGGAGGAGAGCCTGATGGGAGGGAAAGGAATTTGCAGCAAGTGGGGAGCTGTGGTTAAGGTGGAGAGTGTGGGATCCCCTCCTGCCCCCCCAAAAGGAATGGGGTGAGACCTTTGGGGCTCCAGGCTGATGTTCCCCCAAGCCAAAGGGGCCGGGCAGCACCAGGGGCAATTCCTGCTCTGAGAATCCCCCACCAAACAGATCTGTGACCCACTTTGATCTGATCAGGGTCAGGAAATGTGCAGGGAACAGGAAAGACGCTCAGGTGAATGAGGAAAAGGAGGAGAAGTGATTTCCCTTCCCCTCCCCAAAAAGCTGCAGATGTTTTACAGGGGCTGAGCAATTCCTGCTCTGACAATCCCCCACCAAACAGATCTGTGACCCACTTTGATCTGATCAGGGTCAGGAAATGTGCAGGGAGCAGGAAAGATGCTCTGGTGAATGAGGAAAAGGAGGAGAAGTGATTTCCCTTCCCCTCCCCAAAAAGCTGCAGATGTTTTACAGGGGCTGAGCAATTCCTGCTCTGAGAATCCTCCACCAAACAGATCCATGACCCACTTTGATCTGATCAGGGTCAGGAAAGATTCAGGGAACAGGGAAGACGCTCAGGTGAATGAGGGAAATGAGGAGAAGCGATTTCTCCATGTCCCTTCGCCTCCCCAAAAAGCTGCAGATGTTTTACAGGGGCTGAACAACTCCTGCTCTGACAATCCCCCACCGAGCCTCCTTTAATCGGGATCTGATCCTTTGATAGGGAATCTGATTGATCAGGAAAGATGCAGGGAACAGGAAAGAAGGAGGAAAAGGAGGAGAAGTGATCTCTCCATCTCCCTTCCCCTCCCCAAAATGCCAGGGATGGTTTACAGGGGCTGAGCAATTCCTGCTCTGACAATCCCCTGCCGAACCGATCCATGACCTCCTTTGATCCTTTCATCAGGATCTGATCTGGTTAAGGAAAGATGCAGGGAACAGGAAAAAATGAGGAAAATGAGAAGTGATTTCTCCATGTCCCTTTCCCTCCCCAAAATGCTGGGAATGGTTTACAGGGGCTGAGCAATTCCTGCTCTGACAATTCCCCACTGAGCCGATCCATGACCTCCTTTGATCCATCAGGATCTGATATGATCAGGAATTCATTGCTCTGAATTCTGTTCAGGGAACAGAAAAGAATGAGGACAATGAGGAGAAGCGATTTCTCCATGTCCCCTCCCCAGAAAGCCGGGGATGGTTTACAGTCCATCAGCTGCACACCCGGGGCTCGCTGGGCCACCCTTTACCGGTTGATTTTTAACATCCCCAGGAAACTGAGGGTTAAAACCTGAGCCGCGCAGGGCACATCCCCAGCGCAAACAGCAGCAGGGCAGAGCAGGCTGGGGCAGGCTCCGGGCACGCTCCGGGGATGCTGGAGGCGCCGGGAGCAGCGCAGCCGAGGCGGCCGTGCTGGGGCAGAGCCGGGCCGGGCTCCTGGCGGGGTAAATCGCGGCCGTGCCAGCTGTGCCACAGCCCGGCCCCTCCCCGAGCCCTCCGCTCCGTCCCGGCTCCGTTTGGCACCTCGGGCTGCGAGCGGGGGCCGAGCTCTGATGTCAGCGCCTGGCACCGCGGGGAGGGCCCGGCCGTGCCAGCCCAGCTGCTCCGGGGCTGCTGTCCCCTCCTTGGGGCTGCTGTCCCCTCCTTCGGGGATTCTGTCCCCTCCTTCGGGGCTGCTGTCCCCTCCTTGGGGCTGCTGTCCCCTCCTTCGGGTGCTGCTGTCCCGTCCTTCGGGGGATGCTGTCCCCTCCTCCTTCGGGGGATGCTGTCCCCTCCTCCGGGGCTGCTGTCCCCTCCTTGGGGGATGCTGTCCCCTCCTCCTTCGGGGATTCTGTCCCCTCCTCCTTCGGGGCTGCTGTCCCCTCCTCCGGGGATGCTGTCCCCGCCTTCAGGGATGCTGTCCCCTCCTTCGGGTGCTGCTGTCGCCTCCTTCGGGGGCTGCTGTCCCCTCCTCCGGAGGATGCTGTCCCCTCCTCCGGGGGATGCTGTCCCCTCCTCCGGGGGATGCTGTCCCCTCCTTCGGGTGCTGCTGTCGCCTCCTTCGGGGCTGCTGTCCCCTCCTCCGGGGGATGCTGTCCCCTCCTCCGGGGGATGCTGGCACCTCCTTCGGGGCTGCTGTCCCCTCCTCCGGGGATGCTGTCACCTCCTTCGGAGCCTGCCCGCCCTCCCCTGGCTCTTCTGTAGCCCTGCAGACACCCCGGGGGGCTCCTGCCCCGCTCCCACCCCTCAGCGAGGGCTGTAATTAGCGCTCAGCCCTTAATTAACCGTGCGGGGATAAAATAGGGCAAGGCTGAGGAAGTTCTGGGCGCTGCGGGATCCGGGCTCGTTATCTCCTCCCGTTGTTATCTCCTTCTCCCTGCAAACCCCGGAGGTGATTTCCCCGTTTTTCTGCTTTAATGAGACATCGGTCAGGCTCTTCCTTCACCCCGGGGTGGCAAAAAGGGCGAGCAGCCCCTGCCAGGCCCCCTCTGGGATTTTGGGGTTGATCCTGAGGGAGCCAGGAGAGAACAGGAGCAAAATCTGAGCCCATGGCCAGGACAGGTCCGTGGTGAGAGGTGTGATCCAGCCGGCCTCTCGCAGGGTTTGGGGTCAGGGACCCCTGTGGGGTGGAAATTCTTATCAGGACATTGCCAAGCCCAAAAAGCAGCAACTGTGGGGTGGAAATTCATGTCAGGGCATTGGCAAGCCCAAAAAGCAGCAACTGTGGGGTGGAAATTGGGGTCAGGATGCTGCCAACCCCAAAAAACAGCAGCTGTTGGGCTGTGGGGTGGAAATTGGAGTTGGAATGCTGTCAACCCCCAAAAAAGCAGCAGTTATGGGGCTGTGGGGTGGAAATTGGGGTCAGGATGCTGCCAACCCCAAAAAGCAGCAGCTGTGGGGCTGTGGGGTGGAAATTCAGGTTGGAACATTGTAAACCCCAAAGAGCAGCAGCTGTGGGGTGGAAATTTGGGTCAGGACATTTCCAACCCCAAAGAGCAGCAACTGTGGGGCTGTGGGGTGGAAATTCAGGTTGGAACATTGCCAACCCCAAAAAGCAGCAGCTCTTGGGCTGTGGGGTGGAAATTTGGATTGGGATGCTGCCAACCCCCCAAAAAAGCAGCAGTTATGGGGCTGTGGGGTGGAAATTGGGGTCAGGACATTACCAACCTGAGTTTGGATCTCTCCGAGGGCTTGGTCCCCGTTTTTGAGGTGGATAACCAAAGCACAGAGGGGAGCAGTGACTTTGCTGGGGCTGTGGGGAGCAGGGCTGAGCCTCTGCCCCATCCAACAGCTCTGCCGCAGCTTTTCAGGAGTTTTTTTGCTTCCTGTCAGGATCTCTGGGGCTGTCCCTGGGCTCTGTGTGTCCCCTTGTCCCCATCCTGTCCCTCCTGGTGACAGCTCAGGCTCCGTGAGGGATCAACACCTCGAGGGATCAACACCTCGGTTTTCCTTTCCTTTCCTCACCTCCTGCTGCTCCTCAGGGAATTGCCTGGGGTTGGTTTTCCCTCCCAGCCTCGGAATTAATTCCCAGCATTCCCAGGCTGCCAATGCCACCCTTGGGTGGCTGTGGGTGCCTGGGCCCATCCCTGGGGAGCAGCAGGTCAGGCCTCAAGAATCACAAAATCAGGGAACGATTTGGGTTGGAAGGGACCCCAAAACTCCTCCCATTCCACCCAGGACAATGGGAGGGAGACTTCCACCACCCCAGGGTGCTCCAGAGCTGCTGTGAGGGGACGAGCAGGGGACAAACCTGACCCATCTGTCACGTTTGTGATGAGAAATCCCCAGCCCCGACCTCCCCATCCCGTCACTCTTGGGACTGCTGTAATTCTCATGGCCTCACCCCTGCAGATGCTGATAAAATGAGGAAAATCAGCTTTTTTTTCTCCTCTTTTTTTCTCCTTTTTTTCTCCTTTTTTTCTCCTTTTTTTCTCCTTTTTTTCTCCTTTTTTTCTCCTTTTTTTCTCCTTTTTTTCTCCTTTTTTCCTCCTCTTTTTTCCTCCTCTTTTTTTCTCCCCCTTTTTTCTCCCCCTTTTTTCTCCCCCTTTTTTCTCCCCCTTTTTTCTCCCCCTTTTTTCTCCCCCTTTTTTCTCCCCCTTTTTTCTCCCCCTTTTTCTCCCCCTTTTTCTCCCCCTTTTTCTCCCCCTTTTTCTCCCCTTTTTCTCCCCTTTTTCTCCCCCCTTTTCCCCCCTTTTTCCCCCCTTCCTCCCCCCTTCCTTCTCCCTTTCTCCCCCCTCCCTTTCTCTCCTGTTTCCCTATAAAATCACCTCTGATTTTACATCCAACCTGACACAGAATTTGGCTCCCAGGTGCAGGGACTCAGAGCTGCAGGTTTGCAACTCTGGGGACAGCTGCACCTTTCACTCAGCTCTGGGTTCATTTCACCTTTGTGTGAAACCAGCACAAATTCACCCCAAAAATCATTTCCAGTGGATTCCACTCAGCCAGACCTTAAACAACCTTTGCTTTCCTTGAACATAATTCACTTGGGAAACGAGGAAGTTAAACAAGATTCGCTCCAGTAGAATTCATCCACGTTCTTCTCATACCTGCGGTTAATTCAGGTTAATTTCCTGATTGCTGCTGGAAGAACAGATGGAAAAGGGACAGGGAGCAGAGGAGGGGTTTGCCCTTGTGCCCAAAACCCCTGGCGGGGTTCCAGCCCCTCTGCAGCCCCCTGGGCACGGGCTGGGCCCACCCTGAGGTGCGGGCTGGGCACTCAGGAGCTCTCAGCTCTGCTCTCCCTGCTCGCCCGTGGCACAAACCCTTTGCCAGGTCACTTGCCTGCCACCTCTCATCCGTCAGCCGAGGAAAGCGCGGCCAGGTCCCAGCCCTGCTCAGCACCCCGTGAAAATCCAGCCCTGCCTCCCTGCCAGTGAAAATCCAGCCCTCCCTGCCAGTGAAAATCCAGCCCTTCCTCCCTCCCTCCCTGCCCGCTCCTCAGCCATGAGATCATCCCCGGATCCCAGCGGGGATTGTCCCTGCGAGCCCCGGGGACAGGGCAGGGCCTCCCTGGGGAGTTTCACTGCCCCACATTGCTCCGGGCAATGTCTGCAGGGAGAGTCCCGGCGATCTGGGAAGATTTTGGGGCATTTTGGGGTATTTTGGAGCTCCCCACTCCTCAGCCATGAGATTTCCTTGGATCCCAGTGGGGATTGTCGCTGTGAGCCCCGGGGACAGGGCAATGAAATCCTGTGGAGTTTTATTGCTCCAGGCAATGTCTGCAGGGAGGACCCCGGCGATTTGAGGAGATTTGGGGGGATTTTGGGGCATTTTGAATCTTCCCGCTCCTCAGCAGTGAGATTTCCTTGGATCCCAGCGGGGATTGTCGCTGCTGCCCCGGGGACAGGGCAGGGCCTCCCCGGGGAGTTTCACTGGCCCACATTGCTCCGGGCAATGCCTGCAGGGAGGGCCAGGAGGATTTTTGGGGTTTTGAGGGGATTTTGGAGCTCCCCACTCCTCAGCCGTGAGATCATCCCCGGATCCCAGCGGGGATTGTCACTGCGAGCCCCGGGGACAGGGCAGGGCCTCACCGGGGAGTTTCACTGCCCCACATTGCTCCGGGCAATGCCTGCAGGGAGGGTCCCAGGGATTTTTGGGGATTTGGGGGCATTTTGAGGCATTTTGGAGCTCCCCGCTCCTCAGCCGTGAGAGTTCCTTAGATCCCAGCAGGGATTGTCGCTGCGAGCTCCAGGAACAGGGCAGGGCCTTCCCGAGGAGTTTCACTGCCCCACATTTCTCTGGGAAATGTCTGCAGGGATACCCCGGGAATTTTGGGGATTTTGGAGCGAGGCTGCAGCTCTTGGGAATGGCCGGAGCGCTGCGGTCACTGCGGAGGACAGGGCTGGTCCCTCCCTTGACCTCTCCTCCAGCCCAGCGCATCCTTCTCGCTCCCAGCACGCCCAGTTCGGTGCTGCCTCCTGGTGAGCAGCGCCCGGAATCCGCACCCGAGGGTTCCCCGGGGGAATCCTCCCGGCTGGGGTGACCCGGGCTGAACTCCCGGGGCTGGCTGGGAGTGCCGGAGTGTCCCCGCAGTGCCACGGTGTCCCCTCAGTGCCACAATGTCCCCGCAGTGTCACAGTGTCCCCGCAGTGCCACAATGTCCCCGCAGTGTCATGGTGTCCCCGCAGTGCCACAGTGTCCTCGCAGTGCCACAATGTCCCCGCAGTGTCATGGTGTCCCCGCAGTGCCACAATGTCCCCACAGTGCCATAGTGTCCCCGCAGTGCCGGAATGTCCCCCCAGTGCCGGAGTGTCCCCACAGTGCCGGAGTGTCCCCGCAGTGCCGGAATGTCCCCCCAGTGCCGGAGTGTCCCCGCAGTGCCACAGTGTCCCCGCTGTAATCACCGAGCCAGGAGCTTTGTCCTAGTAGGACACCAAATAGATTCGACTTCACTCAGTTATCAGAAGATAAATGAAGAATTTATTTACAATTTCTGTCGTTTCTTTTATAGCATGCTGCACTAAAAAGGGACCCTGTTGGTCCATAGGATTGACACCTCTCTCCATTGGTTAACAGAAATAGAAAACAAAATATTTTCCTGCACAAATTGCATTATTTTTGACTCAGAATACTTTACTCAGGAGAAGTGCTTGGCGTGCCGTGTTCCCTGGTGTGCTGGGGAGGGCTGAACATAATTTTCATTTTTATTTTTTACTGATCAGATCCTTTGCTGTCATAGCAGAAGTTGCTGTGCTGCCCAGAGAACAAAACTGTTCCTTCCCTCTAACCTCGAGGTGAAGAGAAGCACTGGTATAATAATATAGAAATTATTATTTCTGGTATAATGCAGCCCTGAATAAATAAAAAGCACTTTGGAAGAACAAGAGGACACAGCCTTGAGCTCTGCCAGGAGAAGTTTTAGACTAGACATTAGAAAAAGTTTTTTTGCAGAAAGATGAATTGGATGTTGGAATGGGCTGCCCAGGGAGGTGGTGGAGTCATCTAAAACATTTGGGAAGATAAAGATGGGAAGGCAAATCCCCATTGCTGTGACTCCCATGCAGGGGCAGAGCACTGGGGTGGGATTTGGGATTTTGGGGTCCCATGGGACCTTTGGGGATGCTGCGGGTGGGGACACACCGGGAATCCAGAGAAAAACGCAGGAATTCCCTCGGGATGGAGAGAAGGAAGGAATTCCTCTCTGTCCCCTCCTGTCCCCAGAGTCCTCACTCCTTGTCGCTCCTGCCACCCCTCCGGCCGCTCACTCCTCTCTCCCTTTGTCCCCAGAGCTGGCCGAGGGGCAGCTGGCGCAGCTGGGCAGGGACGCGGGGCCGGATGGCAGCCCTGGGACCCCGCCGGAGGGACAGCGACAGGGACAGGGACAGTCCCCGGTGGCCCCCGTGCGCTACCGCAACCACGGCCAGCGCCGCTTCTCCATGGAGGCAAGTGCGGGGGGACCCGGGCACCCCTGGGTGTCACATGGGGGGGGACCCGGGCACCCCTGGGTGTCACATGGGGGGGATGTGGGCACTGCTGGGTGTCACACGGGGGACCTGGGCAGCCCTGGGTGTCACACGGGCAGGGAATGTGGGGACTGCTGGGTGTCACACGGGGGACCTGGACACCCCTGGGTGTCACATGGGGGTCCCGAGCACCCCTAGGTGTCACATGGAGGGGGATGTGGGCACCCCTGGGTGTCACGTGGAAGGCAGTGCTGGGGGGACAGGAGCACCTTTGGGTGTCATATGGAGGGGGACGTGAGCACCCCAGGGTGTCACATGGAGGCCAGTGCTGGGGGGACATGAGCACCCCTGGGTGTCACCTCCCCACTGGCTGGGAGGGCAGGGTGTGCTTTGGGACATTGTCACACACAGCCACCCTGCCACCCTGGGGTGACTCCTGCAGGGCCTCCCCGTGTGCCACCACCTCCCCCCCGCCTTCCCTCTCCCTGTGGCTGCGGTCACTGCCACACCAGTGCCAGCTCTGCCACACCAGTGCCAGCTCTCTGCCACCTCAGTGCCAGCTCTGCCACACCAGTGCCACCCCTGCCACACCAGTGCCAGCTCTCTGCCACCTCAGTGCCAGTCTATGCCACACCAGTGCCACCCCTGCCACACCAGTGCCAACCCTCTGCCACACCAGTGCCACCCCTGTCACACCAGTGCCAGCTCTCTGCCACCTCAGTGCCAGCTCTGCCACACCAGTGCCAGCTCTGCCACACCAGTGCCACCCCTGCCACACCAGTGCCAGCTCTTGGCCACACCAGTGCCACTCTCTGCCACATCAGTGCCAACTCTGCCACACCAGTGCCAGTCTGTCACACCAGTGCCAGTCTCAGCCACCTCAGTGCCACCTCAGTGCCAGCTCTCTGCCCCTTCAGGGCCCTCCTGTCACCTGGCTGTCCTTGTCCCCTCCCTGCAGGACGTCAGCAAGCGCCTCTCGCTGCCCATGGACATCCGGCTGCCGCCCGAGTTCCTGCAGAAGCTGCAGATGGAGAGCCTGGAGCTGCCCAAGCCCCTGAGCAGGATGTCCCGCCGGGCCTCCCTCGTAAGTGGCACCGAGTGTCCCTTGTCACAGCTGCAGTCACAGTGTGGCTGTGCCAGCTCCCCCCGGTGTCACTGAGGTCCCCTCGTGTCCCTGCCCATTCCCAGCCCTGCCTGCAGCAGCTCAAAGGGAAAAAAAATCTTCAATATCCAGGAATTTTCAGCCCAAGGTTTTCTTGTGGAGTTCAGACCTGCTGCTGTCACCTCAAATGGTCCCTCCTCCAAATGTTTTGGGGACACCAGTGCTGTGCCATGCTGGGAAATGGCCTGTGTCACCTGTCCCCTGCCAGGGAAGCTGAGGGAGCTGGGGAGGGGTCTGGAGAATCCTGAGGGAGCTGGGAAGGACCTGGAGAATCCTGAGGGAGCTGGGAAGGGTCTGGAGAATCCTGAGGGAGCTGGGAAGGGTCTGGAGAATCCTGAGGGAGCTGGGAAGGGCCTGGAGAATCCTGAGGGAGCTGGGAAGGGTCTGGAGAATCCTGAGGGAGCTGGGAAGGGTCTGGAGAATCCTGAGGGAGCTGGGAGGATCTGGAGAATCCTGAGGGAGCTGGGAAGGGCCTGGAGAGTCCTGAGGGAGCTGGGGAAGCTCAGCCTGGAGCAAAGGAGGCTCAGGGGGAATTTCTGGCTCTGCACAACTCCCTGACAGGAGGGGGCAGCCGGGGGGGATTTGGGATCTCATCCCAGGGCACAGGGACAGGAGCAGAGGGAACGGCCTCAGGCTGGGCCAGGGGAGGCTCGGGTTGGACAGCAGCAGGAATTTCCTCATGGAAAGGGCGCTCAGGCCTTGGCAGTGCCCAGGGAGGTTTGGAGTGCCCAGCCCTGGAGGTGTCACCTGGAGGTGGCACTGAGTGCTCAGGGTGGCCATCGGACACAGCTCGATGATCCCAGAGGGATTTTCCAACCTCAATTCTGGGATTCTGAGATCTTCATCCCTTCCCCACCTGCTCCTGCTGTGCCATTCCCACCTCCCTGTGCACACCTGGCTGCTTCCCAAAGCCCGGAGAGGAAAACCCTCCTGCAGCTCAGCCAGAGCCTCTGGAAATGCAAATGTGGATAAATAATGCATCAGCCTTTGCCTCAGCGATGGCATTTCAGCTCCTTTGCAGCAGCACAGCAGCAAAAATAAGAGCAAAAACTCCATGTGCAGCCGAGCAAATAGAGAAAATAGGAGCAAAAACCTCTGTGTGCAGCCCCCAGGTGTGCTCAGAGGTGCCCAGGTACCACAGCCAGGCTCAGGAGGATTTTTTGGGGGAAGGAGAGCTGGAATTCACCTGCCTGTGCTGCCTGATCAATAAAACAAACCCTGAGATGTGATGTGAATATTCATGATCCCCTCATGAATAAGGGATGTGGCTCCGGGGGTTGTGCAGCAGCTCTCGGGTTTCAGCACCTTCACTCCCCCGGCTTTTCCCAGGATACACAGAGGAATATCCAGGAATTGTCACATGAAGAGGGTTTGGGCTGTAAATGGAGTAAAAATCCCGATTGTGTCCCTGGAAACCTGCGGGAGGTGCAGCCGGCCCTGGGAGAGGTTCCCTCCTTCCCGGTGATGTTTTCCTTTCTCTCTCACAGTCAGATATCGGCTTTGGGAAGCTGGAAACCTACGTTAAACTGGACAAACTGGGAGAGGTGAGTGCTCTGTGACACTCCTGTAAGGGAATTCAAAGGGCAGCTTGAAGGGAAAAAAATCTCCAATATCCAGGAATTTTCAGCCCAAGCTCAGACCTGGTGCTGCCACCCCAAATGGTCCCTCCTCTGAATGTTTTGGGTGCGGGTTTCTGATCTTCTTTTCTCCTGTTAGAGCTGGGATTAAAGCACAGGAGGTGCAATTTTTGTGTTTAGACTCAGATGTTTGTTAATTCTTATCTCTAACACAATCTCACAAGCTGTGAGCTCCAGCCAACAAGGCAGAAAATGGCCATGGCTCCAACTCCTTCCAAGGTGTCCAAGCACTAATTATCCAATAACGAGACAACACCTACATTATTTATACTTTTAATCCAATAATTGACCACCCAAGGTCTGCAATGCGAACATTTAAACCCAATTAGAAAAAACTGCCTGAACACATGAAGAAGAAGGTGAAAGAAGAACTTAGTCTATGCCCTAAATCCTCTATATTGCTTTATATACATTACTTTATATATATATATAAAATAGATATACTTTATATATATTACTTATATATTTTTATATATTAGTAATATATATATTACTAATATATATACTAATATATATAATATTTATAGTACAAATAATATATATACTATATATATTTTTATATATATACTACTAATATACTATAATAATATATATAATATAATATAACATAACATAACATAACATAACATAATATAATATAATATAATATAATATAATATAATATAATATATATTACTATGTAATAATAATATTTATAATAGTATTAAAATGTATAATATAATTTATAATAATATTTATTAAAGTATTAAAATAGAATTATATATTATATATATATATTACTAAAACCTTAAATCCTAAGTTTTCCACCCTGTGATATCTCACACTTTTATTCAAACTACACACCCACAACCATCACTCAATTTTGGAAACCTTTTCCAAGGCCTCAGGTCAAGTGTGGTGCTTGCTTGAGAGTCAGCACAGAAAGCCTGAAATTCTCAGCACCCAGGTTCCAACACTGGGGACTGTTGTAGGACATGAAGGAAAGACAAAATATTTCAGAATGCAATGAGCATAGAAAAAGGTTTTATTGTCCAATTCTTGTTACCTTTTATAAGGTGTTCTGATACAGATTTAACATGATTGGTGAATAGGAACGAAACCTCTCGGATCCCATCGGTTAAACTGGAGAAACAGCAAAACACCACCTGGAGAAAGATTGTTTGGAGAAGGAATAGTTGTTTGCCAAGATTGTTTTGAGAAGATTTTTTGGGAAATTTTCCCTTGGGAAAAACAAATTAGCAGCTGCTAGCAGGCAAAAATCTCTCAGACCCAGAAATATCAAGCCCAGAGGGGACACCAGTGCTGTGCCACCCTGGGAAATGTCCTGTGTCCCCCTGTCCCCTGCCAGGGCACGTACGCCACGGTGTTCAAGGGCCGCAGCAAACTGACAGAAAACCTGGTGGCGCTGAAGGAAATCCGGCTGGAGCACGAGGAGGGGGCGCCCTGCACGGCCATCCGGGAAGGTGGGGCCAAGGGGGGATGTCCTTGGGATCCTGAGAGGGTTTGTCATGGGTTTGGGGTTTGGGATGGATTTGGGGTGGGTTTGGGGTGGGGTTGGGAGGGTTTGGTGGGGTTGGGGTGGGTTGGGGTGAGGTTGGGATGGGTTTGGATGGGTTTGGGTCGGTTTGGGGTTTGGGATGGGGTTGGGGTGGGTTTGGATGGGTTTGGGGTGGGTTTGGAGTGGATTTGGGATGGATTTGGGATGGGTGTGGTGGGTTTGGGGTGGGTTTGGGGGTGGTTTGGGGTGGATTTGGGGTGGATTTGTGGAGGGTTTGGGATGGGTTTGGGGTGGGTTTGGGGTTTGGGATGGGTTTGGGATTTTGGGGTGGGTTTGGGGTGGATTTGGGGTGGGTTTGGGATGGATTTGGGGTGGGTTTGGGGTGGGTGGGTTTGGGGTGGTTTGGGATGGGTTTGGGGTGGATTTGGGGTGGGTTTGGGGTGGATTTGTGGAGGGTTTGGGATGGGTTTGGGGTGGCTTTGGGGTGGCTTTGGGATGGCTGTGCCCGTGCTCAGCCCCCGCCGGGTCCCGCTGTCCCCGCAGTGTCGCTGCTGAAGAACCTCAAACACGCCAACATCGTCACCCCTGCACGACATCATCCCACCGAGCGCTCCCTCACCCTCGTCTTCGAGTACCTGGTGGGTCTGGGGGCTTCCCTGGGGGCTGGAGGGGACCAGGAGGGACAGACGACGGGTCCTTCCCCCCCTGCAGGACAACGACCTCAAACAGTACCTGGAGACTGCGGGAACCTGATGAGTGTGCACAATGTCAAGGTGAGGGGGTGCCCGGGACCCCCCGTGCTGGCTGGGGGTGTTTTGGGGCTGGGGGTGTTTTTGGGGCTGGGGGTGTTTTGGGGCTGGGAGAGGCTGGAGATCCTTTCACCCTTCAGTTCCTGCTCCCTTTGCCCTTCCCGAGGCTCCCCCAGCATTTCCCCACCCTAAATAAAATCGCTGCAGGTGCACACTGTGCTCATCCTGCTCTGGTGATGCTTCCCCACAGCCTCTCCCACCCCAGCACGGCCCCGAGGGGTCTGCACTGCCCACCACATCCAGAGCCCTCGGGGCAGCTGGATTTTTAGTCCTAAATGCAATCCCTTCCTCTTCCTCCTCTTCCTTTCCCTCTTCCTTTTCCTCTTCCTTTTCCTCTTCTATTTCCTCTTCTTCCTCTTCCATTTCTTCTTCCTCTTCTTCCTTTTCTTCCTTTTCTTTTTCTTCCTCTTCTTCCTCCTCCTCCTCTTCCTCCTCTCCCTCCCCTTCCTCCCCTTCCTCCTCCTCCTCCTCCTCTTCCTCCTCTCCCTCTTCTTCCTCTTCTTCCTCCTCTTCCTCCTCTTTCTCCTCCTCCTCCTCTTTCTCTTCTTCCTCCTCTTTCTCCTCTCCCTCTTCTCCCTCCTCTCCCTCTTCCTCCTCCTCTCCCTCTTCTCCCTTCTCTCTCTCCTCCTCCTCTTCCTCCCTTCCCCCTCTTCCTCTTGTTTCCTCTTCCTCGTCTTCCTCCTCCTCCTCCTCCTCCTCCTCCTCCTCCTCCTCCCCGCAGATTTTCATGTTCCAGCTGCTCCGTGGCCTGGCTTATTGCCACGGCAGGAAAATCCTGCACCGAGACCTCAAACCTCAGAACCTGCTCATCAACGAGCGAGGGGAGCTCAAGCTGGCGGATTTTGGTAGGTGAAGCCCTCCAGGGGCGACGCAGGATGGGGGGAAAGGGGCAGATCCTTGATGTTCTTCCCTTCCTCCCTCAGGATTAGCCAGGGCCAAGTCTGTCCCCACAAAAACCTATTCCAACGAGGTGGTGACGCTCTGGTACCGCCCCCCCGATGTCCTGCTGGGATCCACCGAGTACTCCACGCCCATCGACATGTGGTGAGCTGGGCACGGAGCTGCCCGGAGCTTCCCGGGAGCTTCCCGGGCTCTCCAGGGCAGAGTCGGGCATTTCCATCCTCATCCTCGTGGTGTGGGGTACAGCACAGGGTGGGGGCTCTCCTGGAGCAGTTTCCATGTCCCCAGCACTCTCCCAGACTTGTTTTCCATGTTCCCAGGGCTCTATGTCCCCAAGACTTCTCTCAGACCTGATTTCTCTGTCCCCAGAGCTCTCCCAGTGCAGTTTTGCTGAACCCAGGGTTCTCCCAGTGCAGTTTCCTTGTCCCCAGGGCTCTCCCAGACCTGTTTTCCATGTCCCCAAGGCTCTATGTTCCCATCCTTCTCCCAGAGCTGATTTTCCTGTCCCCATCCCTCTCCCAGACCTGATTTCCCTGTCCCCAGCGCTCTCCCACTGCAGTTTCCCTTTCCCCAGTGCTCTCCAAGACCAGTTTTCCCTGTCCCCAGAGCTCTTTCACTGCAGTTTTCCATGTCCCCAGGGCTCTATGTCCCCAAGACCTCTCCCAGAGCTGATTGCCCTGTCCCCAGACTGGTTGCCCTGTCCCCATCCCTCTCCCAAGCCTGATTTCCCTGTCCCCAGGGCTCTCCCAGTGCAGTTTCCATGTCCCCATCCTTCTCCCAGACCGGTTTCCTTGTCCCTGGGGCTCTCCCAGTGCAGTTTTCCTGTCCCCAGGGTTCTCCCAGACCAGTTTCCCTGTCCCCATCCCTCTCCCAGCGCAGTCTCCATATCCCCAGGGCTCTCCCAGACCTGATTTCCCTGTCCCCAGGGCTCTCCCAGACCACTTTTCCCCATCCCTGGTGCTCAGCGGGTCGGCTCCGTGCCATCCCCACGGGGTCAGGGCTGATCCCTTTCCCTGAGCCCGTTCCCGGCTCCATCAGCCCCAAACCCCGCGGGGTTTGTCCCTCCCTGATCCCGGGGTGTCCCCTGCGCTTTAGGGGCGTCGGGTGCATCCACTACGAGATGGTGACGGGCCGGCCGATGTTCCCGGGCTCCACGGTGAAGGAGGAGCTGCACCTCATCTTCCGCCTGCTGGGTGAGCGCTGCGCTGAGCCCGCGTCCCCACGCGAGGGCAGTGGCTGCCCGCGGGAACCGGGAGAGCGGGGAGGGAGGGGCGGGGTCGGATCCGTGGGATCCATGGGGTGGGATCCATGGGGTGGGATCCATCGGGTGGGATCAGTGGGATGGGATGGGATCTATGGGGTGGGATCTGTGGGGTGGGATCCATGGGGTGGGATCAGTGGGATGGGATGGGATCCATCGGGTGGGATCCATCGGGTGGGATCCATCGGGTGGGATGAGTGGGATGGGATCTGTGGGGTGGGATCCATGGGATGGGATCTGTGGGGTGGGATCCATGGAGTGGGATCAGTGGGATGGGATGGGATCTATGGGGTGGGATCCATAGGGTGGGATCCATGGGATAGGGTGAACAGGGATGGGGTGGGATGGGGTGGGAAGGAGGGAAGAGGGATGGGGAGGAGTGGGATGAGATGGGCAGGAAGGAAAAGGGGTGGGATGGGGTGGATGGGGTGGGGAGGAATGATGGGATGGGGTCCATGGGATGGGATCCATGGGATGGGATGGGGTGAGCAGGAATGAACAGGGATGGGATGAGAAGGAGGAGAAAGGGATGGGATGAGGTGGGATGAGACGGGCAGAAAGGAAAAGGGGTGGGATAGGGTGGACAGGGGAAGGAATGAACCGGGATGGGATGGGATGGGATGGGATAAGCATGAATGAACAGGGATGGGGTGGGGTACTATGGGAAGGAGGGAAAAGGGTTGGGATGGAGTGGGATGAGATGGGCAGGAAGGAAAAGGGGTGGGATGGGATGGACAGGGAGAGAGGAATGAACGAGGATGGGGTGGGATGGGATGGCATCCATGGGATGGGATCCATGGGATGGGATGGGGTAGGCAGGAAGGAAAAGGGGTGGGATGAAGTGGACAGGAATGAACAGGGATAGGATGGGATGAGGTGGGAATGTGGTGGGAAGGAGGGAAAAGGAGTGGAAAGGTGGGAACAGGGATGGGATGGGATGGTCTGGGGTGGGGTGAGCAGGAATGAACAGGGATGCAGTGGGATGGAGTGGACAGGAATGAAAAGGGGTGGAGTGGGATGCAGTGGGAAGGAGGGAACAGGAATGGGATGGAGTAGGATGAGATGGGCAGGAAGGAAAAAGGGTGGGAAAGCGTGGGATGAAATGGGCAGAGATGGGCACACATGGCTGGGGCGGGCTAGAGTGGGCAGAGGTGGGCTGGCATGGGCTGGGTTTGGCTGGGGTGGGCAAGGGTCAGCTGGGAGGGACAGGGATGGGCAGGGGTCAGCTGGCATGGACAGGGGTCAGCTGGCAGGGGTTGGAGGCAGCTGGGGTGGGCAGGGGTCAGCTGGCAGGGGCTGGGTGAGCAGGGGTGAGCTGGCACGGACAGGGGTGGGCAGGGGTCAGCTGGCACGGACAGGGGTCAGGTGGCACGGACAGGGGTCAGCTGGCACGGACAGGGGTCAGCTGGCAGGGACAGCAGCTGCCTGCAGCCCCTCCAGCCTGGCACAGGTGTGAGGGTGGGCAGCTCCTTGCTGGCACTGCAGCCCACCAGGGACATCAGTGGGGCCATCGGTGCCCTCTCTCAGGGACAGCCCCCACATTCTGGAATTTTCCATCCCACCCCGTGCCCACGGCAGGTCTCCCTCTCTCCCCTGGCAGGAACCCCCACGGAGGACACCTGGCCTGGGATAACGTCCAACGAGGAGTTCAAGGCTTACAGCTTCCCCCAGTACCGAGCCCAGCCGCTGATCAACCACGCCCCAAGGTACCCCCGGGGCAGCTGGGGGGGTTTGAGGGGTGTCAGGGGAGCCTGGGTCGTTTTCTCCTCGTGGTTCACCCCTCACTGGGGTCGTTGCAGTCTCCTTGGTGCAGTTTGGGTTTTGTTTCCCCCTCTCTCCCAGGCTGGACACGGAAGGCATCGAGCTGCTGACAAACCTGCTGCTGGTGAGTGCCCGAGGGGGCCAGGGGCGTGGGCAGGGGGCGGCTGGGGAGGGACAGTGCCACCCACCTGGGGCAGTGCCACCCACCCGGGACAGTGCCACCCACCTGGGACAGCTGGGGAGGGACAGTGCCACCCACCCAGGGCAGTGCCACCTACCCGGGGCAGTGCCACCCACCCGGGGCAGTGCCACCCACCCAGGGCAGCTGGGGAGGGACAGTGCCACCCACCCAGGGCAGCTGGAGAGGGGCAGTGCCACCCACCCGGGGCAGTGCCACCCACCCAGGACAGTGCCACCCACCCGGGACAGCTGGGCAGGGACAGTGCCACCCACCTGGGGTGGCTGGGAAGGGACAGTGCCACCCACCCGGGGCAGCTGGTGGCACTGCTGGCATGGGCAGGGGTGCCCAGATGGGCAGGGTAAATGTAGAGGTGCCCAGATGTGTGGTGTAAATTCACAGGGGTGCCCAGATGTGCGGTGTAAGTGCCCAGATGTGCAGGGTCAGTGCTCAGGGGTGCCCAGATGTGCAGGGTCAGTGCTCAGGGGTGCCCAGATGTGCAGGGTCAGTGCACAGGGGTGCCCAGATGTGCAGGGTCAGTGCTCAGGGGTGCCCAGATGTGCGGGGTCAATGGGTATTCATGTTTTCTCTCGGGGCTTTGTGCAGTACAGAGCCAAGGGCCGGATCTCTGCCGAGGCAGCCCTGCAGCACCCCTACTTCAAGAGCCTGGGAGAGAGGGTGCACCTCCTGCCTGACAGTGAGTGCTGCTGCCCCCTCCAGAAGGGGGTAAAAAGGGGGTAAAAAAGGGGCAAAAAATGGGTAAAAAAGGGAGGTAAAAAAAAGGCGCAAAAAAGGGCTAAAAAAGGGGTAAAAAATGGGCAAAAATGGGGTAAAAAGGAGCAAAAAAGGGGTAAAAAGAGGGCAAAAAAGGGGGCAAAAATGAGGTAAAAAAGGGGCAAAAATGAGGTAAAAAAGGGGCTAAAATGGGTAAAAAAGGGACAAAAATGGGGTAAAAAGGAGCAAAAAAGGGGTAAAAAGGGGGTAAAAAAGGGGGCCTTCAGGCACCTCTTTGTTCCCTCAGAGGTGCTTCTGCAGCACCTTCTGCTGTGGGAACAAGGGAAAAAAATAATAATAATAAATAATAAATAATGATAATGATAATGATAATGATTTGGAATGAGATAGGCAAGAGGAGAGCTCGATGGAGGCGCCACCCTCGGGCAGGACTGACCCCTCTCTGTCCCCTCTCTGTCCCCTCTCTCTGCCCAGACGCCTCCATCTTCTCCCTGAAGGAAATCCAGCTCCAGAAGGACCCCGGGCACCGCGGCTCAGCCTTCCAGCACTCAGGTAGGGCTGGGCAAAGGCCGGAGCCAGGATGGGCAGGAAAAATCCAAACCTGCTCCCTGTTACCCCTTCAGCCCACAAACCACCCCAGGGCGAGGTGTTGTCACCCCTGGATGATCTGTTGTCACCCCTGGATGATCTGTTGTCACCCCTGAGTGATCTCTTATCACCCCCGGGTGATCTGTTATCACCCCTGGGTGATCTGTTGTCACCCCTGAGTGATCTCTTATCACCCCCGGGTGATCTGTTATCACCCCTGGATGATCTGTTGTCACCCCTGAGTGATCTCTTATCACCCCCGGGTGATGTGTTGTCACCCCCGGGTGATCTGTTGTCACCCCCGGGTGAGCTGTTGTCACCCCTGGATGATCTGTTGTCACCCCTGGATGATCTGTTGTCACCCACCGGTGACATTTGGCTGTCCTGGGGCACGGTTGGCTCCTCCAGGAGTGCTCCAGGCTCGGGATCTCCTCTCCCTGACCCCGCTCTCTGTGTCCCTTCCCCAGCCCGAGGCAAGAACAGGAGGCAGAGTATATTTTAAACTCGGATCTCGCCTTCCCCTCGTCGCCATGGAGACGGAAGCGCTGAGCCAGGAGCGGCGGCTCCCACCCGACCCTCGGCAGAATTCCCGGCTCCGGTGGGACGAGGCTGTCCCCAAACCCCTGGAGCCGCCCTCCATGGACCTGTGGCCTTGTCCCCTCCTTTATTTTCGTGTTGTCCCCACCCAGAGGCGCTCCAGGGAGGAGCCGCCGGCCCCCGCGCACCCCGGGAGGGTTTTGGGGGGCTCAGGGTGGGGATTTGTGGGGTTTGGCTCCCCCCACCCCGGCAGGAATTGCTGGAAATGCACCTTTGCTCAGACACGCTGCCCTGGTTTTTGGGGAGGCCGGGTTGGGACTGCAGGGCACGGCCCAGCCCGGGCACACCTGGGGCGCACCTGGGGCACACCTGGGGCACACCTGGGGCACATCTGGGGCACACCTGGGGCACAGGAACCAGGGCAGCCCCCCCGGATTTCCCTCCCCGCTGCCTGCAGAGCCCCCTCTGTCCCCTCTCTGTTTCCAAATCCAGCTGAGGATGGAGCAGCCGAATTCCCAATTCCCCCAGCATCTCCACTCCCAAATTCAGCCGGCTGGGATGTCCCCAGCCCTGGGAGGAGCTGCAGGTGCCGCTGTGCTGAGCCGAGCCGAGCCGGGCCCCAGAGCCCCTCCCAGGCACGGGTGGATCCCCCCGGCCCCTTCCCCACCCCACAGCCCCGACCCCAAGGGGCAGGAGGGGATCCCAGAGGGCTTTGGGGACACATCTCCCCCTCCCCACGGCTCCGAGCCCCTCCCCGGCCATCCCGGGGCTTGTTCGTGCCCAGGGGAAGGGGGAGAGGTGCCAAACCTCCCGCAGCTCAGCCCAGAGGTGCCAAACCTCCCGCAGCTCAGCCCAGAGGTGCCAAACCTCCCCCAGCTCAGCCCAGAGGTGCCAAACCTCCCCCAGCTCAGCTGCGGGCACCACAAATAGCCCCGGGAGCGGCGCGGCGGCCCCAAACCCCTCCCCGTGCCCAGGCTGGTCCGGCCCTGCTCGGGTCGGTGCTCACGGAGCTTTTCTGCCGGCCCAGGGATGCTCCAGGGGGGTTTTCCCTCTCCGGACACTCAGGGAACGAATCCATCCCTGCTGCACTCTCAGCCCGGGGCTGTGAGCGGCGCACGGAGCCTCTGCTCTGCCACAGCCACACCCGGGCTCGGCTCTCCTGGGGGATCCACTCCCAGGGTGGGGCTGGGACCCCTGGGACTGGGACTGGCACCTGGGATGGGGACTGGCACCTGGGGCTGGCACTTTGCTCCAGGGCTCAGCTCTCCATAGGGCTGTTCCCCCCTGGAGCTGGTCAGTGCTGGGATTGGCACCCGGGACTGGCATCTGAGACTGGGATTGGCACCTGGGATGGGGACTGGCACCTGGGACTGGCACTTTGCTCTGGGGTCCAGCTCTCTGTGGGGCTGTTCCCTCCAGAGCTGGTCAGTGCTGGGATTGGCACCTGGGATTGGGATTTGGGATTGGCACCTGGGATTGGCATCTGGGATCGAGACTGGCACCTGGAACTGGCACCTAGGATGGGGACTGGCACTTTGCTCTGGGGTCCAGCTCTCTGTGGGGCTGTTCCCTCCAGAGCTGGTCAGTGCCAGGACTGGCACCTGGGATTGGGACCTGGAACTGGCACTTTGCTCCAGAGTCTGGCTCTCCGTGGGCCTGTTCCTTCCTGGAGCTGGTTAGTGCTGGGATTGGCACCTGGGAATGGGGATTGGCACCTGGGATGGGGACTGGCACCTGGGGCTGGCACTATGCTGTGGGGTCCAGCTCTCCATAGGGCTGTTCTCCCCTGGAGCTGGTCAGTGCTGGGTCTGGCACCTGGGATTGGGACCCAGGATTGGGACTGGGACCAGCACCTGAGATTGGGACTGGCACTTGGGATGGGGGTCTGGTACCTGGGACTGGCACCTGGGATTGGGATTGTCACTGGGGACTGGCACTTTGCTCTGGGGTCCAGCTTTCCATAGGGCTGTTCTCCCCTGGAGCTGGTCCGTGCTGGGACTGGCACCTGGGATTGGCACCTGGGATTGGGACTGGGACCTAGGATGGGGTCCAGCTCTCTGTGTGGCTCTTCCCCCTGGAGCAGGGAGCCATTCCTTCAACAATCCTTGGGAAATGCGCAATGGAAGGAAAAACGAGGAGCCCGTGGAGCTCCCCGGGGCGGCTCCTCCCTGTCCCAGCACTCGGGGCTGCCCGGAGCTCCCCGGGGCTGCCCGGAGCTCCCCGGGGCTGCCCGGAGCTCCCCGGGGCTGCCCGGTGCTCCCACCCGGGGCTGCCCGGAGCTCCCCGGGGCTGCCCGGTGCTCCCTCCCCGGGGCTGCCCGGTGCTCCCCGGAGCTCCCCAGAGCTCCCCGGGGCTGCCCGGTGCTCCCTCCCCGGGGCTGCCCGGAGCTCCCCGGGGCTGCCCGGTGCTCCCACCCCGGGGCTGCCCGGAGCTCCCCGGGGCTGCCCGGTGCTCCCTCCCCGGTGCTCCCCGGAGCTCCCCAGAGCTCCCCGGGCTGCCCGGTGCTCCCTCCCCGGGGCTGCCCGGTGCTCCCCGGGGCTGCCCGGTGCTCCCTCCCCAGGGCTGCCCGGAGCTCCCCGGAGCTCCCGGGGCTGCCCGGAGCTCCCCGGGGCTGCCCGGTGCTCCCACCCCGGGGCTGCCCGGAGCTCCCCGGAGCTCCCCGGGGCTGCCCGGTGCTCCCACCCCGGGGCTGCCCGGAGCTCCCACCCCGGGGCTGCCCGGTGCTCCCACCCCGGGGCTGCCCGGAGCTCCCCGGGGCTGCCCGGAGCTCCCCGGGGCTGCCCGGCGCTCCCGGTGCCAGCAGAGCTCTGTCCCAGACGAGTCTCCAGACGTCTGCATTGTTTGAGGTTTGCCCATCCCTGCTCCCTTCCCTTCGCGCTATTTCCAGCCCGAATTGTTCCCTAATTGATTCCAGCGGCGAGGGAAGAGCGGGAGCAGCCCCCAGCCCCCGGTGACGCACTCGGGGCCGCGTTCCTGCTCCCCATCCCCGGCTCCTGCGGCTGCGGCCGGGCTGGGCTCTCCCGCTGCCATCCTTCCTCCCACAGAGGAATTCCTTGCGATCGGAGCTGCATTTCCCAGCGCTCCTGGTGGGAATTGGCAGCTCAACAAACGGGACATGGACATGGATCCATGAGGAATTCTGGTGGATCCAGGGGAGCAGAGCCTGGAGCAGGCCAGGAACCATCCAGGATATTTCTGACCTGTCTCAGTGCATTTTTCCTGCTCGGTTTTCCCATTCCCACACTCTGAGAGTGGGAATAAACCTCCAGGGGGGCTGAGTGTCCAGTTGGGCCATCCCAATTCCCACTGGGAGGACTGGACACCAGATCCGAAATTCCTGCTGAAAGTCCAGGCAAACTCCCGGGGACAATCCTGATCCTGGAGGATCCTGGAGGAGCCAGGACAGCATTCCCAGGATCAGGAAACGCCTCTTTATCCTTCCACAGCTTTTCCCTTTTTCCCTACAAATCCCCCAAAAGGTGGGGTGGGATTTGGGGTTGGGGTTTTGACCTTGTGAGAGAATTCCCAACATTTGACAACGCCCCAAATCCAGAAAAAAAACAGGAATTTCTTCCCTTTTAAACTTCTTCATGGAGCAGGACATTCTTTTCTTTAGAATTCCAGCTTTTCCAAGGAATTTTTGCCAGATTTTCCGGGATTTTTTCCCCCCTGGAACTCCCAACTTTACATCAAAGCCGCCGCGGTCATTCCAGAGAATTCCAGAGAATTCCAAAGGGTTCCAATCCTCCCGAAATGAGCCCCCGTTGTTTATCAGCCCCAATTCCAGATAACCCTTTTATCCCAGGGATTTTATGGATATTTAATTCCCAGCCTGAGTGTAAATATTTGGTGCTGCACCGAGCTCGGTTCAGGGTCGGGATTAAACCCTGGATTTAAATCCCTCTTTTCCACTTCTGGGATAACATTCCAACCCTTTCAGGCTGGGTTTAGGAGGAGAAAAACCTCCATAAATAAAAATCTAATAAATTTTTATTTAATATATAAATTAAATCCATAAAAAATTCCAAGCAGGGCAGTTCCTGTCTCATCCCCGGGCAGGATTTCTCAGGTTTTGGAGCACCAATTGGAATTTTGCTGGGAATTTCTGTGGCTTTCCAGCATTTTTTTCCCCTCATTTCATGGATTGAGGAGCAGCCGCCACTCCTGGCAGGCAAAAGGAATTGTTGCTTTGTTCTGCACGCGCTTTTCTTGGAATTTTTTTCCCTTTTTTTTAAATTTTTTTGACCAAAAGTGGAATTTTTGGCCGTACCCTCAGGAAAAGAAAAGAAAAAAAAAAAATCCCTGGGATTCTTTTGTCTCCCCAGCTGATGTTGGGGTAAAGGAGCAGAAATAAATCAAACAACAGCACTCGGAGCTGTTCCCATCCCATCCCTCCATTCCCGCACGGATCCGCCTTTCCTGGCCCAACCGCCGGCCAGATCCGGGTGGGGAATTTAAACAAAAAAATTCCTTTGGATTTGGAGGATCCAGGACAAAATAATTCCTTTTTTTTCCCTTTTTTCCTTACACACAACATGAAAAAAATGGAATTAAAGGGCGTTTCCCCAAGGTTTTAGGGATTTAGGGTGAGTTTTGGCGTTTGAGAGAATTCCCAACATTCAGCAATGCCCAAAAACCCGAAAAAAAATGGGAATTTCTTCCCTATTAAACTTTTTTATGGAGTGGGATGTTCCTTTCTTTAGAATTCCAGCTAAAAGGAATTTTTGCCAGATTTTCTGGGATTTTTTCCCCTCCAGAATCACCCCAAATTTACATCAAAGCCGCCGTGGTGGTTCCAGTGGGATTTTTTTTGGGTTTTCCCACCTGATCTCCAGCTGCTCCAGCTGTGCTGCACATCTGCACGCTCAAATTGTGTAAAATCAGGGTTGGATGTCATTGTGAGAAATGTCTGAGCACAAATAATAATAATTAAAAATAAAATCCACATTTCTTCATTGCCTTCCTCCATCCTCAGCATCGATGGAAGTGGCCGGGATGGATCCCTGAGCTCTGAATGTTCCCTGGGGGGATTTGTTGGCAGGAAATTGAAAATAAATGTATTTAACATTTATTATTTGCCGTACAAATGTGTTTTAAAATAAATGATTTTAAAGGTTTATTCCGAAAGAAGTAATGAAATTTTTTTAATATATATATATATATAGAAAGTTTTTCTGGAATAAATGGAAAGGTACAAAAAAAAAAAGATAAAATAATAAAGGATTTTATCCATCTGTCAGTCTTTTGGTTTTATCTTATAAGAATATTTCAGTTTTTCTATTTCAGATGTGATCCTGGATGATTTTTTCTTTTTTCTCTCCTTCCACACAAATAAAAATAAAAAAGAGATCATTTCCCCAAGGTTTTCCAATGGTTTTCCTGAGGTTTATTTTATAAGAATATTTCAATTTTTCTATTTTGGATGTGATCCTGGATGATTTTTCCTTTTTTCTCTCCTTTCACACACAGAAAAAAAAAAGGAATTAAAGATCATTTTCCCAAGGTTTTCCAATTTTTTTAGGAGTTTATTTTATAAAAATATTTCAATTTTTCTATTTCAGATGTGACCCTGGATGATTTTTCCTTTTTTCTTTCCTTCCACACAAATAATAAAAATAATTAAAAAATTAAAGATCATTTTCTCAAGGTTTTCCAATTTTTTTAGGAGTTTATTTTATAAAAATATTTCAATTTTTCTATTTCAGATGTGACCTGGATGATTTTGTGCTCCTTTTTTATCTCCTTCCACACAAATAATAAAAATAATTAAAAAATTAAAGATCATTTTCCCAAGGTTTTCCAGTGTTTTTGTTTGGGTTTATTTTATAAGAATATTTCAATTTTTTTTTTATTTCAGATGTGACCTGGATGATTTTTCCTTTTTTCTCTCCTTCCACACAAATAATAATGATAAAAAAATAATTAAATATCATTTCCCCAAGGTTTTCCAATGGTTTTTAGGGGTTTATTTTATAAGAATATTTCAATTTTTCTATTTCAGATGTGACCTGGATGATTTTTCCTTTTTTCTCTCCTTCCACTCAAATAATAGTAATAAAAAAATTAAAGATCATTTTCCCAAGGTTTTCCATTGGGTTTTTTGGGTTTATTTTATAAGAATATTTCAATTTTTTTATTTCAGATGTGACTTTGATGATTTTGAGCTCCTTTTTTCTCTCCTTCCACACAAATAATAAAAATAATTAAAAAATTAAAGATCATTTTCTCAAGGTTTTCCAATTTTTTTTAGGGGTTTATTTTATAAGAATATTTCAATTTTTCTATTTCAGATGTGACCTGGATGATTTTTCCTTTTTTCTCTCTTTCCACTCAAATAATAGTAATAAAAAAATTAAAGATCATTTCCCCAAGGTTTTCCATTGGGTTTTTTGGGTTTATTTTATAAGAATATTTCAATTTTTTTATTTCAGATGTGACCTGGATGATTTTTCCTTTTTTCTCTCCTTCCACACACAGAAAAAAAAAAAAAAAGGAATTAAAGTGCATTTTCCCAAGGTTTTCCAATGTTTTTGTTTGGGTTTATTTTATAAGAATATTTCAATTTTTTTTTTTAATTTCAGATGTGATCCTGGATGATTTTGTGCTCCTTTTTTCTCTCCTTCCACACAAAGAAAAAAAAATGGAATTAAAGATCATTTCCCCAAGGTTTTCCAATGGTTTTTTGGGTTTATTTTATAAGAATATTTCATTTTTTCTATTTAGGATGTGATCCTGGATGATTTTTTCTTTTTTCTCTCCTTCCACACAAATAATAAAAATAATTAAAAAATTAAAGATCATTTTCCCAAGGTTTTCCAATTTTTGGGTGGGATTTTCCATCTGATCTGTCGGATCTTGAATTCTCCAAACACAGGACAATGAAATTTATGGAACACAGGATGGGTTTGCACATGATATAATTTTTCCTCTTTTTTTTTATTTTAATCAGAGAAGGATCTGGGGTTTTTTGGAATCCAAGGAAGTTGGGAATGCCCGGAGTGCAGCTCCTGGGAAGGACGAGCTGCTCCAGGGAGAGCAGCCGGCTCATTCCCTTCCCTGCTCTCCCTGCAGCTCCAGGAGCTTTTTCCTGGAATTTTGAACTTCCCAAAGAGCACAAAAGGAATTTTGTAGGGAGATTGAAACCCTGAGCTGGGAGAGCAGGGAAAACGTCCCCGGTGTCCCTTGCTGGGATCCTAAATAAATATTGGCACAACCCTATCGGCCAAAGCTGCCAGGCCCAGCCCAGGCTTGGGGGCAGAGCTGGGGAAGGGAAAAGGGAACAATTTTATCCCAAATCCAGCTGCTAAAACCCCTCTGGGATCAGGGATATTCCACTTTGGGATATTCCTGTTTGGAATTTCATCGGTGCTGGAGAGAATCCTCAGCGCTGCAGGGAAGTGGGAAGAGCCAGGTTGGGTTTTGGGGGATCTGTAGGGTTTTTGGGGCTGGAGATTTGGGATTTGGGATGGGGACAATTCTCCTCATCCCCTCCCAGGCTGCAGCCCAGCCCAGTCTGAGTCACTGCCAGGGCAGGTCCCCAGTTGGCCAAACCAGTTCCTCCATCCACCACCCTCATTCCTGCCCCTGGCACTGCCAGGAATGCTGCCCAGCCACCCCAGATATCCCCAAATATCCCCAAATATCCCGGGCAGCCCTTTTGGGATGCTCCAAGGTCTCTCAGCGTGACACCCACAGGGTGATTTGGGTCTCCTTTCATTCCTGGAGCATTTCTGGGGGTTTTCCCGTGCCTGGCAGGGATTTAGGGCCGCGAAGGAGGAAGCAGCGGGGTGGCAGCTGCAGGGCTGAGGGTGTGGGAGCGATTTCAGCATTTCCTCCTTCCACACCAGCCTGACGAGCTCGGCCACAACCCGGCCAAGATCTCGGGCTGGGGTTTGACCTAAAACCGGAGCCAAACTCGCCCGGCCCGTTTGGGAACCCCAAAACAAACGAGGTGAGCGCCTCCCTCTGTGTCTCATCATTGCTGAGCATCTTTCCTGCAGGAATAATCCAGGCCCTGAAATCAGGAATTTTCTCTGTGTCCTCAGGATTTTCTCATCCAGGTTCACTGGTTCAGAGTTATTTTCTTATCAGCTCAAGATGGGATTTTTTGGCTGATCCCATCTCCAGGTGCACACGGAGATCCTGGAGAGCTCCGGGGTTTTTTGTTTGGTTATTTCTCTTATCTTTAAAAACAAAAATATTTGCATAAAATCTTTAAAAAGAAAATATTTGCACAGAAAAGCATTTTGTTAAAAGATTTGCAATATGAATATATTTATATATTTATTTTATATATGTATGTATTTATAAAATAAAATATGTATATATTATGTATAAAATAAATACATATAAATATATATTATAAAATAAATATGTATATATTTATTTTTATATAAATATATAAATATATACATATATAAAGATATAAAGATATGAAGATATAAATACATAAAGATATAAAATATAAAATATAAAGATATAAAATATAAAGATAAAATATAAAAATATAAATAAAGACATATAAATAAATAAAGATATATCAACATGTAAATATAGAAATATATAGAAATATATAGAAATATATAGAAATATATAGAAATATATAGAAATATATAGAAATATATAGAAATATATATTAAAAATAAGAGAAAGTGTACATGTAAAGAGCAGGAGTATTTTTGTATTAGAAGAAACCTATTCAAAAAAAAAAGTTGTTTCTGAACTAAAAGAAAAATGGCAAATTTTTGAGTGCCAGCTCAAAAAAAACCAGTATTACATTATAAAAAAATCCCCCAAAAAAACCCCCCAAAAAATCAAAAACGGTTTAGAGTTATTTATATAAATGTTGAAATTTTGCACTATTTTTAATATAAATATGTAAAATTTTATATATAAAATATATAAAATATATAAAATTATATATATATTTTTATATAAAAATATAAATAGGTCAAAGCTTCTGCCATGTCTACCATGAACCTGTTAAGGGATTTATGTGGAAGTGAAGAACAAAGCAGCTGTGGGTAAATTTTGGGGTTTTTGGGGTCTCTCAGCCCCAATTTGCCCTAAAGGGGGACAGGGAAAACTTCAATATCTGAGCTCCGAGTCCTTGGCCAAGCTGCCAACCCAAACATTGGGGAAAACCTTGGAGGAGCTCCAGGAATCTGCTGTCCTGTGGGGCCTCAGGTGGTTCCACCCCAAGGAAATCCATGGAAAATTTATTTTTGGAGCTGGATTTCCCCACGGCGTTGATCCCTGGGCTGGGAGAGGCGATTCCAACAGCACAAAAAAATCAGGTTTGGAGCTCTGCAACCACCACAAGCAGGACCCAGCTCGATAAAAATTCTCCTTTGGTTGAAATGATAAATTTATAAACCTAAAAAATCCTTTCTGTCTCAGGGCACGGAAAAACCAAAGGAAGGCGATTCCCAAAGGCCGCCCGGACCCTTTGGAGCAGCCCCGGCGCTTTCCAGGCCCGCAGCTCTGCCCTCGCTCCATTCACGGTTTCACTCAGAGCAAGGGCAGAGCCGGGGGTGTTTCAATTCAGAGCAAGCACAACATTGATTTTGGAGTTTGGAAAACAGCCTGGAAGTGCCTCCTCGTGGAGCTAATTCGGGCCTCGCATCTCCCCGGAGCTTTGTGGCTGGAATTTTGATGAGCTCCCTCCGGGGAGAGGAGCAGAATTTCTGTGCAGCCGGGAGGGATCTGGGTGTTCTTGTGCTGACTAAACCCACCCACGCCGCGGGGATTATTTGCAAGCAGATCCTGCATGGATCTGTCAGCCCTGATGGAAGGGATGGATATTCCTGGGAGCTGGAACCGAGATATTCCCGGGATTGGCACTGAGATATTCCCGGGATTGGCACTGAGATATTCCCGGGATTGGCACCGAGATATTCTTGGGATTGGTGCTGTGATATTCCCGGGAATGGCATTGAGATATTCCCGGGATTGGCACTGAGATATTCCCAGAATTGGCACTGAGATATTCCTGGGATTTGCACTGAGATATTCCTGTGATTGGCACTGAGACATTCCTGGGATTGGCACTGAGAAATTCCTGGGATTGGCACTGAGATATTCCCACGATTGGCACTGAGATATTCCCGGGATTGGCACTGAGAAATTCCTGGGATTGGCACTGTGATATTCCCGGGATTGGCACTGAGATATTCCTGGGATTGGCACTGAGATATTCCTGGGATTGGCACTGAGATATTCCCACGATTGGCACTGAGATATTCCTGGGATTGGCACTGAGAAATTCCTGGGATTGGCACTGTGATATTCCCGGGATTGGCACTGAGAAATTCCTGGGATTGGCACTGAGATATTCCCAAGATTGGCACTGAGATATTCCCGGGATTGGCACTGTGAAATTCCCGGGATTTTCACTGTGACATTCCCGGGACTGACACTGAGATATTCCCGGGATTGGCACTGAGATATTCCCAGGATTTTCACTCTGACATTCCCGGGATCACCCAGGTCACTCCCTGTGGCTGCGGCTCGGGGTCAGGTTCACATTTGTCACCCCTGGGCGCTGCCTTTGTGCCGGGGGTGGTGCCGAGAAGCCGCAGGGGTGGGGATGGCCCAGCTGAGCCTTTTTAGGGTCGGGAATTTTCATTAGGAATTCAAGCCCCGGGGAGCCGATGGCATCGGGAGAGGGAGCGCTGAGTTCAGGTCTCCCAACCCCCTGGATCTCCTTTACCTCCAGATAAAGATCAGGAATGCGGCCCAGGAAAAGCTTTGTCAGTCGGGATTTTTGGGAGTGTGGGAGATGAGGATCAGCTCTTCCATGCGCAGGGAGATGGATGGAAAAACGAGCCGGGAGATGGGAGAATGACGGAATTGTTCGGGTTGGAAAAGACCTCTGGAGATCACCTGGAGCAGGTGACTCAGGAACACGGCCCGTGCTCCTTTCCCAGCGGGTTTTGATGGAAAGGCTTCGTTATCCCTCCCCGGGGAAGGGAAGCCGAGGCTGCAGCAGCAGCAGCGCGGCCTCAAATGGAGATTTTGCCCCAGGCCGTGGCTCAGCGTCCCCATCCGGGCCGTGTTTGATGCCCTGATAATAAACCCAAATTTCCGCCCGTGCCACTGAGTCATTCCCGGTCCCTCATTCCTGCCCGGGCCTCGCTGTCCCCATCAGTCACGCAGGATGAGGACACCGCTCCCGGCCCTCGGGGCGCTTCAGCCGCTCTCTGATCTCTTTAATGGCTCCAGGTGCCCGGCAGCCGCAGGAGCGCCGAGTTTGGGGCAATCTGGGGGGGTTGGGGGGCGATTATCACCCACCCCTCGTTATCAGAGTCTGTGCCCTGCGGGGGCGGCAGGATGGGGATGATGATGATGATGATGATGATGATGATGATGATGATGGTGACAGCGTTCTGCTGGCACGATGGCACGGGAGAACCAAAACTGGGGTGCAATTTGGGCTTGGCTAAACATTAAACCGCGGCCAGGTGCGAATGAACACCTGCGGCCCCGGAGCGGCATTCCAGAGGCTCGGGTCACGGCACGGGTGAGTTCCCGAGCCCGGCCGGGCACCTGCAGCCAAAGCTCCGCCATGGCCGAGCTCCACCGGCTCGGCTCAGCTCAGCTCTGCCTGGAAAGAGTGTTCTAAAAATTGCCAGCCTTCCCCAGCTAAAGTAGGTGAAATATTTATAAACCCATCCTCTAGAGAAGACCTTTTTGCGTAAGCATCAACCGCTCCGGCTCTAAACCCCGCGCTCTCCCCCCCGCCCCGAGGCAGCTCAGCCAGGGAAGGGAAGGAAGGGGCAACTTTAATTGCGTTTGTCTGGCACCGTGGCAGCTTTTCAGGGCCACCGGGGAGGGCTGGCAGAGGGGAAAAAAAACCCACAAAAAACCGGAGGATTTCTGGATTTCCTGATTTCCTGCCTGGGCTGCGCTCGGTTCCATCGGGTGTAGCCGCTGTGGCTGCGCTTCAATACCGGGGGGGGCGCGGAGGGGTCGCCCCAATTTTGGGAGGATGATGCGACCCCCGTGGGTGGGGAGGGATGGGGATGATGATGAGGATGATGAGGATGAGGGGGGACACACGACGCTGTTTTCAGCCCCCCAGGGATGCGCCGAGCTCCGCCGGGGCGGCTCCGGGGGCGGTAGGGATGAAGAACAACCCCGCTCCGCCCGGCCCCGGAGGCGGAGCCAGAGCCCGGAGCGGCGGGATCGGGAGCCACATCCCGCAAAGGAGGAGCGGGGCCGGGCACGGCAGCGGGGCGGCGGCGGGGCCGGAGCTCAGCGCCGGAGCTCCAGCAGCGGGGCCGCCCCGCGCCGCCGCCGCCGCGCACCATGTGGTGGGACGAGCGGGTGTCGGCTCGGTTCCGGAGGAACCTGCAGCCCACCCTCACCTACTGGAGCGTTTTCTTCAGCTTCGGCCTCTGCATCGCCTTCCTGGGGCCCACGCTGCTGGACCTGCGCTGCCAGACCCAGAGCTCGCTCTCGCAGATCACCTGGGTCTTCTTCTCGCAGCAGTTCTGCCTCCTGCTCGGCAGCTGCCTCGGAGGGGTCTTCAAGAGGACGTAAGAGCCGGGAAAACTCAGCGCTTCTCCCCCGGGGGGGTTCGGCTGGGCGCGGAGCCCCCTCCCTCCCTCCCTGGTGGGCAGCGCCGGCCGCCCCTTGCCGGGATTGCGGGGCTGAGCCGGGGCTGCTGCGTGGGGAATCCATTTCCCGGTGGAAACGAGCGCGGGGGGAATCGCGGAGGGTCCGCAGCTCTCTCGGCCTCGGTGGGGAGGGGGTTTTCCCCTCCTCGCTCCGCTCCCTGTGCGGTTCCATCCCCTCGGAGCGGAGCCGCCGCTCCCTGGAGCTCCGCGGGCGTGAAGTTCCCAAGCCAGAACTTCCCGCGAGGGTTTTGCTTTTGATTTTTTTTTTTTTTAATTTATTTTTTTTTCTCCCTTAACCTCGGTTATTTATCTCCAAAAAAAAAAAAAATTCTGGAGAAAAATATGTTTTAATAACCTCGGAAATGGGGGCAGCGCGGCGTTTTCCAGGAGTTCTGGCGAGCACGTGGAGGGATGCGAGTGGTCCTCGTGGTTTGGATGATGGGAAAGGGGGGAGGCGACACCGGGCCGGGGGCTCGGAGGGGTCAGCAAGGACCGAGCAGGGATTGGCAGCCGGCCCCGTGTCCGGGATGTGTCGCAAATAAATAAATAAACCACGCTGGCTCCAGCCTGAGGATTGCCAGCGAGGCGTTTGCTCTGGGGCTCGGTGACAGCTCCGGGGATCAGCTGATTATTTACGTTGTCGCCACCCCGATCCTTGGGGCGGTGATGTAACTCCGTGTCAGCTCCGTGAGTGTGGCTGCGAGAATTCCCCACGAATCCTTTCCAAACCCGCTCGGTTTTTTGTGAATTTTGTGATTTTTTGCTCGGTTTGTGAATCCAGGGAAGCCCTGGTGGGTGTTGGAGCACCTGTGAACGCCACGGTGGGACACGGAGATGTCCCGGTCCCCTCCGGAGGTGACAAAATCGGGGTTGGGGACATCGCGTGGGGACCTGGCTGCGGCTCTGCCACGGTGCTGGGTCAGCAGCGGAGCCTCTGCCAGCCCCCGGGGCTGCCTCGCATATGTTTGGAGGAGCAGGGAAGGAAAAAAGAAAAGCAGAATTCCTGCTGTCAGCTCCTTCCCAAAGCTCCGGTTCTGTGCAAAACCCATCGGGGTTTTTTTTTTGTGCTCGGAGAATCCCAAACTCTGAACTCTGCAGATGCGCTTTGGGGGAAAAACAAAAAAAAACCCCAAGAATAACAACAAAAAAACAAAACAAAACAAAACCCCCCAAAACCACCCAAAACCAAAAAAACCAAACAAAAAAAACCCAACAAAAAACCCAAAAAACCCCCAACCAAACAAACCCCCCAAAACCCCAAAAGAACAACAAAAAAACAAAACAAAAAAAAAACCCAAAAAACCCCCACCCAAAACCAAAAAAAAAAAAAAAAACCAAACAAAAACCCAAAACAAACAAAAAAACCCAACAAAAAAAAAAACCAAACAAAAAAAAAAACCACCAAAAAAAACCCCCCAAAACCCCAAAAGAACAACAACAACAAAAAAAAAAAAAAAAAAAACCAAAACAAAAAAAAATCCCCAAAAAACCAACAAAAAAAAAAAAGTGTTTGGCGCTGGTTGTGGAGCAGGATGCGTTTGGGATTTTTGGAGAAAATGGGATTTGTGATCTCCGCTGGGGAGTGTCAGCCCTGCCAGGCAGGCAGGAGGGAATATTTGGGATATTTGGAGCTTGTCAGTGTTGTGGGGGAGTCACTCCGAGCCTTGCAGCCTCCAAATGTGTGGGAATAATCAAGGCTCGGGCTCCAGGAGCTCCAATCCCTTCCTCGGGGATGGATGGATGGATGGAGCCGTCCTGCCAAGGCTTTATAAATCAAATTACGCCGCCCTCGGGGCCTGGGTGCCAGGCAGGGAGGAGCTCTGGACGGGTCATCCTTTCCAGCAGGAGATGGAAAAGTGCTCTGGAGCATCCCTGGAGCCTGGCTGAGAGCTGAGAGCCATTCCCGGTGCCTGAGGGATTCAGGATTAATTAATTAATTTTGGATTAAATCGCTCCGGGTGACCCATGAGGGACAGCAGGGTCAGGGCCTGGGGTAGGAAGGGGAGGTGGCACCAAAATCCAAATTCTGTCCCCAGAGGAGCTGCTGGGTGGAGAGATTTTAGTGCTGCTCTGTCCCTTCTGCACGAGGCAGCTCCAAAATCTCCTCTGGAGCTGGATTTTAAGGGAATACAAAGTTTTCCATGCTCGCCGAGGGGTGGAGGAACAATTCTGCTCTGTCCTGGAGCGCTGGGATTGCTGCTGGAGCTTTTTTGGGGTGCAGAGCAGGGCTGGGGGAGCAGCTCCCCCAGGAAATGTGGGGGTTTGAGCTCTCCGGTTCTCCCTGGGGTTTGCTGGGGGGTGTGAGCGGCTCTGCCCCGGGAAATGCAGATTTTCCTGGGGGGCTGCACCCCTGGGGTCGGGGTTAGAGCCCCCCTCAGTCCCTGGTGCTGCTGGGGGGCTCCAGGAGCACTGAGAGCCCCGGCAGGAGCTGAGCCCTGAGCTCTCCTCCTGCCTGGAATCACCGGGAAAAGATTCCCAGGAGCTCCTGATGGGATGGGAGAGCTGGGAGGACCAACCTGGGTTCACACACAAGAAGAGGAGGTCAAATTTTTGGGGAAATTCCCACCCCTGGCACTGCCAGCTCCAAGGGGGAGCTCTGTGCACCCACATTTCCCTTTCCTTCCCTGTTTTGTTGCATTTCAGGCTTGAATTGAGAGGTTAAAGCACCTCAGAAGCACCAGAGTGCCCCAGATTGGTGCTGGGATATTTTTATTCAAAAATGGCTTCTTTTTTTTTTTGCCACTGTCTTATTGAAAATTTGCTTTTGCTCTCAGGGTTTGGGGCAGCCCTGGGCTGATCCCGATGGGTTTGGGCAGAGGTGAGGAGGAACTGGAGCTGTGCTGGGGCCCTGGGCAGCTCCTCTCAGTGGTACTGGTGGAACTGGAGCTGTGCTGGAGCCCTGGGCAGGCTCCTCTCAGTGGTACTGGTGGAACTGGAGCTGTGCTGGAGCTCTGGGCAGGCTCCTCTCAGTGGTACTGGTGGAACTGGAGCTGTGCTGGGGCCCTGGGCAGCTCCTCTCAGTGGTACTGGGGGAACTGGAGCTGAGCTGGAGCTGTGCTGGGGCCCTGGGCAGGCTCCTCTCAGTGGTACTGGTGGAACTGGAGCTGTGCTGGAGCTCTGGGCAGGCTCCTCTCAGTGGCACTGGTGGAACTGGAGCTGTGCTGGAGCTCTGGGCAGCTCCTCTCAGTGGTACTGGGGGAACTGGAGCTGAGCTGGGGCCCTGGGCAGCTCCTCTCAGTGGTACTGGGGGAACTGGAGCTGAGCTGGGGCCCTGGGCAGGCTCCTCTCAGTGGTACTGGGGGAACTGGAGCTGAGCTGGGGCCCTGGGCAGGCTCCTCTCACCCTGATCCGCCCCATTCCTGCAGCACTGAGGATTTGGGACCCTTTAATTCTCCTCTCACACCCTGTGAGTGTCACCAGCCCCGTTCTGTCCCTGTCCCCCCATTCCCATCTCCTGGAGGTTCCTGGAGCTCTCAGGACACTTCACTTTGGTTGCTCCGAGAGCAGCCCAGGATGATTTCCCCGGGGACACCAAACTCCCCGAGCCTGGCGCTGCTTCCTGCAGGGGCCCAGGGGACGCGGAGGCTGCTGTGGGATCATCCTCACCTCCCTCACCTCCCACCTTGTCCCCTTGGGGCCTTTGGGTTGTTAATGATCAATTTTGCAAGTCTGAGTCGGCCTGATTATCATTTCTCTTCCTGATGTGAGGGATTTGGAAAACGCTCCCTGAGGTGGGAAAAAAAAAAAAAAAAAAAGAAAAAAAGAAACAATCCGTGCTGGGAGCTGCAAAGATCCCGCTGCAAAGGGAACACCGAGCTGGGGGATCCCAAATCCCTGCAGGAAGCAGAGTGGGAGCTTTGCTGGCTGAGGTGGAATTGCCCATCCTGGAGCTGGATCAGCCCAAACCTCTCACGGGCTCAGGATGGAGCTGGGACAGGCTCTGGGCGCTCCTGAAATGAAATTTGGGGCACTGCAAGACTTGTTTGACACCCTGCTGGAAATACAGCCTGCCCTGGGCTGTGCCAGAGCTGTGTGGGGGCACAGAGACCGGGCTGTGACATCAGGGACCAGGCTGTGACACCAGGGCTGTGACATCAGGGACAGGGCTGTGACATCAGGGACACACGGCTGTGACATCAGGGACCAGGCTGTGACACCAGAGCTGTGACATCAGGGACTGGGGTGTGACATCAGGGCTGTGACATCAGGGCTGTGACACCAGGGCTGTGACATCAGGGACTGGGCTGTGACATCAGGGACCGGGCTGTGAAATCAGGGCTGTGACATCAGGGCTGTGACACCAGGGCTGTGACATCAGGAACAGGGCTGTGACATCAAGGACCAGGCTGTGACATCAGGGCTGTGACATCAGGGACCAGGCTGTGACATCAGGGCTGTGACATCAGGGACCGGGCTGTGACACCCGGGCTGATTCTCCAACCCTTTTCGAGGTGTTTGGCATCCACCAGGACACGATTTCGGGTGCTTCCCGAGGGGTTTGTGATGCAGGAAATCGTTCAGTGCCTCCCTGGGTGCTGAGCTGAGTCCCCCAACCCCTCCTGGGGCCTGGCACTGGCAGCAGCAATTCCCTGGTGTCCCCTCATGCCAGGCCCAGCAGGGCTGGGTGCCACCCTGGCCTGGTGGCATTTACAGGGGTACAACCGTGTTATTATTAACCCCTGGCTGGAGGCAGGGATTTTCACCCGGGGTGAGCATTTCTACCTGAAATGAGCATTTTAACCCAAAATGAGCAATTTTAATGCTCATTAAGGACATCACAACCCCCTTGATGAGTGTTTCACTCTGATGATGAAGCTGCTCCCCAGGCGGGCAGGGAGGTTCTGCACAGGAGGCGTTTTGGGGATGCTCCCTGAGCTTTTCCCATCTCTGCTGGCCTTGGCTCCTCCAGCCGCCGCTGCCTCTGCCTCTCTCGCCCGGAGGGATCAGCCTCGGCTCTCCGGGCTCGGAGCTGCTCCTCTCTCATTTGCCAGGAGCTTTGGCTGCCGTGACTGTGCACATCTCGCCCGGCTCCCTCCCTCCTTCCTTCCCTCCCCCAGAAATCCCACGGCTCTGCTGCCGGAGCACCGTCAGTAGTCACAGCTTTGTAAAAATATTGTCTGCTCCTGCCCTGGGCTGGGCTTTTTATTGCTGCCAGGGTTTGGGGCAGCCCTGGGCTGATCCCAGTGGGTTTGGGCAGAGGTGAGGAGGAACTGGAGCTGTACTGGGGCCCTGGGCAGGCTCCTCTCAGTGGCACTGGTGGAACTGGAGCTGTACTGGGGCCCTGGGCAGGCTCCTCTCAGTGGCACTGGTGGAACTGGAGCTGTGCTGGAGCCCTGGGCAGGCTCCTCTCAGTGGTACTGGAGGAACTGGAGCTGTGCTGGAGCTCTGGGCAGGCACCTCTCACCCTGATCCGCCCCATTCCTGCAGCACTGAGGATTTGGGACCCTTTAATTCTCCTCTCACACCCTGTGAGTGTCACCAGCCCCGTTCTGTCCCTGTCCCCCCATTCCCATCTCCTGGAGGTTTCTGGAGCTCTCAGGACACTTCACTTTGGTTGCTCCGAGAGCAGCCCAGGATGATTTCCCCGGGGACACCAAACTCCCCGAGCCTGGCGCTGCTTCCTGCAGGGGCCCAGGGGACGCGGAGGCTGCTGTGGGATCATCCTCACCTCCCCCACATCCTCTGGGAGGCTCTGGCATGGCCAGAAGAACCGAGAGGTTCAGGACAGGTGCAGGACAGGTGCCCTTGGCCCGTTTGCTCCCACAGATGTGGGAACCCTTTCTGTGCCCCCATAAAAAGGACAGGTTGTTGTTCTGCCTCAAATTCCGGTTTGGAGGGATGGTTTCTCTTCTCCTCAAGAGCTGGGTGGAAAATCTGTGGCTTGGAGGCATCACCCTCCAGGCAGGAGGAGGTGGCAGCGCCCCAGGCTGGCTGCAGGGGTGACACCAGCACCCTGAGAGCATCTTCTTACTTCTAAATTACTTCTAAATAATGGCTTTTAGTTCCAAATAAAAGATTAAAAAAAGTCTTTTAATTTATGCTCAAAAGCATTTCCCAGGATCTGAGCCCTTATCTGCATTAGATAAATAATTTTATCAAACTTTTATTTTATTTTATATTTATTATAGATATTATTTATTTTTATATTTTAATCATTATCATCAAACAGACTGTCTAACCAAGTGCCATCATTAACTTTGAATTTTGATATACCTTCTTTAAGTTTTATGCTTTTGTGGATAAACTCTGAATGATCAGAAAAATTCATTCCTCAAAATCCTCACATGCTGTGCTAATAAAGAAGAATTGCAGCCCCGTTTTACAAAATTGCATGCCTGTTACTTAAAGCAAAAGGAGTAAAATTGAACTATTTACTAGCCAGAAAAACTCTTCTCACCAGAAAAACTCAACTCCTCTCAATAAAAACTCCTCTCAGCATAAAAACTCCTCTCACCAGAAAAACTCTCACCAGAAAAACTGGGACTGCTGTAGCTGGAGCTGCAATTCCAGGGGCTGGGAACAGGAGGTGGGGATGGTGGCCGTGATCCTGTCCTGCCTTTCCCGTCCCCAGGCTGGCCCAGTCCCTGCTGGCCCTGTTTGCCTCCTCGCTGGCCATCTCGCTGGTGTTTGCCATCATCCCGCTGTGCCACAACGTGGTGGTGCTGGCCGTGGTCATGGCCGTGGCCGGGCTGGCCATGGGCTGCATTGACACCATCTCCAACATGCAGCTGGTCAAGATCTACCAGAAGGACTCGGCCATCTTCCTGCAGGTGAGAGCGGGGCCCTGGCCCCACCACGGGGAGGTTTGGGATGGAATTTGGGAGGAATTCTTTCCCAGAAAGGGTTGGGATGGTGACATCCCCATTCCTGGAGGTGTCTGAGGAAAGCCTGGCTGTGGCACTGTGGGGCCCTCAGTTCCCTGGGCAGGTTTAGGATGGAATCTGGGGAAATCCCTTCTCAGAAAGGGTTGGGATGGCAGCATCACCATTCCTGGAGGTGTCTGAGGAAAGCCTGGCTGTGGCACTGTGGGGGCCTCAGTGCTCTGGGCAGGTTTAGGATGGAATCTGGGGAAATCCCTTCTCAGAAAGGGTTGGGATGGTGGCATCACCATTCCTGGAGGTGTCTGAGTAAAGCCTGACCATGGCTTTTCCAGCTCTTGTGGGGGAAACTGTGGGGCCCTCAGTGCCCTGGGCAGGTTTAGGGTGGATATTAAGAGAAATTCCTTCCCAGAAAGGGTTGGGATGGTGGCATCCCCATTCCTGGAGGTGTTTGAGAAAGCCTGGCTGTGGCACTGTGGGGCCCTCAGTGCCCTGGGCAGGTTTAGGATGGGTATTAGGAGGAATTCTTTCTGAGAAAGGGTGATTGGGTATTGGGATGGTGGCATCACCATTCCTGGAGGTGTCTGAGGAAAGCCTGGCCATGGCACTGTGGGGCCCTCAGTGCTCTGGGCAGGTTTAGGATGGAATTTGGGAGGAATCCCTTCCCAGAAAGGGTAGTTGGACATTGGGATGGTGGCATCACCATGCCTGGAGGTGTCTGAGGAAAGCCTGGCCATGGCACTGTGGGGCCCTCAGTGCTCTGGGCAGGTTTAGGATGGAATTTGGGAGGAATCCCTTCCCAGAAAGGGTAGTTGGACATTGGGATGGTGGCATCACCATGCCTGGAGGAGTCTGAGGATAGCAACACTCAAGTCTGGATGACAAAGTGGTGTCAGGTCACAAGTTGGACTCAACAACCTCAAAAATCTTTTCCAACTTAATTAACTCTGTGATTCCGAGGATGAGGAGGATGAGCTGGAGGCTCTGCCACCCTCCCTCTCCACCTTGTCACCTCTTGCAGGCCCTGCACTTCTTCGTGGGTTTTGGGGCTCTGCTGAGCCCCCTGATCGCCGACCCCTTCCTGTCGGACACCAACTGCATCCTGGCCAACGGCACCGCCAACGCCTCCAGCAACCTCCCGCACATCCGCAAGTCCCTGGTGCCGCACCACCCCGGAAACCTGTCCCACTACGACCTGCCCATGAAGGGCATGGTGGTGACACGCGTGTCCTACGCCTTCTGGATCATGGCCCTCATCAATGTAAGCACTGGGGGTGTTCCTGGGTTTTGGGGTGTTTGGGGGGTTCTGGTGATGGGAGGAGTGCAGAGGAATGGTTTGTTTGTTGTCAAATCCCATTTTTATCAGGGTGTTTCACCATTGGGTGTGCTGGGATTGATTCTGGGATTTGTCTGAGCTCTCTGGTGCCTCCAGCAGCTCCCAAAGGAAAGGTTCATTTGTTGTTCATTTGTTGCCAAATCCCATTTTCATCAGGGTGTTTCACCATTGGGTGTGCTGGGATTGATTTTGGGATTTGTCTGGGTTCCTGGGTTTTGGGGTGTTTGGGGGGTTCTGGTGATGGGAGGAGTGCAGAGGAATGGTTTGTTTGTTGCTAAATGCTGTTTTTATCAGGGTATTTTGGCTGTGGAAGTGCTGGGATGGATTCTGGGATTTGTCTGAGCTCTCTGGTGCCTCCAGCACCTCCCAGAGGAAAGGTTCATTTGTTGCTAAATCCCATCAGGGTGTTTCACCTGTGGGAGTGCTGGGATGGATTCTGGGTTTTGTCTGAGCTCTCTGATACCTCCAGCAGCTCCCAAAGGAAAGGTTCATTTGTTGTTCATTTGTTGCCAAATCCCATTTTCATCAGGGTGTTTCACCGCTGGATGTGCTGGGATTGATTCTGGGATTTGTCTGGGATTTGTCTCTGGTGCCTCCAGCACCTCCCAGAGGAAAGGTTCATTTGTTGCCAAATCCCATTTTCACTGGAATATTTCACCACTGGATGTGCTGGGATGGATTCTGGGATTTATCCAAGCTCTTTGGTACCTCCAGCACCTCCCAGAGGAAAGGTTCATTTGTTGCCAAATCCCATTTTCATCAGGGTGTTTCACTGCTGGATGTGCTGGGATTGATTCTGGGATTTGATTGATTTCCGAGCTCTTTGATACCTCCAGCATGTCCCAGAGGAAAGGTTCATTTATTGCCAAATCCCATCAGGGAATTTCACCTGTGGAAGTGTTGGGATGGATTCTGGGATTTGTCTGAGCTCTCTGGTACCTCCAGCACCTCCCAGAGGAATGGTTTGTTTGTTGCCAAATCCCATTTTCACTGGAATATTTCACCACTGGATGTGCTGGGATTGATTCTGGGATTTGTCTGAGCTCTCTGGTACCTCCAGCACCTCCCAGAGGAAAGGTTCATTTGTTGTTCATTTGTTGTTCATTTATTGCCAAATCCCGTTTTCACTGGGATATTTCACCTGTGGATGTGCTGGGATGGATTCTGGGATTTGTCTGAGCTCTCTGGTACCTCCAGCACCTCCCAGAGGAAAAGTTCATTTGTTGTTCATTTGTTGTTCATTTGTTGCCAAATCCCATTTTCATCAGGGTGTTTCACCGCTGGGTGTGCTGGGATTGATTCTGGGATTTGTCTGGGATTTGTCTCTGGTGCCTCCAGCACCTCCCAGAGGAAAGGTTCATTTGTTGCTCATTTGTTGCCAAATCCCGTTTTCATTGGGATATTTCACCTGTGGATGTGCTGGGATCGATTCTGGGATTTGTCTGAGCTCTCTGGTCCCTCCAGCACCCCCCAGGCAGGAGCTGGATCAGCAAACTCCACTCAGATCCAGAGTTTTTCCTTCTTGCTCAGCTGGGGAGGAGCTGTGGTGTGGGGATGGCCTGGCAGGAGGGGATTTGCAGGGATTTTCCCAGGAAAGCGCCCATGAGGGAACTGATGATGGGACAGAAGTGATCAGGGCCTCTCTCTATTTATTCTTTTCCCTGGAGGTCACAGCAGATGTAAAAATCCTTCCTTTGAGGGAAGGGAATAAATGGGCTCTCCCCATTTATTAAATTATTAAAACATCCCCATTTATTAAATTATTATTAAAACATCCCTATTTATTAAATTATTAAACCATTCCCATTTATTAAATTATTATTAAACCATCCCCATTTATTAAATAATTATTAAAACATCCCCATATATTAAATTATTATTAAACCATTCCCATTTATTAAATTATTATTAAACCATCCCCATTTATTAAATAATTATTAAAACATCCCCATATATTAAATTATTACACCATCCCCATTTATTAAGTTATTAAAACATCCCCATTTATTAAATAATTATTAAAACATCCCCCATTTATTAAATAATTATTAAAAATCCCCGTTTATTAAATTATTAAAATATCCCCATTTATTAAAAAATTATTTAAACATCCACATTTATTAAATAATTATTAGAACATCCCCATTTTTATTACATTATTAAACCATCCCCATTTTCCCCCATCCAGGGGTTTTCAGGCCCTCCCTGTGGGATGGGAGGAGCTCGGGCAGGTGCTGGGATGAGTTTCTGGGCAGAGTTACCCCAAAAAGGCCCAGCCTGGGAGGAGAGGCAGCTTTAATTACCTCCAGCCCTGCCTGTGCCATGGGAAATGAGCTTTTAATTACCCCAGAGCCAGCGGATCCTGAGCAAACCCATTTAATTCGGGAGCAGAGTTTCACACCTGCTTTGAACCTGGCAATGTGTGGGATTTTGGGAGCACCAACCCTGGGATTTGGGATTTCCAGACCCCTCTGTGTCCCCAGCAGGGTCCTGGGGGTGTTTTTGGGGTAGGATGGCAGCACAGGCCGTGGGTTTGAGCTGGGTTTGTGCATCAGGACACGCTCAAGTGGGCGGAATACAGAATTCCCAGGATCCCCACAGGCTCTGCAGGAACACCAGGAATGTGGAAGGGAGGTGGGAGACTGAGAGGTTTTGGGGTTTTTTTGGATGTGCTCAGCTCCCCAGCCAAGCTGTGATTGCCTCTCCCAAATCCTCACAGAGGGAACTGATTTTATTCCCTGTTTAAATCACCCCAACCCACTGGAGATGTGGGAGAATCGTGGTGGGATTCTGGAGTTGCTGGAGCATCCCTGGATGCACCGAGGAGCTCAGAGCTGGGGCTGCACCCTCTCTGCTCCACTCCGAGGGGCTGCTGGAGGAACATCGGGAATGTGGAAGGGAGGCTGGGAGGCTGAGAGGTTTTGGGGTTTTTTTGGTAACAAACCCAGAGTTGGATGTGCTCAGCTCCCCAGCCAAGCTGTGATTGCCTTTCCCAAATCCTAGAGGAGGGAATTGATTTTATTCCCTGTTTAAATCACCCTGACCCACTGGAGATGCTGGGAGAATCGTGGTGGGGTCCTGGAGTTACTGGAGCATCCCTGGATGCACCGAGGAGCTCAGAGCTGGGGCTGGACCCTCTCTGCTCCGAGGGGCTGCTGGAGGAACATCAGGAATGTGGAAGGGAGTTGGGAGGCTGAGAGATTTTGGGGATAAGGGTTAAATAACAAACCCAGAGTTGGATGTGCTCAGCTCCCCAGCCAAGCTGTGACTGCCTCTCCCAAATCCTCACAGAGGGAACTGATTTTATTCCCTGTTTAAATCACCCTGACCCACTGGAGATGCTGGGAGAATCGTGGTGGGATTCTGTGGTGCTGGAGCATCCCTGGATGCACTGAGGAGCTCAGAGCTGGGGCTGGACCCTCTCTGCTCCGAGGGGCTGCTGGAGGAACACTGGGAATGTGGAAGGGAGGTGGGAGACTGAGAGGTTTTGGGGTTTTTTTGGTAACAAACCCAGAGCTGGATGTGCTCAGCTCCCGAGCCAAGCTGTGATTGCCTCTCCCAAATCCTCACAGAGGGAACTGATTTTATTCCCTGTTTAAATCACCCCAACCCACTGGAGATGCTGGGAGAATCGTGGTGGGATCCTGGAGTTGCTGGAGCATCCCTGGATGCACCGAGGAGCTCAGAGCTGGGGCTGGACCCTCTCTGCTCCAAGGGGCTGCTGGAGGAACACTGGGAATGTGGAAGGGAGGTGGGAGACTGAGAGGTTTTGGGGTTTTTTTGGATGTGCTCAGCTCCCCAGCCAAGCTGTGATTGCCTCTCCCAAATCCTCGCAGAGGGAACTGATTTTATTCCCTGTTTAAATCACTGGAGATGCTGGGAGCAGCTCAGCTCCAAACTGCTGAGCCTCATCCAGGTGGAAAATGATGGGAAGGGGATTTTTAAACCTCCAGGGAGGTGGATGAAAAGAGTTAACAACAGAAATGGAAACCAGGAGCAGCAGCTTGGTTATAAAATGGCCAAATCCCACATTTCCGTGCTGGTTTTTTGTATGGATTCTGACAAGGCACGAGCTGAAATGATTCATTTCGAGCTCTTGCTTTTGTTTAGAGTGGAAATGTCTCAATCTGACTCTGGCACAGTGCAGAGCTGACAGAGGAGTTGTGCCGATGTTTTTGAAGCAGAATGGGTTTGCTTTGGGAAAATGAAGCAGCTCAGCATAATCAAAACAAAGCGCTTGGATCGCTCCCAGCCAAAATCTTTCACTTGGAGAGAAAAAGATTTTGGTTTTTTTTGCTTTTTCATCCCGATTTTGGAACAAAACTGCCACATTTTAAAATTCAGTTCTCCCACGGAACGGAAATTTCATCACCCAGCTCACTGCAAGGGGCTGAAAATCAGGGAAATGTTCCTCGGAGAGGGCAGTGTTTGTCAGGAAGGTGTTTTCCCAAGGGAGGTGTGGGACACTCCATTGTGCTCTGGAGGAGCCTGGGATACAATGGGCAGGGAATAATCCCGGATTCCTGGGGGGAATGGACTGAAATAGCAGCGGGAGGGAAGGAAGGAGCTGGAATATCCCCACACTGAGCTGGGGGATGCAGCAGCTTGTGGAGTTTGTGAGGATGGATAAAAACTGCCAGGGGAGGGAGAGAGGGAGGGAGCAGCTCTGGGAATTTGGGAAGCGGAGCTGGAGCGTTGGGTGAAGGGGATTGAGGGCTCTGCTTGCCTCTTTTATCCTTGGGAAAAGAAAATCTTCTTGCCAAAAAAAAAAATCCAAGAAAAAAGCAGCAAAAATATCTTGGGAAGGAATTTTGGGAGAAAATGGTTGTGGTACCAAAATGTGGCTGTGCAGGAGGGATGGGGGGGGATCCATGGGATGGGATGGGATGGGATGGGATGGGATGGGATGGGATGGGATGGGATGGGATGGGATGGGATGGGATGGGATGGGATGGGATGGGATGGGGGATCCAGTGTGGTGGCCATGGGTGGGACATCCTAAAAATGTCTCAGCTTAGTTAAAGCAAAAAGGACCTGCTGGATTTAAAGGTGAGGGTGTGGAGAGCAGGGAGGCACCCAGAGCAGGACTGGGAATTGGGGAATCCCAAACTGGGGGCCATGGATGCACCCAGAATTGAGGAAACCCAAACTGGGGCTCAGGGATGCACCCAGAGTGGGGAAATCCCAAACTGGGGCTCAGGGATGCACCCAGAGTGGGGAAATCCCAAACTGGGGCCTAGGGATGCACCCATGGTGGGACGAGGAACTGGGGAATCCCAAACTAGGAACCAGGGATGCACCCAGAGTGGGGAAATCCCAAACTGGGGCCCAGGGATGCACCCATGGTGGGACGAGGAACTGGGGAATCCCAAACTGGGGCTCAGGGATGCACCCAGAGCAGGACTGGGAATTGGGGAATCCCAAACTGGGAACCAGGGATGCACCCATGGTGGGACTGGGAATTGGGGAATCCCAAACTGGGGCTCAGGGGTACACCCAGAGCAGGACTGGGAACTGGGGAATCCCAAACTGGGGCTCAGGGATGCACCCAGAGTGGGGAAATCCCAAACTGGGGCTCAGGGATGCACCCAGAGTAGGATTGGGAACTGGGGAATCCCAAACTGGGGCTCAGGGATACACCCAGAGTGGAACTGGGAATTGGGGAATCCCAAACTGGGGGCCAGGGATGCACCCAGAATTGAGGAAACCCAAACTGGGGCCCAGGGATACACCCAGAATGGGACTGGGAATTGGAGAATCCCAAACTGGGGCCGTGTCCCGCTCAGGCTCCTCAGGCTGGGAGTGCCCAGGCCGTTATCTGCACAGCCAGGCCCTCTGGGGGGAGGAATATTTTTTGCTAAATCTGCAATTCAGAAGAATGAAATCTGCTCCTGACCTCCGGAAGGATCAGAACTATCAAGCAAATGCGTTTTTCTTCCATGGGACCGAACTCACTGTTCCTATTCCCATTGTTCCCAGAACAATGCAAGCCTCATAAACGAATTCAGGCGCGAGGGGCGGGGTGTGAGTTCTCCATACATTTAAATTATGCCACGAGCCAACAAAAGGCAGGAAATTTGGAGCTGGAGCTCACACTTGCTCCCAGACATGTAGAAAACAAGGGAATGAGCTGTCACTTAGGATTTCCTGGCTTTCTCCCCCGGTTGGTTGCAGTGTAAACACCGCTGGGCTGTGCTGGGAGGAGACGGGAGGGCTTCGTTGGCTTCCCTCTGTTTCCTCACCAGGAGAAAAAAAAAATAATTGTGATTCCCTGTGGGTTTGGAGGCACCGAGGAGTCGTGGGTGTGTGCTGGGAGCTGGGCTCATCCCATGGGATCACTGTGCCCCATGGATCAGGGGGGATCCCTGTGGGAATTGTGGTGGGATCCTGGGGTGCTGGAGCATCCCTGGATGCACCGAGGAGCTCAGAGCTGGGGCTGGACCCTCTGCTCCTCTCCAAGGGGCTGCTGGAGGTCACTGGGAATGTGGAAGTGAGGCTGGGAGACTGAGAGGTTTTGGGGTTTTTTTGGATGTGCTCAGCTCCCCAGCCAAGCTGTGATTGCCTCTCCCAAATCCTCGTGGAGGGAACTGATTTTATTCCCTGTTTAAATCACCCTGACCCACTGGAGATGTGGGAGAATCGTGGTGGGATCCTGGAGTTCCTGGAGCATCCCTGGATGCACCGAGGAGCTCAGAGCTGGGGCTGGACCCTCTCTGCTCCAAGGGGCTGCTGGAGGAACACCGGGAATGTGGAAGGGAGACTGAGAGGTTTTGGGGATAAGGGTTAAGTAACAAACCCAGAGTTGGATGTGCTCAGCTCCCCAGCCAAGCTGTGATTGCCTCTCCCAAATCCTCACAGAGGGAACTGATTTTATTCCCTGTTTAAATCACCCCGGCCCACTGGAGATGCTGGGAGAATTGTGGTGGGATTCTGGAGTTGCTGGAGCATCCCTGGATGCACTGAGGAGCTCAGAGCTGGAGCTGGACCCTCTCTGCTCCACTCCAAGGGGCTGCTGGAGGTCACTGGGAATGTGGAAGGGAGGTGGGAGACTGAGAGGTTTTGGGGTTTTTTTGGATGTGCTCAGCTCCCCAGCCAAGCTGTGATTGCCTCTCCCAAATCCTCGTGGAGGGAACTGATTTTATTCCCTGTTTAAATCACCCTGACCCACTGGAGATGCTGGGAGAATCGTGGTGGGATCCTGGAGTTCCTGGAGCATCCCTGGATGCACCGAGGAGCTCAGAGCTGGGGCTGGACCCTCTCTGCTCTGAGGGGCTGCTGGAGGAACATCGGGAATGTGGAAGGGAGGCTGGGACACTGAGAGGTTTTGGGGATAAAGGCTAAGTAACAAACCCAGAGTTGGATGTGCACAGCCAAGCTGTGATTACCTTTCTCAAATCCTCATGGAGGGAACTGATTTTATTCCCTGTTTAAATCACCCCAACCCACTGGAGACGCTGGGAGAATCGTGGTGGGATCCTGGAGCTGCTGGAGCATCCCTGGATGCACCGAGGAGCTCAGAGCTGGGGCTGGACCCTCCCTGCTCCACTCCAAGGGGCTGCTGGAGGCCCCTGGGCTGTCCCTGTTGGCCTGGGAACCACGGGCTGCTCTCTCAGGAGGTGCTGAGCAACCCCTGCTAATGGCTGGGGATGGGGCTGGGAGCAGCTCCCTCCTCCCTGCTCCAGAATTCCAGCCCCAGCTCCGGCTGCTCCGCTCCCACAGCAGCAGCAGCTCCGTGGGTTCATTCTCAGGGCAGGAATAACCAGAACTGGGCACCAGAACCTTTGGGGTTTGCAGGGCTGGGGTGGCACTTTTTGGGAGGTTTGTCTCAGTGTCCCTGTGCCCATTTCCAGGGGAATGCTGGAACTGGGGATGCCCAAACAGATCAGGAGATTTTTTTTCTCCCAATTTCCTCCTTTTTTCCCCTCTCTCCTATCCCACCCAGCCTCCATCCCTCCCTCCCCATCTCCTTATCCCATCCCCACCTCTCCTTGCTCGGAATTCCCTTATGGAATGTGGACACAGCACCCCAAAAAGGCACTGCTGGGGGAGCTGGGCTGCATTTTTGGGCTGTCCAGGTGCTCACCCACCCCTCTGTCCCCTCCCCAGCTGCCAGTGCCCATCGCTGTGTTCTTCCTGCTCTACAAGGAGCGCATGGTGCCCTGCTTCAACGGCAGCAGCCACCCGCTGCTCTCGGCTGACGAGCTGGCCCTGGAGACACGGCCTGGGGACAAGGACGAGCTCTCCACGGCTGCCCAGAGACCCCACACAGCTGCAGGTGAGCTGGACACGCCTCTCTGGTGGATTTTTGGGGAGAAAAAGCCATGTTTGGGCATGGGGGGGTGTAATGGGAGATCCAGCGCTGCTGTCTGAGGAGGAAACGTTGAAAGTGTGAGCAGGGATCTCATCCAGGATTATCCAAACAATCCATTTGGTGCCCAGCTGCCCTCAAATTAGCAGGAATCTTGATCAAAGATTGATATCCCAATCTTAATGAGGTCTCCAGGCTGTGTTTCTCCATTCCATTTTTTTTTCCAAGCCATCCTAAAGCCAACCCTGGGTCCCCCAACCCTTTAGGGACACGTGGCAGTTGTGCCCCTTCATCCCCTCCCAGTTTTGGGTCACATTTCTTACTGATTATTCACTTTAAAGTGGTCATTGTGCTGCAGACGCTGATTTTTATAGGAAAGGAATAAGAAATAATAAATTTCCCCTCCCTTGTTTGAGGGGAAAAGTGAAATCCAGCAATAGTTTGCCCTTGAGCTCACGGCTGCACCCTGGCTTGGGGACAATGGTGACATTGTTCTTTCCTGCCCAGGGGAGACGTGACAGAGTAAATTCTTTGGGTAAACAGAGAATCTCGGAAGTAAACATGGTTTAGGGCTATGGGAAAGTGTTCCGTGTTATTCCTGGAGAGATGGCATTGCCCCCGGGCAACAAAAGGGAATTTCAGGGAATCCTTGAAGGTGAGGGAGAGCTGAGATGTGAGGAGGTGCTGGCAGGGGTGATGCCAAGCTCTGTGTGTGTGTCCCCCTTTCCCAAATTTCCAAATTTCCCAAATTCCCTTTTCCAAATTTCCTTGGAATCTCTGTTATCCAAGGAATGAGGGCTCTCCTGTGGGATGAGGGGATTTAGGCCATGAGTGCCCTGGTGGACTTTTTATTGCTGTCACAGGGGGGTGTGGAGCCCCGAAACGGGAAGATGAGCAGGAGCGGCTGCAGTGAGAGAAATGGCAGGAGAGCCCAGGATGTTGGAATGTGGAGATCCAGGATTTTGGGGTGTGGAGAGCTGGGATCCTGGGGTGTGGAGATTCAGGATTTTGGGGTGTGGAGATCCAGAATTTTGGAGTGAGGAGATCCACGATTTTGAGATGTGGACATCTGGGATTTCGGGGTGTGGAGATCCAGGATTTTGGGGTGTGGAGAACCCAGGATTTTGGGGTGTGAAGAGCCCCAGATTTTGGAGTGTGGATATCCAGAATTTTGGGGTGTGGATATCCAGGATTTTGAGGTGTGGAGAGCTGGGATCCCGGGGTGTGGAGAACCAGGATTTTGGGGAGTGGATATCCAGGATTTGGGAGTGTGGAGAGTCCAGGATTTTGGAATGTGAGGAGAACCAGGATTTTGAGGTGTGGAGATCCAGGATTTTGGGTTGTGGATATCCAGGATTTTGGAATGTGGAGAACCCAGGATTTTGGGGTGTGGAGATCCAGGATTTTGGGTTGTGGATATCCAGGATTTTGGAATGTGGAGAACCCAGGACTTTGGAGTGAGGAGATCCAGGATTTTGGGGTGTGGAGAGCCCAGGATTTTGGAGTGTGAGGAGAACCAGGATTTTGGGGCGTGGAGATCCAGGATTTTGGGTTGTGGATATCCAGGATTTTGGAATGTGGAGAACCCAGGATTTTGGGGGTGTGGAGAACCAGGATTTTGGAGTGTGGAGATCCAGGATTTTGGAGTGTGGAGAACCAGGATTTTGGAATGTGAGGAGAACCATGATTTTGAGGTGTGGAGATCCAGGATTTTGGGTTCTGGACAGCCCAGGATTTTGGGGTGTGGATATCCAGGATTTTGGAGTGTGAGGAGAACCAGGATTTTGGGGTGTGGAGATCCAGGATTTAGGGAGGTGGAGATTTTGAGGTGTGAAGAGCCCCAGATTTTGGAGTGTGGAGATCCAGGATGTTGGAATGTGGAGATCCCAAGATTTTGGGGTGTGGAGAGCTGGGATCCCAGGGTGTGGAAAACCCAGGATTTTGGGCTGTGGAGATCCAGGATTTTGGAGTGTGGAGATCCAGGATCCCAGGCTGTGGGCAGATCCCATACCCATTCCCATTTCCCTCTGGAAGCTTAGATGAAGGTAAAGGTGAGGTTGAGCCCCCTGAGCTCAGCAGTGCCCCCCATTCAGGGTCCTGGCTGGGTCCATCCCACAGCTGTCCCACAAACCAAACCCCACTGAGGGCTGGCAGCCACCCAGCCCCGGGGGGACGTTCTGGTCAAGTTTGCTTTGCATTGTTCTCCACCAGGTCACGAGGATTTGTTCAGCTGCTGCCAAAGCAAAAACTTCCGAGGGGTTTCCTTCACCTATTTCGCCGTGCACATCACCGGGGCTCTGGTTCTCTTCATGACCGACGGCATCGTGGTGAGTTCAGCTGCCAAAACCTCTGCATTTTTTCCTTCTAAACTCCTGTGACACCTCCAGGGGTTAATGGTGAGGGGGGTTACACAGGTATGGGAATGTCCCAGGCTCTCCATCTGCAAGGATAACCAACCCTGAGCTCCAAATGTGATGTTTGGAGTGTGTGGAACTCTATGAGGGCAGGGCAGCCCCTCAGGGAGGGAGGATTTCCACAGACTGGGCTTTTCCCTGGAATAGCTGTGGAGCTTTGCCGTTTTAGGACAGATTAAACCCCGTGTCCTGCTCCTGGTGGATCTGCAAACCCTTGGGAACACAGGGAATGTCCCAGGTTCTCCACCTCCAAAGATATCCAACCCTGAGCTCTAAATGTGTGGAGAGTGTGGAACTCCAAGAGGGCAGGGTGGATCTCCACAGACTGGGCTTTTCCCTGGAATAGCTGTGGAGCTTTGCTCTTTTAGGACAGGTTAAATCCCACGGATTTGCAGACCCTTGGGAATGCAGGGAATGTCCCAGGTTCTCCATTTCCAACCCTGAGCTCTAAATGTGATGCTTGGAGAGTGTGGAACGCCAAGAAGGCAGGGCAGCCCCTCAGGGAGGGAGGATCTCCACAGACTGGGGAGATTCTGGAGTAGCTGCCAAGCTTTGCCCTTTTAGGGCAGATTAAACCCCATGGATCAGCAAACCCTTGGGAACACAGGGAATGTCCCAGGCTTTCCATCTCCAAGGATATCCAACCTTGAGCTCTAAATGTGAAGTTTGGAGTGTGGAACTCCAAGAGGGCAGGGGGGATCTCCACAGACTGGGCTTTTTAGCTATAGATCTTTGCCCTTTTAAGACAGATTAAACCCCATGTCCTGCTGCTGGTGGATCTGCAAACCCTTGGGATTACAGGGAATGTCCCAGGCTCTCCATCTCCAAGAATATCCAACCCCGAGCTCTGAATGTGAAGTTTGGAGAGTGTGGAACTCCAGGGCTTTTTATCTGCGGAGCTTTGCCCTTTTAGGACAGATTAAACCCCGTGCCCTGCTGCTGGTGGATCTGCAAACCCTTGGGAATGAGTTCCACCACGGGCAGACTCTCCACCATGAGTACCTGAGGCACAGAAGAGCCCAAAGTCCCCACGGGGATGTGACAGGGAGGTTTTTCCTGCAGGGAGAGTACTCGGGCTTCGTGTACAGCTACGCCGTGGAGGAGCCGCTGAGTGTGGTGCACAAGGTGGCCGGGTACCTGCCCAGCCTCTTCTGGGGCTTCATCACCCTGGGCAGGCTCATCTCCATCCCCGTGTCCTACAGGATGAAGCCGGCCACCATGGTCTTCATCAACGTGGTAAGGATGCGGTTAATCCCTTTAAATCCCTCTTGGTGGGTGGGTTTGGAGCTGCAGCTGCTCTCACAGCTGTGGGGTTTGTACAGGTAGGGTGGGCAAGGTAACAAAAATTTAAAAGTTTAAAACTTTCCTGAGCCTGCTCCTCAGTGGATCTGGTGGGAGAGTTGGCACTAAAAATGTGCCGATTTTATTTACCTTACACATTGTCCCCTTCATCCATGGGGAAATTAATTCCAGGGATAGCCACAGGAAAGGGAAGGCAGAACAGGCTGTAAATTCCCTCCTTAGGCTGCAGCAGCTGGTAAAGGTTGCTGAAATTAATAAAACACCTTGGGAAAGAGGCAGGAATCATTTTGGGATGTGTGAGGAAGATCTGTGCAAGGGTGTGACAGAAAACAGGGAGGGGAGGATCCCAATCCCACTTCTTACAACGAGAAAAAGCACGAGCACGCAGTGAACTTCCAGTTTATTTGAACCAGCAGTGATTTTGGTGCCTATATTTTGACAATACAACACATATTTTTTAATGTGTTGAATTCACACATCCAACAGGCTGGGGAGAAGATTTTGGGATAAAAATCCACCTGGCTGGCCCTGACCCTGTGCAGGGCTGGGAGCTGCTGTAGGATCCAGCAGCTCCTTGTAATAAATTCCAGCTCGAATTCGGCTTCTTTAGGATCCAAATTCCTCCTGAGCACTCGCACAGGGCCTCAGTCATGGCCTGAGCAATTAAAACAAACCCAGCTGGAATATCAGAGCTCCCTCTGCTGACTCTGCCCTGGATCACTCGGGCATTTCCCAGAGTTTTTGTTATTTCCCATACAAGCAGAGATGAGGGAAAGCTGATTTAAATGCAGTTGTCACTTTGGCTTTAATGCTGTGGCTGCTTTCTGAGCAAGGGAAATTCTTTCCCTTATTGAGAGTTAATTCTGTAATAATTGAGAGTGACTTCAGTCTTACTCAGCAGAATAAAGAATTATTAGTGATCAAGATCTGTAAATATTATGGAAGGTTAAAAGTGTATTTAAAAGTGTATTTTTCAGATAAAACCTTATGTTTCTGCATAATGAAACTGAGACTTAATTATATTATATTATATTATCATTATCATTATTATATTATTATATTATTATAATACTATTATTACAATATTATATTATTACAATATTATATTATATTATATTATATTATATTATATTATATTATATTATATTATATTATATTATATTATATTATATTATATTATATTATATTATATTATATTATATTATATTACATTAGTATTAGTATTAAAATTAGCAAATTGTTTAAAGCCAGACAGATTTTCCTTGGCCATTCAGTTTCTCAAACACCGATTTGTTTTTCCCAGAGTATTTTCTCTTCCAGACTCTTTCCTATTAAAAACAAACCTATTTTCTTTTCCAGACTATTTCCTATTAATAACAAACTCCAGGCCCTGTTGCACTCAGCATTTTTCTGACCGATTTTTCTGCGTGCTGCTCACAGGTCGGGGTCCTGGTCACCTTCCTGCTGCTCCTGATTTTCTCCTCCAGTGTGGTTTTCCTGTTCGTGGGCACAGCATCCCTGGGGCTGTTCCTCAGCAGCACCTTCCCCAGCATGCTGGCCTACACCGAGGACATCCTGCAGTACAAAGGTGAGCTGCCATTTGGCCAGGTGCTTTTTTTGGATCCCATCCTCCTTTTTTCAGCTCTGTCCCTGTGTTGGAATTCTGGAAATTTCAATTTTAAGATTTTTGGTATATAGCAATATATATGGGGCAAGATGGAGACTTGAAGGTGGAGGTTATTTTTTGTTTTCTTCACCTTCTTTTTCCTTCTTCTTTATGGGTTTGGGTGGTTTTTTTCTAATTGGGTGAAAAAGTCTGCACTGTGGGCCTTGGGTGGTCATTATTATAAATTATGTAATATTTATTATTATAAATAATATAGGTGTTAGCTCATTATTGGGTAATTAGCACTTAAATAACCTTGGAAAGAGTTAGAAGCTCTCAATTTTTATCTTGCTAGTTAGGGCTCACAGCTCGTGAGTCTGTAAATAGGTAAGAAATAATGAACACTGAGCCCAAACACAAACTGTGACTCTTGTGTATTAACCCCAACCTTAGCAGAAAAAGAAGCCAGAACAATCACACCCCTCCTCCCTGAGGAGGCCTGGAAGTTCAGGTTTGCTTTTGAGGGCAGATTTATTGAAGGAAAGTGTCAAATTCTCTGTTTTGCTGGTGAATAATGACAGCCAGGCAGGGATCCAGCCTTGGTTCGTGGTTTGGGGAGCTCAGGGAGTGGCAGGAACGCTGCTCTGGAGGGAGATGGTTCTGAAAACATCACCAGATTACCTGAGCTGGAAACCCCAGAGCCTCCAGGAGCTTTCTGCCAGCCTATCTTGAGGGCAGTGAGACAGAAAAACAAAAACCTTTCCAAAAGAGGCAAAATCAGCTCTGCCAGCACAGGCAGGTGACAGGAGATTGATTTTTTTTTTTTTAAACTTTCACCTGTGCACTACTGCAGGTCTGCAGAGGCATTTCCAACATTAAGTATTGAGTATTTGTGACTTTTATGTGGTGAGATCCACGGAAAAGCTTTAAAGGAGCACAGGGTGGCCCTGCTGGCAGTGTCACCTCTGCTGCCACCACCCCTTGCCCTGTTTCCTTGCAGGCTGTGCCACAACCGTGCTGGTGACTGGAGCTGGCATTGGAGAGATGGTGCTGCAGCTGCTGGTGGGCTCGGTGAGTAACCAGGAGGTGGCAAAACCCCAAATAAATTTGGAATTTAGAAGTCAAAACCTTAGTTCTGCTTCTGGGCACTGCCTGAGCCTTGAGTTCTCATCCAGCAAAGCCCTCCCTGATGATCCATGAGGAATCTGAGCCATGCCTGATCCCGTTTTTTGATTTCCCATCCCGCTGCAGATTTTCCACGATGGGGGCAGCTACAGTTTCCTGGTCTGTGGGATGATCTTTGGATGCTTGGCCTTCACCTTCTACGCCCTGCTGGTGTTTTTCCACAGGATGTACCCCAAGCCCTCCCCAGGTAAGAGAGCCCCAGCCCTGAGCTCTGCTTTGGGATGGGAGCGAGAGCAGCACCAGCCTCACTCCAGAGCACTCCAGCAAAATGCAAGGAAATGTTTATTTTACTGCTGCTTCCTCTCTCCTTTTCCTGCTTTGTCTTGCCCACAAAGCCTTGGCAGCAGTAGCTCAGGGTTTGCTTTCTTTTCTGCTGGAGAAGCGAGGGAAAAAAGCAGGAATCACAGACAGCACCAGCTTCCCTGGCTGAAATCCAGGGAATAAGTGAGGCTGCCATCCAAGGGCAGCTGTCAGGTTCTGGGAAAAGCCTCACTGAGAAAGGATTTTTGAGTTATCACCTCAGTCTGGAGCTGCTGGTTGTTTTTATACAAAAGGAGCAGAGTGGGTCAGGGAAAAAAAGGTGTCCAGATGTGGCTTGGGCTGTGCTGGGTCACACCTCAAGGGCCTTGTCCAGTTCTGTGCCCCCAGATTGAGGGGCTGGGAAGGGAATGGAGATGGGGAAGGGTCTGGAGAATCCTGAGGGAGCTGGGAAGGACCTGGAGAATTCTGAGGGGTCTGGAGAATTCTGAGGGAGCTGGGAACGGGCTGGAGAGTCCTGAGGGGGCTGGGAAGGGTCTGGAGAATCCTGAGGGAGTTGGGAAGGGCCTGGAGAATCCTGAGGGAGTTGGGAAGGGTCTGGAGAATCCTGAGGGAGCTGGGAAGGAACTGGAGAATCCTGAGGGAGCTGGGAAAGCTCAGCCTGGAGCAAAGGAGGCTCAGGGGGAATTTCTGGCTCTGCACAACTCCCTGACAGGAGGGGGCAGCCGGGGAGGATTTGGGATCTCATCCCAGGGCACAGGGACAGGAGGAGAGGGAACGGCCTCAGGCTGGGCCAGGGGAGGCTCGGGTTGGACAGCAGCAGGAATTTCCTCATGGAAAGGGTTGTTAAACATTGGAAGTGCCCTGAAAGGTGGAGCTGCCCTCCCTGGAGGTGCTGAGGGAAGGTCTGGAAATGGCGCTCGGTGCTCAGGCCTGGTGATGAGGTGGGGACATGGGGGATGATGGTGACAGCATTCCTGAGGGGAAAACCTCACCCCCAACCCCTTTAACCTCAATTAAAGTGTCCATTCAGGTGAAATATTGAATTAATCTTTTGCAGAGCTGGACGAGGCCTCCCCTGACAAAGCAGCAGTGCCTGAGGACACGGGGCAGTACCAGCGCTGAGGGAGGGCCCAGCTCTGCACAAGCAATAAACCCACCCCTAATTAAGCATTCCTCCTAAGGGTGATTTCACTTTTAATGAACTCAATCATGCCAAGTTCTCTGCAAGCAAAAGCACAGTAGGTGGGGTAAGGCAGAATCAAGGAAATCAAGCCCAAAACGTCGAGCTGAGCACGGGGTTGTGCCTGACCCTGGGACTAAAAGCAGCGAGGTTTGCACAACAATTCCTCCTGCAAATGAACTTTTTTTTTTTCTTTTTAACCTGCTCAGGACAGAGGGTTGGGAAGGAAAAGCTGCTCTCTGCTCCTCATCCAAGATTGAATGTCTCCTGGCTTGGTCAGTGCATTGAATAGATTTTTTTTTTTTTTTTTTTAATTTCTGGAATTCCCTCGATTTTCCAGCACAATCCTGGGTTTTAATTCATTTTTGTGGAGCAGAGCCTCAAATCAGTGTCACCTCCTTTGAGCCTCCCAAAGCTGGGGACAGTTCCACAGTTGGCAGAGCCCCTCCAGGTGCACACAGGGCCTGTCTCTATTTGCACACTTAATTCCTGTATATTCCACACCCTAAACAGTGTCTTACTCAGCATGCTCAGGCCTCTTAAATGATTTTAAGTAATCATTTGCTTAATTTTTTTTCTTTTATTTTTTTGGAGGGGGGTGTTTCTCTTTTATTTTAAGTCAAGAATGAGCTGTGCTGATTCGTTTTGCTTTAAATCACTCCTCGAGCTGCTCCAGCTGCAGTGTCTTTTATTTTTTTTTTTTAAGGTTGGTTTTATTCCAGTGGAAGAGAGAAGGGATTTTTTTTTTCTTTTTTTTTTGGGGAGCCAGGCTCCAGCTGCTGCTTCACCTGTGCAATCTCCTCATCCAGGTGCCTTGTGTAAGGTACTCCCACAGCCCACGCATGGCCTGTCCCAGCCAGCAGGGAAGGACTGGATTTTTCAGGAATGTCAAGGCTCCATCCAGCTCCTCCTGCCGGGAGCGGCTGCGGATGCAACTCCTCGCTTGAACTGCTGTATGTGATGTACATATGTACGTGTGTATATAGAGCAGTGTTTAATTAAAGGTGATTGATTGCTAATTGCTCGTGCACTGGACTCACTCTCAACGCCCCCATTTTGCAGGTTTGAAATATTTTTTTAGGTTTTTTTTCATTTTTTTAGGGTTCTTTTTTTTTAATTAAAGTGGTTCTGGCATTTGAAGAATTGTGGAATGGTTTGGGATGGGAGGACCTTAAATCCAATCGTGCCATGGGCACTGTCCCCGGTTTCTCCAGCCTGGCCTTGGACACCTCCAGGGATGGGGCAGCCACGGATTCTGGACTCACTCCCAACGCCTCCATTTTGCAGGTTTGAAATATTTTTTTAGGGTTTTTTTTCATTTTTTTAGGTTTTTCAGGTTTTTTTAAAATTTAAGTGATTTTGGCATTTGAAGAATTGTGGAATGGTTTGGGATGGGAGGTTCTTAAATCCTATCCTGCCATGGGCATTGTCCCAGGTTTCACTTGCCCAGCCTTGGACACTTCCAGGGATGGGGCAGCCATGGATTCTGGACTCCCAACGCCTCCATTTCACAGTTTTTAAAATTTTTAGGGGTTTTTTTTTGGTTTTTTTTTAGTTTTTTAGATTTTTTTTTTTTTTAATTAAAGTGGTTTTGGCATTTGACAAACTGTGGAATGGTTTGGGATGGGAGGATCTAAAATCTCATCCTGCCATGGGCACTGTCCCAGGTTTCTCCAGCCTGGCCTTGGACACTTCCAGGGATGGGGCAGCCACGGATTCTGGACTCACTCCCAACGCCTCCATTTTGCAGGTTTGAAATATTTTTTTTAGGGTTTTTTTTTTTTAATTTATTAGATTTTTTTAAATTAATTAGATTTTTTAAAATTAAATCTAATTAAATTAATTAGATTTTTTTAAATTAAATTGTGGAACGGTTTGGGATGGGAGGACCTTAAATCCCATCCTGCATGGGCAGGAACACCTCCCAGTGTCCCAGGTTTCTCCAGCCTGGACTTGGACACCTCCAGGGATGGGGCAGCCACGGATTCTGGACTCACTCCCAATGCCTCCATTTCACAGTTTTAAAATTCTTTTTTAGGTTTTTTTTTTTTAGGGTTTTTTTTTTTTTTTTTAATGAAAGTGGTTTGGGCATTTGACAAATTGTGGAATGGTTTGGGATGGGATGACCTTAAATCCCATCCTGCTATGGGCAGGGACACCTCCCAATGCCCCAGGTTTCTCCAGCCTGGCTCTGGACACTTCCAGGGATGGGGCAGCCACAGATTTTCTGGGAAATTTCCATTTTTCCAAGCAGCAGCTCTTGCCTGCCATAAAATATCTCCACAAACTCCTGTAGAAAGGAGCCTGGAGTTGTTGAATTACCATTTTCCTCCCTCAAGGTGAGTTTGGATCAGGTAAACAGAGCTGAATTCTTGGTTTAGCTCATCCCTGGACTTCAGGGACCCCCTCCTGCCTCAAACCCCACAGTTGGGATTTCATTATGGGATCCATTCTGTCATCCTATAACGAAACTAAACCTAATTCCAGACCAGGCTGGAGCACCCTGGGACAGGAGGAGAATGCCTCATTCCCTGCCCACGGAATGAGAAGATTTTTAAGATCCTGCCATCCCAAACCCTTCTGGGATTTGATTCCAACCCCAGATCAGGCTGTAATTCTTCTCCAGCTCCACAGGATGCCACTGTTCCTCTCCTGTACCTGCCCAGAATAAAACAACCACAGACTGCAAAACCCATTTACAGCATAAAAACCAAAAAAATTCCTCAATCTGTCCTTCCTCAAGCCCCTCCCACCATGAGAACATCCCTGGGCCCTGCTTGGAGGAAATGAGCACCAAACAATTCCAGGAGGGAGCGGATTTGGGAAGAAATCTCCTCAGTTTGTGTCACAGCAGGGTTGGCAGCTTTTAAATCATCTCATTCTGGCCTGGCAGATTGGGTAGAACAGAGCTCAAGCTCTTCTGAATTAAAAATAATCCACCATCACATTTCTGGTTGATAATTCCAATCTCCATTTTGGCTACTTAGAGGAAAAAATTCCTATTTTAAGGAATTTTTCATCAGAATAGCACCTGATTTAGCAAAAAAAAAACTATATAAAATACAATTTACCTCAAGGTCTGATGAACTCCCTCCTTATCACACCCCCTGCAGGTGTAACTTTCTATTTTCTCTACTGAAAGAAACAAAAAAACACCCAGTCAAAAGAGCAGAAACTTTGTTAAAAATATTTATTTAAAAAAATACAATTGTTTTGCATGTCTGGTTGCACATAACTATTAACATATGATTGACTTGAATAATTTGCTACAATGCTTTTTTTTTTAAAGCCAGCTTGCATTATACAAAGCAAAATCCCTCTGTCAGTTCTTACATAAAATAGTTTTCTTTAACTATTCCCACCCCATTATTTTTTTTAAAAAAAAGATTGCAATACATTGATTTTTCTTTTTTTTTTTTTCTTCTTTTTTTTTTTTTGCACAAAAATCGAAGCAATAGAAAAAAGTCACCTGATTTCTCAGGAAAGACCTTCACGATGTTTGAATAACAATTCCCAAAGAGCCACTGCCAAAGCAGCATTTGTCACTTTGAAGTGTCAGGACAGTGCAAAGGAAGTTTTGCATCTTAAAAAAAACTTTGCCTCCCAATTGTATTCAAACCTGAAATGTGCTCAAAACAATTCCATCCCTGCTCTAAATCCAGTTGCTCAGACTTTGAATTCTCAGGATGATTTTACACGCTGAAGGTCTTCCTAAATGTTATCTCGGAAGGTTAAATAAAAGCAAAATTTAGTAACACTGAACAATTACTGAAAACTTTGGCTATTTATGTACTTGCATTACATACCAGCATTTTTATTTTTTATTTTTATAATTTTTTTTTAAACACAATGGCATTAAGATACTCTAATAAGGTATTTAAAAAATAAAAAAGTTAGACTGAGAAGCAATTCTGTCCCAGGCAGGGTCACCCAGCTGGAACAAGGGGTGACTTTTACAGTTGTCTTGTCCAGAAAAGTCTCCAGTGTAGGAAGTTTCAGACATAACTCACTACAACATAACTTTGCCTCTTGAATTTGTACTATATATATATATATATATATTTATAGAGAAAAGAAAAAAATGCAACTCTGTTCTGGCAAGAGCCACTGGAAATGTTCCCCCTCTCTGCTGCTTTCAGGGGGAGTTTTCACCACTGATTGTTCTGAAAATCCCAACGAGGTGAAACTGGGGAGGTAAAAACTCCAGCCTGGAATTCCAGAGGGAAGGATCTGCTCCCAGCTCCCAAAAAATTGCCAAGAACCCAGCTCAGCCTGAAAATTCCACCCTGAAATCACTTTTCCCAAAGAGATGTGCACTCCAGGAATGAGCAGGACAACACTGCATGGGGAGCTGGAGTGGCTAAAAACTGATTTAAATTGATTTAAATTGATTTAAATTCATTTCAATCCCTCCAAAACACAAAAAACTGCCCAGGCCAGGGAATTTGGAACAGCTGCTGCTGGATGTGTGCTGATTCCCAGGATTGTGTCCTCCCAGAATTCCTGCTGGTGAAGGATTCACCCCCAGATTAATTCCAGATCTCCTTTAGGGCACACGACCGCTGTGTTTCCCTGGAATTTTTCCTTTTTTTCTTTTTTTCCTCAGCTTTATTATTCCAAATCAACTTCTCAGCTCTAAAAACAGAGGGGGAAGAAGCATTAAATGTGCTACTGTACCCATCACAAAGCAACTGTGACGTACATAAGGCCATCTGGTAACACTGCAACAGGCTACAAAAACAAGTGGGAAAAGGGAATTTTAGGATCTTTTTTTCAAAGCTACAAAGAATAAATCTCAACCCTGTTCACAGAGAATGAAAACGTTTCAAAAGTATATTTTATATAGAAAAAAAAACTCTGTGCAACTGAACAACAGCAGAACAACAACGACGAGAAGAAAAAAAAATGTCAACACGATTCTAGGAAGCAATTTCAAAGCTTGGAGGGGTTAGGACATGCTAGGGAAAAATAATAATAAAAAAATCCAACCCCAAAACACATCCCAAGGAGCTCAGAGCAAAGCCAGGGATTGGAATATTGGAACCCCCCCACCCCAGCACACAGCACACTCCAGGAACCATGCACAGGCCACCCTCAGAGCCCTCCCGTGTTCCAAAAAACACAGAAAAATAACCCCAAAGGAAAGGGAAAAATAAAATAAATCAAAATAAGCAACGACAGCTTCCAGTTATTGGTACAGCACTGCTGCAAGGGGCTCTGCAATCAGCTCCAGCCTCTCCTCACTGTCCCCACTCAGATCCCTGTTTTCCAAAGGGTCAGGATTGTCCTGTCCCACCCCTGCTTTGAGATGAAAACCTCCTGCAACACAACCTCAGCAGAGAAATCCTATAAATCAAACCCAAATTTGTGTTCCATGCACACAAAACTACTCAAAAACACATTTAAGACACTTTTTTTGTTGTTTGTTTCAGGAAGATGCATCCAACACATCAAAAAATAACCTTTGGCAACTCACGAGGCCACGCTGGGGCAGGATTGATTTGAGGGCTAAAAAAGAAGAAAAAAATCCAAAAGAACCTCCCAAGGGAGTGCAAAATATTTCAAAGTGGCAACTGCACAGTGCAGGATCTGCTCGGAGGGAGGATGGGGATATTTATATGGATTTTTTTGGGAACACATCCTGCCAGGCATGACCCACGTGTGCTCCAGGCAGAGCTGTTCCAGCCACGCTTAAACACGGAGAAATCTAAAAAAAAATTACAAATTTTCAGCCCTGAGTGTGCTTCTCATCAGGGCCTGGAAGAGCTCCACAAGGAAAATCTGCTGCTTTCGTTGGGAGGGGGAAATAAAATTCAATTCTTTAACAAAACTTTGAATTTTGAAACAAACTTTAGGGGTGGTTTTGTTCCAAAATAATTTATAGGAAGCAGACATTTCGCTGTTCCAACAGGGAAATACTGGAATATCCAGGGAGAAACAGGGCCCTGCCCACCTGTGGTCAGACAGAAAAACAATCTGCAGGGAACACATTCTCCTGCTCCCTGCCTGTTCCTGGCATAGAGGCAGGAATAAAATCCCTCATTTTGGGATGTGCTGACACCAACCCCAAAATTTCACTTTTCTGCTGCTGAGTCCATCAGGGGATCCTGACAGGAATGGGCAGCACGGCCCTCCTGGCTGCTCTGTTGTGCCCTCCTGACTAAAATCAGGTTCTGGAGGAAGATTTGGTTTTGTTTCCAAGGTTTTCTCCCTGTCCAGAGCCACTTCTCCCCTCTCCAGCCAGCACCTCTTGCTCCCAGTGGAATTCTGTGCCCAAAAAATGAACAGGACAACACTGGCACACTGGATGGGGAGCTGGAGTGACTAAAAATTGATTTAAATTGATTTCAATCCCTCCAAAACACAAAAAACTCTCCAGCTCAGGGAATTTGGAACAGCTGCTGCTGATTCCCAGATTTTGGCCTCCCAAAATTCCTGCTGGTGAAGGATTCACCCCCAGATTAATTCCAGATCTCCTTTAGGGCACACGACTGCTGTGTTTCCTTGGAATTTTTCCCTTTTTTTCCTCCCAGTTTATTCCAAATCAACTTCTCAGCTCTAAAACCAGAGGGGAATAATCATCCCCCAAGGCAAAGGGACACCCTGGAGAGCTGCATCAAACTGTCCCTGCATTTTATCCCAAAATTTTATCCCATTCCAGCAGCTCCAGCCTGTCCCACTCCCCTGGATCTGCTCACACTCAACTCAAAGCAGGCCACCGTTAATTGCTGCTTAATTAACTCCAAATCAAGCCATAAACACCTCTGTGAAGGCAGCACAAGCCTCACCAAACATCCTGGAGAGCTCCTGAGTGAATCCCCACGGATTTTGGACATGGGAGACCCTCAGGGGCTGCTTGCAACACCCACTCTGTGATTTTAAAACAAAACAATCCCACCTCACCACCCCAGAGGCCAAAAGGTTTCTTTTTTTTTTTACATTTTTATTCTTTATTTCCCATTTCTACTCTTCCAGATCCAGATCCTGTTCCTCACACAGAGCTGAGGAAGGAAGCACACCAAAACTGTCACCCAAAACTCCAAAATTTCTAAATACCTGTGGATTTTAACACCATTCCCTGACCCACTGCTGAGGTGGATTTCCAGAGCTGACAATTACCAAGACTGAGATGGACTGGAAACAAATCTGCCTTAAAAATGGGAGAGGTTAAACTGCAGAGCACATCAAAAACTGCCATAAAACGGGAGGAAAATAAAGGTAAAAACAAGATAAATGAATCAACCATGGGAGAGGAGAGAGGGGCAGAGCTGCAGGTTCTGATCTCAGCTCCAGGAGGGGATCAGGGCTGGAATCCTCAGGGAATCCCCCAGGGATGGGGGAAGCTGGAGAAGGGAGATTTGCACCTCAGCAGCTTCACTGCCCTTAAAATGAACAGCACAACCCCAAATCATCTGTTTGTGACATAGCTGAGGTTTGAAAATGCATCAGAAGGAGAAATGATCCCAGCCAAAGCCTTTCTGTTGTCCCAAAGGTCGCAGGGATACCTTGGGATGCCCCAAGTGACAACAAGGAATTGTCCAACTCCAGGAATTTCATCCCTTCCTTACCTCTCACAAAACAGAGCTTGAATGTGGCAAAGTCAGAGCACAGGAATTGCATCCCCTGCTAAAGACAGGTCTGAAACAAAGCTCTAAACCCAAAAAAACCCCAAAATTCCTCCATCACCCTCTTTTTACCAGGATCACCTTCCCAGGAAAGACAGAACACCAACGGATCCAGAACCATGGGCCACTTTTCTGCTTCCTGCCAGGAATCCTGAAAATCCAGGATCCCAAACAGAGCCAGGCAGCAGCAGCAGCTCCCCATGGGAAATAATAATAATAAAAAAAAAGATTCCCAGAACTAAGACACGAATTCAGCTTCCATGCTCCCTAAAAACCTCGGGTTCCACGGAAGGTGTGAGCAGCAGCAGGGATTCCATTCCCATCTCCAGGGTTCTTTTTTGTCTTCCACCAAATTTTTTTTTGTTCTCTGCCAAATGCTCTGACCTTCCAAGGAACCCAAGACAGCCAGGAATGAACTGATTCAAAAATTGCCAAGCATTCCACAAAACCAAAGCTGCTCCAGCAACAGGAAACTAAGGAAAAAAAAATTTCTGTAATGCTGCATTATTTTTATTTTATTTTTTTTTTAAATCACCACGGTACAGAACTAAAACAGAATCTACTCCAACCTCACCTTGCCCTATGCTAAATTACAAATAAATGTGAGGAGCTGCACAAAAAGCCCCTGAAGTGACCTAAAGAACCAGCAGTTCCCAGAACTGAGCCCCCAGGGAGGCTCTGTCAGGAATGTGATCCCGGGAAAAGCTGGAGGTTCCCTGTCAGTCAATGTGGCTGATGAGGCAGCACAAGTACAAGGAAAAAAATTCCCTTAATTGACCTGAAAATGGCAGTGGAGAAAAGGCAGCAGGAGCTGCTCCTCTCCCACCTCCTCTCCCTTTCCCAGCTGCCTCCTGAGCTCACCACCCGATGTGGATTTTGATTTTTTTTCCCTCAATCCCATTCCCACTCTGCCTGCTGGATTTTAACCTGGTGGAACTCACCCCATCCAGGCTGAATTTCCACTCCCAAAAGGAAAACCTGTGGCAGAGCAATTTTGGGAAGATTCTTGGAGAGGAGCAGGAGCCCAAAAATAGCTTTTTTTTTGGGTTTGACCCTCTGCCCAAAGCTCACAAAAAATTAAGTGCACAAATTTTTCAACAGCTAAACTTGGCTTTTTCTCCACGGGGGGGAACAAGGGGGGAAAGGAAAGCAATTAAATTGCAAGTTTTTAGTGCTCATTTGTGAATTTTCAATTCGAAGCCCAGCCTGCAAATTTCAATCTCTCTCTCAAAAGTCCAAGTATTTGGTAGGCAAAAAAATTGGCCAACCTGAACCAACCAAAGTGCTGCTATTTATACATAGCTATAGAAATCTCCCAGAGCAGGCTCCAAACATGCAGACTAAAAAAAAGAAAAAATTCCAGATGCCTGCTCTTCATGATCACCTGCAGCTTCGCTTCTGCATTTCAAAAACAAAAATAAAATTTAATAATAAAAATTAAAAAAAAAAGGTCAATATTGCACATTTTAAGAGCTGCTGGCGCAGGAATTTCCTCCTGCATCTGCTGATGTCTAAATGTGAAGCTTTTTTTTTTTTTGCCTCTGACAGGAGCCAACAGGAAGACGGGTCACTCCATGAGCTCACTCCCTGTTTCTCCACCTGAAAAAGGAATTTTTGTTTTGTTTTTTTCTCCCACTTTTCCCCTGGGCAGGTGAACAATGCCCAAAAAAAAAAATCTGACTCTGTTCCACCCACCTGTCCCAGGTGTCACACGTCAGGAACACACAAAAGTGTTTTTTTTTTTTTCTGTGTCATAGAAAGGGAACATCACTGCAGGAAAAGAAAAGTCTTGGGTGTTGTGGCTTTAAAGGGAATTAATTCCAAGCCTGCAAAAGTGGTAAAAGGAAAAAAAAAACCTCTGGAAAAGTTCGAGTTCACCACTTATCCATGGAATAAGTGCAGTATTTACAGCAAACACTGTCAGCTCCTCGTGCTGGAGAGGGAAAAATCTTCCTCTGCTCACGGCAGCTCTGAGGATGCTGAAGGAAAGAGTTGTCTCCATCTGTTTTCTGGGAATATTTCATGGAGAAGATCCCCTGACAGCCCCAACTCAAACCCAGAAGTTGCTGCCTGACATCAGATGCCCAAACTGGAAGGACACAGCTCAACAAACCCAGACTGAGGGGCTGAGAGAGGAAAATCTCTCATTTTTTCACCCCTCAGTTGTTTTGTTTTTATTTTTGAAGGCCTCCTGAGGTGTAAAAATCCACCTGCAAATCCCATCTCATCTGCAATGGCTCTGGAAAACAATCCTGCATTATTGAGCCAGGACACCAAGGAGGTGAAAGATTTGGAACCCCTCAGCCTGGTTTGGGGTCACAGCTCCCTCCAAAACAAAAAAACAACAGCTCCACCACAAAATCTGGGATAAGAGCTGGCAAAAAAGGAGCTTTTGGAAAAGCAGGAAGTTTTTCCAGAAAAAAAGTGTGGGGGAAAGAGGAGCAACATTAATGCTGGGATGTTGCTGTTCTCACCCCGCTGGGCTCTGGGATTGCAGGTCAGGCAGCAACCTCGCCCCAAAACCTGGGGAAAATCCCCCCAAAACTGCAGGGAAAATCCCCCCAAAACCCATGGAAAATTCCCTCAAAACCCAGGGAAAATCCTCCCAAAACTGCAGGGAAAATCCCCCCAAAACTGCAGGGAAAATCCCCCCAAAACCCATGGAAAATTCCCTCAAACCCGGGGAAAATTCCCCCAAACTGCAGGAAAGATCCCCTCAAAACCCAGGGAAAATCCTCCCAAAACTGCAGGGAAAATTCCCCCAAAACTGCAGGGAAAATCCCCCCAAAACTGCAGGGAAAATTCCTCCAAAACTGCAGGGAAAATTCCCTCAAAACCAATGGAAGATTCCCCCATCCTGCTCATCCATCAGGGAGCTCCCAGGCTCTGAACAGGTCTCTGGCACAAGAAATGTTTGGACTCCAGCATTCAAACTCTGTGAGAAGCAAAAGGAGCTCATCCCACCGTCCGTGGAAAGGGAAGGAGGACAGGGAAACATCCAAAATCCAGCCCCACCTCTTCTCCCAGGGGCTGTTGAGCCACCAAATTCCACAGAATTGTCCTGGACATAAAAGAAATCCTTGGAATAAATCCTCAAGAAAAAAAATTGTCTCCCTGCAAAAAAACAAAAAAAAGAAAAGACAAGGCCAGCAGCAAAGCCTTGGCTGCTTTTGTTGCTGCACAAGTTCTGGTGCCCCCAGGGCAGGGCTGAGAGCACACACCCCATTCCCAAGCATTTCCTGGAATGCCAGCTTCCATCAGGATTCAGGGTTCTCCTTGCTGAGCACAGGAAGCAGAAGAACAGAGGGGTTTGTTTTTTTTTTTGTTTTTCCAAGAGTCACAGAGAAAAATCCTCCTCTGGTGCTGTTTGCTGCAGTCAGCGCAGACTCAGTTGTTGTAACACCACCCAAAATTCCTTTTGGAAACGGGGAAAAATCTTCAAACCGAGGAGGAGAAAAGACTGGAGCTGCAGCTCCTATTAAGGCGTTTGCATATACATTCCCAACCTGGGTTCTTCCAAAAAAAAAAAAGGGGGAATTTTTGCAAAAAAAAAAGTTTTTTTGTTTCTTTGATTCAAGAACGGCGACAACAACGAGAATTTCTGTGGAATTACAAACTGCTCGGTTTTTTTTTTTAAAAAAAGAAAGGTGGTTCAAGAGAAGCATCCTGTCTTTGCTTTGCTTGTCACTGTGTCCTTTTTTTGCAGGAATTCCATGTGCTATGTCTTCTGGAGATCCGGGGAAAAAGGGCCAGGGGTGGAGGGTCCATCCAGTCCAGACAGGGTAAATGGGCCGTGACTGTTCAGCACTGATGGGAACTGAGAGATAAAAGAAGAATCATTAAAAAAAAATCCACTTTAATCACAGTTTCTCTCATATCTGTGCACAAAGGACAGGAAAAAAAATCCAAATGCAACAACAAAACAAAGCAAAACCACCCCAGACTTCAAAGAACCCTCTTGGCTTTTTATTTTTAATTTATTTTTAATTTAATTTATTTTTTAATGCCAAGCAGTGTCAGAGTGAGCCCTGAGCTGAGCACTGGCCCATTTAACCTCATAACCTCATTAAAATGTGACTTTAATCCAGGTTGTGGGGAAATCAGGGTCTAAATTACCCCTCAGTTAATTATCAGCTCTTTGCAGGGTGAAATATCCATTTCAACCTTCCTTGTTTTATCCCCTGTCCTCGTGGTTCAGATCAGGAACTTCCTTCATCTCCATGGAGATGACAGATCCCAACCCAGAAGATTTAATTAAATTCTTTAATTCCAGTGAATGAAATAAAAATTAATTAAATTGGTTTCATTCTACCTTTTGCCTCAGCAAATTCAGGCAGCAAATGTGGTAAAATTCCAGTCCAGAGTGGAAGTGTGAGGGAAAAACTTGAGAATTACAATGAAAGGAGGGTTTTTTTCTTAAAAATATATATATTATATATTTTTATAATATATTATATTATATTTAAATATTTATATTATATAAAAAAATAGATATATAAATATGGTGGATTTTTTTTCTATATAGTAAAGAAAATCCTGGCTTGGGCAATTCCAGGGATCCAGGGCAGCCACAGATTCTCTGGGCAACACTCAGGGTGTCCCCACCCTCACAGGGGTGAATTTTATGGATTTCTTCCATAAAAATCATCAAAAACTGTGCCACACATCATCACAGAGATCAAACACTCTCCTCATTAATTGTGAGATTAATTAATATTTTTCAGCAGGAATGATTGGAACAATCAATAGAGAGGAAAATCTCAAAATTCAGGAAAATCCCAACCAAAAAAAGTTAAGAGGGAGGAAATTTTTACAGGAAGGACAGAGCTAAAAAAGGAAATAATTTCTCTCTAAAGCATTTTGTGCTGCAGGTAATTTCAAACATCCCTGAAACACCAACATTTACAACACCTGAAATAAAACCTGGTGAAAACTAAAATTACTTTAATAATAATAAAAATAATAAATAAATAATTAAAAATAATAATAATAAATAAAATAAATGTACTAAAAATAAACAAAAGCTACCACAGGGGTAGAAATAACATTTGATTTCCACTGCAAACATTTGGGATTAGGGCTCCCTGAAGTTCTGCAGGGGAAGGGAATGGAAATTCCTGGAAAAATCAATAATCCTGGGACTCACCTGGAAGAGGGTGTTAGCACCTTGCAACCTGGCAGGGCTGAGAGGAGCCACCGGGCTCAGGGTGCTCCAGAAGTGGATGCTGGAGAGCAGAGGGCTGGGAGTCAGCAGGATGGGAGTCTGAAAAGACAGGAAAAACAGCTGTGAGAGCCTTTCCCCTGGAATTCCAGCCTTTCCCCTGGAATTCCAGCCTTTCCCATTGAATTCCAGCTTTTCTCCCTGGAATTTCAGCCTTTCCTGTAGAATTCCAGCCACCAAAACCCCCTCTCAGCCAGCAGGGATCTCAGGAACTCCCATCCCCTCCTTCCTCCTGCTCCTCCTCCTCAGCCTTTCTCCCTGGAATTCCAGCCTTTAATTCTAGCCTTTCCCCTGGAATTCCAGCCTTTCCCTTCGATTCCAGCCTTTCTCCCTGGAATTCCAGCCACAATAACCCCCTCAGTGCCAGGGATTTCAGGAACTCCCATCCCCTCCTCCTCCTGCTCCTCCTCCTCAGCCTTTCCCCTAGAATTCCAGCCTTTCCCCTGGAATTCCACCCTTTCCCTGGAATTCCAGCCTTTCTCCTGGAATTCCAACCTTTCCCCTGGATTTCAGCCTTTCCCGTGGAATTTCAGCCTTTCTCCTGGAATTCCAGCCACCACAAACCCTCAGCCTTTGCCGTGGAATTTCAGCCTTTTCCAGCTTTATCCCAGAATTCCAGCCTTTCCCCTGGAATTCCAGCTTCCCCTGGAATTTCAGCCTTTCCCTTGGAATTCCAGCCTTTCTCCCTGGAATTCCAGCCATCACAACCCTCAGCCGCCAGGGATTCAGGAACTCCCATCCCCTCCTTCCTCCTGCTCCTCCTCCTCCTCCTGCAGCCCCATCCGGCTTTCCCTCCCTCCCTCCCCTCACTGAGCAATCCAACCCTTTTTTTTTAATTTATTTTTTTCCCCAAATCCTGCTGGAACCACACCAGAGCAGCTCCTCCTCCCATCCAGCACCTGCACGCTGGAAAAGCAGGATTATAAAAAAAAAGCAGGATTCTGGATTTTAAAGGAAAAAAAAACCAAAATCACTGGGCACACAATCGCTCCTGGGGCCACTGACAATGCCAGCAACAACAAAAGGAATTTCCATCCAGCTCTGGATATTCCAGCCAAGCTCTTCCCAGGGTGCCAAAAGAACAACTCCACTTGGATTTTGTTATTTCTTTTTTTCTTTTCCCTGTCTTCAGCCATTTCAAGTTTTCAACCAGCAGCTTCCCCACGGTTTCACTCTAATCCAATTTATTGCAGGGAGAGATTACACAGATACAGAATGATTAACAGCCTGCTGGATTCTGTTCTCTTCCAAGTTTTCCATGAGACATGAAAGCTTTCCTTTCCCACACAAAGATAACAACCAAATTAAGCAGCTGCTCTTATTGCTGCTCGCTCACAAACTTTGGCTTTTAACTAAATGCTACTAACTGAGTAAAAAAAGCTGAGCAGACACCTCTGTGGGGTTGTTTTTTGAAGGATTTTCAGGCTCAGCTGAAGGATTAGGGGCAAGGTTTAGGAATAATTCAGCATTTCCTGGCATGGTTTACAAAGATTCTGCTGGAGCTGGTTTGGGTTTTGCCTCCACATGCCAGCCCTGTGTGCATGCCCAGCATACCTGGCACACTCTGGGTGAATTAACATCAATTAATTGTGTTTGATTTAAAAAAAAAACCAACACACAAGCAGGGATGACATCCTGAGTTTGAAATCTTTGCATACAATGAACTATTCATTTTCCACTCGCTGTTTTCAAGCATAACATCATCACTATTGTTAGCTTAAAAAATAAATAAAAAAAGAAATCAGGAAGGGAATTGGTCACCTGAGAGAAAGTGCTGGAGTAAGAGAAGAGTTGGGAGAGAAGGACTCAGGATCCCCAGAGGGCTCGGATCGCTGCCTGTGATGACCAGAGTGGGAGCCAACTCCAACCCTTTGGGTTTTTTCGATCTGGAGAGGTGATTGGCAAATTCCTTCTCCAGCACAGCTGAATCTGCTGCTCTTTGGGCTCTGGGGATTGGTGCTGGAGCTCTGGGCCTGCTCCAGCTGCTGGGAAGCCACGGATTCGATGTCCGTGTCAATGTCCAGGTCGGGGTTGGAGCTCAGGGGCGGCGAGGGGGGCGTGGAGGGCACCTGGAGGGTGGGAGAAACCGAGGAAATGGGGGGGGTCGGGGTGAAGCTGGTGCTCAAATTTGGCAAAGGTGCTGGAGGAGCCTCGGGGACGGTCAGCTTGGGCAGGACGAGCGTCTCCAGGGTCTGCAGGGTCTCCTCAGAGCCCAGGGGGAGCGAGGAGGACACGGTGGAGGTGGCAGAAACCGTGGAGGTGACAGCACTGCTGAAGAGGTGGAGACCAGGGGGGCAGAGGGAGGTTTTTTGGAGGGCATGGTGACAAACTTGATGACAGAAGGGGTGGCATCCTGAGGTTTCTTCTCCGTCAGCTTCTCAGCCGGGTTCTCAATCTTGATGGACCTGAAGAGCTTCACGCTGGAGGAGTTGAGGGAGTTGAGGGTGAAGGAGGAGTACAGGCCTGAGTGGATGTAGTCGTTTCGGCTGGAGGATTAGCACAGGATGGGATTTCTCCTTCCCACAGTTTTCCACGTCTTTGGGAGCGCTGGGCACCTCCCCAAATCCGGGCATTTCGGGGTCTCCTCGATGCGTCCCACCACGAGAGGACCATGTTCAGGATCTCTGGGTACGACACGAATTTGTACACAAACTTCTTCCCGTTCACCTTCTTGATGATATTCTAGAGGGGAGGAAAAGAAGACAAAAGTATATTTAGGTTTTTCTTCAGATTAATTTTCTTCCTACAAATGTCACCTAAAATAGGCAGAGGAATTAAAGTCTGTAATCTTACAGCCAAAAAAAAAAGAAAAAAAAGAATGTTGCTTTTTTTCCTGTTTTAAAAACACCCTGCGTGTTCCAGTTCTGCTCCTGGAGCTGGCAGACAAAACCTGCAACAGGTGAGCTTAACCTGACATTAAACAGACTAAAACCAGCCAAGAAATCCTGTTGAACATCTTCAGTTCAACAAAAAAATGCCATTATTCCCATAGGATCACTGAGCTGGGTACATTACAGGTAATTTAATCTTGCTAAAAGGTTTCTCCAGGACTGCAGAATTGAGACTCGTACTTCAAATCAAACCACCTTTATTCTTAATAAGATGATAATAAAGGAAAAGAAGCAGCTGAACTCGTCAGCAGAATGCAGGCTAATCAGTTATTTCAATACCACAGAACAGCATCTGTCAAACTTGTTTTGCTCCTCACTGAAATGCCACACACACTCTGGATTTGGGATTATCCTTATTTATCATTCCCTGATTGTTGCTGAGATCTCTCAGTACCCAGGCAGATTTGTGCCACCCAGTAATGAACACCAGCAACCTCCCACCTGCTCCAGGCTGAGGCTCCTCAGAAACTGGGGGTTATTTTTATCTGCTCCACTCACACACCAGCAGTGGTGGGATAAAGGGAAACAAAGGTGAGACTCAAAGATGTTGGATAAACAAAAGCTTCTTACTCTGCTGGGCTGAGAACAGCGGTCAAGCTGAAATTCTGAATGCACAGACAAAATAAAAATACTTCCGGCTGGAAAATGTTTATTTTGAGGGAAATAAACAAAGAGAAAGCTGCAAAAAGATCTGAAAGTGGTGCAATGTTCACAGTCTCCATCATCATCCTCTCCCAGTGCTTCACCTGGATTTTAACCCTTGCAAGGTTGGGTATTTTTGGAAAGGGGATTAAGACCCAAAGGCAGATTTGTATCAGCAAAGACACCGAGCCACCACTCTGCACAAAACCACCACAAACAACCAGCGAGGAGGAAACGAAATGAAAAAAACCAAACCAACACCTTTAAACAAAGCAGCTCCACTTCCTTCGAGCTGGCAGAACCACAGCAGTGCCACCCCTCCCCTGGAGGAGGGAAGGCAGCAGGAAACAAAAGCTCCTCAGCTCAGAGGATAAGGATTGGAGCAGGATTTCCACCCTACCTTCACGTAGTAGTAGCGCAGCGCCCGGCTGAGTTTATCATAGTTCATGCTGGGCTTGTTCTTACGGATCCCCCAGAGCCTGGCCACCTCCTCTGCCTGCAGCAGCTTGAATTCCCCGTCGTTGGAGGTCCAGCAGATGATATTCTTGTTCTGGGGCTCTTGGAGCAGCTGGAGGAGGAACTGCCACAGGGTGATGGCACTGTCCATAGCAGAGAGCTGCAATTCACAAAGGCAGGTTAAGCCCGGTGCATTTCCCTCCTCTCTCCCTATAAGCAAGGGGGGAAAACGGAGCAGGGATTGTTATTTCCAAAGCCAGCAAGAGTAAAAAATTATTAGTCACCAGTCGTGAAAGATGTTCCCTGCAGAACTGAGGGGCTGAGTGCCAACTCTGGCGTCTCCTCCCACATGTCAGTACTTTTCACATGGGTTATATTTAGCCTCATTTAACTAAATCAGGTCACTTTGGGTAAGTTGCAGTGAGTCACTACCCCCAAAAAAAATGTTTCCAAGTTGTTCCATGTTCACCCACTCCGGCTTGTGCTGCTTTGTGAGAAAGAGCTCAGGTACAGCCAGGTAGGGATGGAACCACCCCCTCACCTCCCTCCCCTCCCACCTCCGAGGGAACGCAGCACCACGAGGAACTGCAAAGCTCCAGGAAGGTGCCAG
>JAJEOU010000793.1:0-197720 GCA_021534815.1 Acrocephalus arundinaceus | reverse complement strand
GAGAATGTTCAGAACCCAGGACATCTCTGTACCTGATCCCAGACCCTGGCAAGGGGTGCAGAGACCCTGGCACAAATCAAAAATACCAAAGTGCCTTCGATTTTAGCCCATGGGAGCGGTTACCAACCTTGTATGAAGAGTTACAAACCACAAGAGTTTGATTAGAGTAATAATTAGCTTATTAACAGGTGTTAATGTAGAATTTTGGGGTTCATAAAGGATGTTCAAGGAGGCAAGATGGAGGAATCTGGGTGTGCTCCTGTCCTTCTCCTTCTTGTTCTCCATCTTCTGCTGTGGTGGTGGCACTTTTGGGTTGGTTTAGCATAGAACTGCACTGTCTAACAGAGGTGATAGGGATTGGTATCCTATTATAAACACAGATCACAGAATACTTGGTATAAAAAGTTACAACCATCCTTGGGGTGGTCAGTGGGCAATGACCAGCACTGCAGCAGCACCCAAGCTGTGTGAGAACAACATGTACCCCTTCTCCTTCTTGCCCTCCATCTTCTGCTGTGGTGGTGGCACTTTTGGGTTGGTTTAGAGTAGAAATGAACTATCTAACACAGGTGATAGGGATTGGTATCTTACTGTAAACATAGATCATATATTTGGTATAAAAGGTTCCCTGTCCTTCTCCTTCTTGCCCTCCATCTCCTGCTGTGGTGGTGGCACTTTTGGGTTGGTTTAGCATAGAACTGCACTGTCTAACACAGGTGAGAGGTGTTGGTATCCTATTATAAACACAGATCACAGAATATTTGGTATAAAAAGTTACAACCATCCTTGGGGTGGTCAGTGGGCAATGACCAGCACTGCATCCAGCACCCAAGCTGGGTGAGAACAAAATGTGCCCCTTCTTCTTGCCCTCCATCTTCTGCTGTGGTGGTGGCACTTTTGGGTTGGTTTAGCACAGAAGTGCACTGTCTAACACGTGTGATAGGTGTTGGTATTTATCTATAAACACAGATCACGGAATATTTGGTATAAAAGGTTCCCTCTGTCCTTCTTGCCCTCCATCTTCTGCTGGGGTGGTGGCACTTTTGGGTTGGTTTGGCATAGAAGTGCAGTGTCTAACACAGGTGATAGGTGTTGGTATCCTATTATAAACATAGATAATGTATTTGGTAATATTTGGTATAAAAGATTACAACTGCCCTGGTCAGTGGTCAGTCAGGGATGCCCAGCACTGCAGCAACACCCAAGCCGGGTGAGAACAAAATGTACCAGATAAGGAGCAATAAACAACCCTGAGAACCTGAACTGACCCATCCTGATTCTCTCTTCTGGCACAGGGGCTTGGGAGAAAAATTTTTCAACAAACATTTTAGGGATTATCAGCCCAAAGAAAACAAGAGGAGAGGAATAGAGCAGTCAGGCAAGGAGGCCAGGCTGTGGTTACACCTGTGAGCAGGTGAAGGAGCAGTGTCCCCAGGGGGGATGTGGCAGCTGCAGGTTTGTGAGCAGCCCTAAAGCACTGGAGAGGTTGGGGGAGCTGCTGGAGAGCTCCCAGAACCAGCTGGGCTTTTTAGGGAGTTTTGAGCAAGGTGCCAGAGGTTTATCAGACACTGTGCTCGCCTTTTTTCTTTGTTCTATGATGTTTGTTATTTTCCTCACTATTAAAACCTTGTACTTCACAAGGTCTCGCTGTTATTATGACAAAGGAACTCTGTGCTTTTTGGGGTGTTTTAGCAAGGTGTCAGGAGCTCCCCTGACACCTGCACTTGGCTTTTTCTGTTGTTTCTCTATTGATTGTTATTCCATTTTCATTAAACCTTTTGCTTCACAAAACACACCTGAAGAGCCATTTCCCTATTACTGAGCCATTCTGAAAGGTGCTGGACACCCTCAGAGACTTGATAAACCTTCCCATAGCTTATTTCCATCCTGGCCAAGAATTTTATCCCTGTGAAAGATTTTATCCCCCTGCAAGAATTTTATCCCCCAAGAGATTTTATCTCAGAGATTTTTATCCCCGTGCAAGATTTTATCCCCCAAGCTCCCAATAAACATTTCTATCCCAGTGAACACCCAGCGCACTCCTCACCATCATAGCAACACCTGGCCAAGAATTTTATCCCCCTGCAAGATTTTATCCTCTGAGCTCCCAATAAACATTTCTATCCCAGTGAACAACCAGCTCCACTCCTCACCTTCATCATAGCGACATCTGGTCAAGAATTTTATCCCTGTGCAAGATTTTATTCCCTGTGCTCCCAATAAACACTTCTATCTCATTGAACATCCAGCTTCTCTCCTCATCTTCATCGTAGTGATGCCTGGCCAAGAATTTTATCCCCCTACAAGATTTTTATCCCCCAAGAGATTTTTATCCCTGTGCAAGATTTTATCCCCCAAGCTCCCAATAAACATTTCTATCCCAGTGAACACCCAGCGCACTCCTCACCACCATAGCGACACCTGGCCAAGAATTTTATCCCCGTGCAAAATTTTATCCCCTGAGCTCCAATAAACATTTCTATCCCAGTGAACACCCAGCTCACTCCTCACCTTCATTGTAGCAACGCCTGGCCAAGATTTTATCCCTGTCAAAGATTTTTATCCCCCTGCAAGATTTTTATCCCCCTGCAAGATTTTTATCCTCGTGCAAGATTTTACCCCCTGAGCTCCCAATAAACATTTCTATCCCAGTGAACATGAACACCCAGCTTTGCTCCTGACCTTCATCATAGCGACACCTGGCCAAGAATTTTATCCCTGTGCAAGATTTTACCTCCTGAGCTCCCAATAAACATTGCTAACCCAGTGAACACCCAGCTCACTCCTCACCTTCATCGTAGCGATGCCTGGCCAAGATTTTTATCCCCCAAGAGATTTTTATCCATGTGCAAGAATTTTATCCCCTGAGAGATTTTTATCCCCCTGCAAGATTTTATCCCCTGAGCTCCCAATAAACATTTCTATCTCATTGAACATCCAGCTTCTCTCCTCATCTTCATCGTAGTGACGCCTGGCCAAGAATTTTATCCCCCTACAAGATTTTTATCCCCCAAGAGATATTTATCCCTGTGCAAGATTTTTATCCCTGAGTTCCCAATAAACATTTCTATCCCAGTGAACACCCAGCGCACTCCTCACCATCATAGCGACACCTGGCCAAGAATTTTATCCCCCTGCAAGATTTTATCCCCTGAGCTCCCAATAAACATTTCTATCCCAGTGAACAACCAGCTCCACTCCTCACCTTCATCATAGCGACATCTGGTCAAGAATTTTATCCCTGTGCAAGATTTTATTCCCTGTGCTCCCAATAAACATTTCTATCTCATTGAACACCCAGCTTCTCTCCTCATCTTCATCGTAGTGATGCCTGGCCAAGAATTTTATCCCCCTACAAGATTTTTATCCCCCAAGAGATTTTTATCCCTGTGCAAGATTTTTACCCCCAAGCTCCCAATAAACATTTCTGTCCCAGTGAACAACCAGCTCCACTCCTCACCTTCATCATAGCGACATCTGGTCAAGAATTTTATCCCTGTGCAAGATTTTATTCCCTGTGCTCCCAATAAACACTTCTATCTCATTGAACACCCAGCTTCTCTCCTCATCTTCATCGTAGTGACGCCTGGCCAAGAATTTTATCCCTGTGCAAGATTTTATCCCAGAGCTCCCAATAAACATTTCTATCCCGGTGAACACCCAGCTCACTCCTCACCATCATAGCAACACCTGGCCAAGAATTTTATGCCCCTGCAAGATTTTTATCCCCCGAGAGATTTTTATCCCTGAGCTCCCAATAAAAATTTCTATCTCAGTGATCTTCACTCCTCACCTTCATCATAGCGACGCCTGGCCTCGGTGCCCGGCTTGGCCCTGGGCACGCCGTGGTAGAGCCCTTCCCCGACAAAATCCGTGTAGAACAGCATGAAAGTCATCAGGGCCATCCAGCTGCAGAGCTCGGCCACGAAGAGGCGGCGGATGACCCTGGGCACGCGGCAGCAGAGGCCGTGCAGCCGCGGCAGCAGCGCGCACAGCTTGCGGGCGGCCTGCAACACCTGCCTGCCCTGCAGCATGCAGCAGCCCCTCGGAGCAACCATGCAGCAGCAGCAGCAGCGTGACAAGGATGATTTTGGGGATGCGTCCTTGAGCGCTGACCCGTCCAGGAGCTCCCCGTGCGCCGCCTCCTCTGTGACAAACAGCGTGGCCAGCACGCAGCCGAGGAAGATGAGGGCCAGCAGGGTGAAGAGGCAGCTCTCCTGACCTCCCAGGTAGGGCTCCAGGAAGGCCCAGTCGATGGCTGGCAGCAGGTAGCCGATGCAGCCGCCCAGGCTGATCATGAAGGCGTACAGGGAGAAGGCCTGGCGGCAGTTGTCGGGCTCCTGGAAGAGGTCAGAGAGCAGGGCCTCCAGCGGGGTGAAGCACACCTGGCCACAAAAATCCAGCAGCCCGATGCCCACGATGAGGAAGGCGATTTCCAGAGGCCGAGGGTTGAGGGAGCACAGGCCGGCCAGGCTGCTGGAGTGGGGGATGATGAAGAGGCTCAGCAGCACGCCCAGGCACAGCAGCCAGATGAAAGGTCTCCTCCGGCCGTAGCTGCTGCGCCAGTGGTCGCTGGCCGAGCCGATCAGGGGCACAAAAATCAGCCCGAGGACGGGGCCTATCCCTGGGAAAGAGACAGGGGTAGGGTTAGGAAACCCTTTTGGTGTTTTGCACTTTACAGGGTCTGTGTGTACTCTAAAAAGGGATGTTTTGCGAATTTGGGAGGTTTCGGCAAATCACAGCCCCTGTAGGGACCAGCTCACCCCCACTTTCCAGACTGCAAGGTTAACAAACCAAACAAACCTTTTTAGAGCATTTTTTGGTTTGTTTCAGGAATTTGGGAGATTTCGGCAAATCACAGGCCCTGCAGGGACCAGCTCACCCCCACTCTCCAGACTGCAAGGTTAAAAAGCCAAAAAAAACTTTTTAGAGCCTTTTTTGGTTTGTTTCAGGAATTTGGGAGATTTCGGCAAATCACAACCCCTGCAGGGACCAATTCTCCCTGCTCTTACTCACCCCCACCCTCCAGACTGCAAGGTTAAAAAACCAACCAAACAAAAAAAACCTTAAAAAGGGATGTTTGGTGAATTTGGGAGGTTTCAGTGGGTCACAGCCCCTGCAGGGACCAGCTTGCTGTGCCCTTACTCATCCCCCCACCCTCCAGACTGCAAGGATAAAAAAACCAAACAAACCAAAAAACACTCTAAAAAAGGATGTTTGGTGAATTTGGGAGATTTCAGCAAATCACAGGCCCAGCAGGGACCAACTCTCCCTGCCAGACTGCAAGGTTTAAAAGCAAACAAACAAAAAAACACCTTAAAAAGGGATGTTGGGTGAATTTGGGAGGTTTCAGCTGGTCACAGCCCCTGCAGGGACCAGCTTGCTGTGCCCTTACTCACCCCCACCCTCCAGACTGCAAGGTTTAAAAGCAAACAAACCAAAAAACACTCTAAAAAAACACTCTAAAACATCCCTAAAAAGGGATGTTCGGTGAATTTGTGAGATTTTGGCAAATCACAGCCCCTGCAGGGACCAACTCACCATGCTCTTACTCACCCCCACCCTCCAGACTTCAAGGTTAAAAACCAAAAAAAGACTCTAAAAAGGGATGTTTTGGGAATTTGTGAGATTTTGGCAAATCACAGGCCCAGCAGGGACCAACTCTCCCTGCCAGACTACAAGGTTTAAAAACAAACAAACCAAAAACCACTCTAAAAAACACTCTAAAACATCCCTAAAAAGGGATATTTCGTGAATTTGGGATGTTTCGGCAAATCACAGCCCCTGCAGGGACCAACTCACCCTGCTCTTACTCACCCCCAACCCTCCAAACTGCAAGGTTTAAACAACAAATAAATAAAACCACCAGCTCAAAGAGGTGACAAAAGCTGCCTACCCAAAACCATGGTCATGAACTTCTCCTCCACGCCCACCTCCAGCAGCAGCGGCGGCACGTAGGTGATGCCGGCGGCCAGGCACACCTCCAGCCCGAAGGTCAGCGAGTTGACCAGCAGCAGCTGGGCCCGGCGGCTCTGGAAGGACATGCTGTCCCCTCCAGCCACGCTGCCCTGTCCCCTCAGTGGCACAGGGCTGTGTCCTGCCAGCTGCAGAGCCCCCAGGGATGCCCCCCGGGCAAGGAGGATCGGAGCTTCCTGTCCCGGGTTGCTGGGGAGATGCTGCTTCCCATTTTATCAACGGTGAAGGAACCGTCCTTTCCTCTTCCTCTTCTCGAGAGTTCCAGGCTGGGATCTCGCTGCAGGCTTCCCCTGCTGCTCACGGGCTGTGGGCTGTGGGGAGAGAGCGTTAAACACAGCGGGGAACGGGGTGAGACACGGATGTGTCACCTCTGAAAGGGACAGTCCCCATTAAAACGTGGCTGCCCCATCCCTGGAAGGGTCCAAGCCCAGCTTGGAGCAGCCTGGGATGGTGGAAGGTGACCCTGCATGTCCCAAAGGAGTGGAACCAAATGAGATTTAAGATCCCTTCCAACCCAAACCACTGGATGCAGTGTGTGCAGTGCTCAGGTGTGGGTGGGACACGGGATTTGTCAGCCTGGCTCTGGCAGGAGCGTGCCCAGCTGAATCCCAGCCCTGGGATGAGGAATTTCAGCTCCTCAAAGCCAGGTGCTGTTCCCAGAGTCACAAAGGAACAAAATGAGGTTTAAGGTCCTTTCCAACCCAAACCACTGGATGCAGTGCCCACCTGGCTCAGGTGTGGGTGGGACACAGGATTTGTCAGCCTGGCTCTGGCAGGAGCGTGCCCAGCTGAATCCCAGCCCCGGGATGAGGAATTTCAGCTCCTCAAAGCCAGGTGCTGTTTCCAGTCACAAAGGAACAAAACGAGATTTAAGATCCTTTCCAACCCAAACCACTGGATGCAGTGCCCACCTGGCTCAGGTGTGGGTGGGACACAGGATTTGTCAGCCTGGCTCTGGCAGGAGCGTGCCCAGCTGAATCCCAACCTTGGGATGAGGAATTTCAGCTCCCCAAAGCCGGGTGCTGTTCCCAGAGTCACAAAGGAACAAAATGAGATTTAAGATCCCTTCCAACCCAAACCACTGGATGCAGTGTGTGCAGTGCTCAGGTGTGGGTGGGACACAGGATTTGTCAGCCTGGCTCTGGCAGGAGCGTGCCCAGCTGAATCCCAGCCCTGGGATGAGGAATTTCAGCTCCTCAAAGCCAGGTGCTGTTTCCAGTCACAAAGGAACAAAACGAGATTTAAGATCCTTTCCAACCCAAACCACTGGATGCAGTGCCCACCTGGCTCAGGTGTGGGTGGGACACGGGATTTGTCAGCCTGGCTCTGCTGAATCCCAGCCCTGGGATGAGGAATTTCAGCTCCCCAAAGCCGGGTGCTGTTCCCAGAGTCACGAAGGAACAAAATGAGGTTTAAGATCCTTTCCAACCCAAACCATCCCTTCCAGCCCTACAGGCTGCAGAGGGTCAGGGTGAAGGAGGAAAGCTCCATCTGGGCCAGGTTTGTGACAGGTGGGACAAAGTTTGGGAAAACCCAATCCTGCCCTCGAGCATTGATGACATCTCCATCCTGTCCAGCCAAATTGGCAGAGGGACAAAGGATTTGTGGTCTCCCCTCACAGGGAAATCCTTTAAGAGCCCCATCCAAGCATCAGGGCCGTGCCTGCAGCCACACGGGGTCACCTCCGAGCCCACCCTGCCCTGCCTGGTGACCCCCCCGTGCTGCTCCTCAGGCTCCTGGGGCAGCAATTCCACCCCAATCCCACCCCCAGCCCCCGGGATGGGGCACAGAGAACAGACGGTGCCTCCGTGGAGTTTCACAAACAAACCTGACCCACTTTAGCCTCCTCTAACAACGAACTGCAATTACCTTCCTCATTAGCCTGAGTCATTTATTTGCCCTGTAACTGCTCCCTTCTCTCCAGCTTCTCTGCGAGGGGAGAGGCCATGGGATGGGGACAGGGGCTGAGCAGCCAGGGCAGCAGGTGCCTCTCGGCCCCAAATAACCGAAAAAAATTGAGCAAAATTTTTTAATTTTTTAACAACACCTGACGGAGGTGCCCTGGTGAAACCAGTGCTGGCTGAGGCAGCTCAGGTGTGTGCAGACAGGGACACACGGCAGAGTTTGGTCACTTTTTTCTCTGTCCCCAGCTGATAACCCACGAGGGGGTGGCCAGGGGAGGCTGGCACGGTGGGGATGAGGCTCAGGAGCTGCCAGGCCTCAATAACTCCAATTATTCCCCTTTTGGGACCCTTCCCCTCCCCTCCTTTCAACAACAGCCTGGCCCAAGGTCAGACAGCAAAGGGAGAGGGAACAGCAATGGGTTTGCTTGAACCATCAGAGGAGACTTCAAAGGGAGCCTCGATGGCCCCAGCCGGGCTGGGCACCCCCTGGGTGCCAAGGGGGCAGCGCCCACCTGGCTCAGGTGTGGGTGGGACACAGGATTTGCCAGCCTGGCTCTGGCAGGAGCGTGCCCAGCTGAATCCCAACCTTGGGATGAGGAATTTCAGCTCCCCAAAGCCGGGTGCTGTTCCCAGAGTCACAAAGGAACAAAATGAGGTTTAAGGTCCTTTCCAACCCAAACCACTGGATGCAGTGCCCACCTCGCTCAGGTGTGGGTGGGACACGGGATTTGTCAGCCTGGCCCAGCTGAATCCCAGCCCCGGGATGAGGAATTTCAGCTCCCCAAAGCCAGGTGCTGTTCCCAGAGTCACAAAGGAACAAAATGAGGTTTAAGGTCCTTTCCAACCCAAACCACTGGATGCAGTGTGTGCAGTGCTCAGGTGTGGGTGGGACACGGGATTTGTCAGCCTGGCTCTGGCAGGAGCGTGCCCAGCTGAATCCCAGCCCTGGGATGAGGAATTTCAGCTCCTCAAAGCCGGGTGCTGTTCCCAGAGTCACAAAGGAACAAAATGAGATTTAAGGTCCTTTCCAACCCAAACCACTGGATGCAGTGCCCACCTGGCTCAGGTGTGGGTGGGACACGGGATTTATCAGCCTGGCTCTGCTGAATCCCAGCCCTGGGATGAGGAATTTCAGCTCCCCAAAGCCAGGTGCTGTTCCCAGAGTCACAAAGGAACAAAATGAGGTTTAAGATCCTTTCCAACCCAAATCATCCCTTCCAGCCCTACAGGCTGCAGAGGGTCAGGGTGAAGGAGGACAGCTCCATCTATGCCAGGTTTGTGACAGGTGGGACAAAGTTTGGGAAAACCCAACCCTGCCCTCGAGGATTGATGGCATCTCCATCCTGTCCAGCCAAATTGGCAGAGGGACAAAGGATTTGGGGTCTCCCCTCACAGGGAAATCCTTTAAGAGCCCCATCCAAGCATCAGGGCCGTGCCTGCAGCCACACGGGGTCACCTCAGAGCCCACCCTGCCCTGCCTGGTGACGCCCCCGTGCTGCTCCTCAGGCTCCTGGGGCAGCAATTCCACCCCAATCCCACCCCCAGCCCCCGGGATGGGGCACAGAGAACAGACGGTGCCTCCGTGGAGTTTCACAAACAAACCTGACCCACTTTAGCCTCCTCTAACAACGAACTGCAATTACCTTCCTCATTAGCCTGAGTCATTTATTTGCCCTGTAACTGCTCCCTTCTCTCCAGCTTCTCTGCGAGGGGAGAGGCCACGGGATGGGGACAGGGGCTGAGCAGCCAGGGCAGCAGGTGCCTCTCAGTCCCAAATGGCAGAAAAAAATTGAGCAAATTTTTTTAATTTTTTAGCAACACCTGGCAGAGGTGGCCTGGTGAAACCAGTGCTGGCTGAGGCAGCTCAGGTGTGTGCAGACAGGGACACACGGCAGAGTTTGGTCACTTTTTTCTCTGTCCCCAGCTGATAACCCACGAGGGGGTGGCCAGGGTAGGCTGGCACGGTGGGGATGAGGCTCAGGAGCTGCCAGGCCTCAATAAATCCAATTATTCCCCTTTTGGGACCCTTCCCCTCCCCTCCTTTCAACAACAGCCTGGCCCAAGGTCAGACAGCAAAGGGAGAGGGAACAGCAATGGGTTTGTTTGAATCATCAGAGGAGACTTCAAAGGGAGCCTCGATGGCCCCAGCCGGGCTGGGCATCCCCTGGTGCCAAGGGGGCAGCGCCCACCTGGCTCAGGTGTGGGTGGGACACAGGATTTGCCAGCCTGGCTCTGGCAGGAGCATGTCCAGCTGAATCCCAGCCCTGGGATGAGGAATTTCAGCTCCTCAAAGCCGAGTGCTGTTCCCAGAATCAAAAAGATAAAAAATTAACCGAGCCACCATGGCTCAGAGCTCACAGGGGGATAAACAACAAATAAATAAAACCAGGGGGATGTGATGTCCACTGTCCACTGTGGAGAGGTCAGAGAGGGGAATTATATTATTTATCCCAAATAAACCCCAAACATCACCTAAAAGATGCCTTTACACAGTTTAAAATTTGTTTTCTTCCCTTTTCCTGCTGTGGCAGGGCGCTGGGGGGGCAGCAGGGATCTGTCCACCTGTCTCAGAATTCCAGCCTGGAGGCAGAGCTGGATTTCTTATCTGCAGGTGGGACCAGACCTCTCCTCCCCCTCCACACCCTCCGAGGGCTTTAAGGAGAAAACAAATCCCTGGAGCAATAAATAATCACACACAGCCAGTCCCAGCTGCAATAAAACCTGCAGCAATGATGAACTTCCCTGCTTGAGCCCAACTTTACCCCAATACCCATTAATTACTGTTTTAATCTTTTCCACAGAACAGAGACAGGGAAAGAGTAGGAAAATCACCCAGAACTGCTGATTTGGGAGGACAGGGGCTGGAAAAGGGAGATTGGGGAGGCTCAGGGAGCCAGGACTCACCTCGTCCCTGGCAGGTGCTCCCTGCAGCCCAGCCCAAGTGCTCAGCAGGAGCTGCTGCAGCCTTTGCAGGGCAGCAGAGGTGGAACCAGCCCAGCTTTGGTTTCAGGGCCCTCCCTTTCTGCTGATAAGTTTGGTATTATTGACACCACGGCACTCCTGTGCCTTCACCCCTCGCTGAGGGCTGGGCAAACCCTGCTGGAACCCCCTCACAGGGTGATACCCCGAGGAAACCCCAGCTCTGCTCTCACATCTGAATTTTACCCCCAAAAATCCCCTGAAATTCACATTTATCACCCTCCCCCGCTGCTCTGCTGGTGCTCCAGCAGAAATTCAGGGCGTGGGGTTGGTGTTTGCTTTTTAAAGCCAACAAGATGTCCCTGCAGCTTTGCGGGTGACAGGCTGGCCCTGAGTGACAGCAGCGAGATCAAACAGCCTCTCCTCAAAGCCCTGATCCAATCTTTCCCAGGGGGATTTATCCCCTGGAGACTGTGCAGGACTGGTTGGTTCTGGTGTGGAAGGAATTTAGGAAAATCCATCCCCAGCTGGGAGGTCCTGGTGGCACAGCAGAGTTCCAGCTCACCCAGGGGAGCTGGCAGCACCCTGCCCATCCCAGAGGGATTTTGGGGACATTTCCCAGCCCCAGTTCCTCCAGGTGACACTGACACCTCTCCCCCTCCAGCCTCAGTGTCCCCAAATCCCCACAAAAGGACAGAGTTTGTCCTTCCCTCCTCAAGGAGCAGCTTTGGGACACAGCAGTCCCAAAAAAGGGAATTTTTGTGGTTTCCTGCACTCGGGAGCAGAAGGGAGCCACATGTGGGGCTGTCCCACAGCTGTCCCCTGGCGTGCTGTGCCGTGGGACATCAGCTGCTGCTCTTCCTTCTCCCTCCCTGGGGACAACCAAACCATCCCCAAACATTTTTAAGCCTTTTAAAAGTTTGCAAACCCAACTTTCCCTGCCCTTTCCCTGTGGAGAAACAGGAGATCAACTCCCAGAGGCTGCCTCACCTGGCAGCCAGGTAGGAGGGCGGGTCCAAAGCGTTGCTGGACAAAGGCAGCAGAGAGGATGGAGCCAGAGAAGGTTTTGGGAAAAACCAACCCCAAAACACCTGGAAAAGCTGGATGTGCTTCTCACAGAGAAGCCTCTCCTCCTCCCAATCTCCTAAATCCTCCCCACACAGGATCTTAGAGGAAATCACATCCCAGCAGTGCTTGGAGTGAGGGCTGGTTGTTTTAAAAAATAATGTGGGTGTACTTACATGGCAGGGAAAAACTCATTTATTCCTGCAAGGATCCACGTCCTGCCACTCCACAATCTCTGCTGGTGCAGAGGGACCAGAGGTGATGTTAAATGTGGTTGTAGGCTTGGATTTGCAGTGGTTGTGCTCCTCCTCCACAGCTCAGCAAACAGCAGGGATCACACAGCAGAGCTGGATTCAGGGTGAGGATAATGAGGCACTGGAAGAGGTTTCCCAGAGAAAATGTGGCTGCTCCATCCCTGGAGGGGTCCAAGCCCAGCCTGGAGCAGCCTGGGATGGTGGAAGCTGACCCTGCATGTGGCAAGGGAGTGAAACAAAGCGAGATTTAAGATCCCTTCTACCCAAACCATTGGATGCTTTTATTATATTAAAAAAATATTATTAATTATTTCTGACCTTTCAGGGCTGCCTTATTCCCTTAGGAAAGGAAATCCCTTGGCTCAGGTGGGGCTGCCCCAACCCTGAAGTCCCCAGGTGAGTTCAGACCCTCACCCTCCACCTTGGGCACCCAGAGAGAGGAGAATTCCCACCCACAACCCCACCGTGACACTTCCAACCCTCCGAGGGGCTCTTGATGAATTCCCTGGAAGCCCTTTGGAAGAAAAGGGTGGGAGAGGAGCTGGAGGGGAGAGAGCCGGGGGAGCTGCCAGGGCCTTTCACAGCTATCAGTGTCCATTCAGCGGCGCTGAATGGGAAAGGCACCATGGAGAATAGCTCTGGCAGGCGGCTGGGGATGGGATGGAAAACTCACCTGACCTCTCCTGACCCCCTGGCCGGCCTCCCTCCCCTCCCGAATCTCCTTGACCCCATTCACAGCGCGGGGAGGGGAGAAGGGTGAGTTATTTGGGCTCTCTGAATTAACTCCGCGTTTCCTTTGAGCCCCGCGGCTCCGTTCTTAGGGATCTTAGGGGAAGGGCAGCAGCCCCTGGAAAATCCCTCTGGGGAGGACAAGGAGGACCCGGTGGATTTGGGATTCCCTCCCTCATCCCCTGGTGCTCCAGCAGCCAGGATCTATCGATCCGTGGAGAATGGGAGATGCTGCAGGAGCACCCAGGGTCACCGAAGGGCCCTTCCCGATGACAGCTCCAAATTCCACACAGGGAAATGCTGGGATCTGTCAGGACTGGGGGCTGGTTCTGTCCTGCCTCGTTGGAATTTCTGCACTGCAACACCTGCAAGGGGATCCTGCTGCTGCCAGGGCTCAAATCCTGAGCTGTCCCAGAATCACAAAATCACCAGGATGGAAGAGACCTCCAGGATCATCGGGTCCAACCCAACCCAACCTCATCTAAACCACAGCACCCAGTGCCACATCCAGGAATGTTTTAAACACATCCAGGGATGGTGACTCCACCACCTCCCCAGGTCAGACCATTCCAGTATTTTATCACCCTTTCCATAAAACACTTTTTGCTAATATCCAGCCTAAATTTCCCTTAGTGCAGTTTAAAGCTGTGTCCCCTTGTTCTGTCAGCTGCTGAGGCACGGAGGGATCCCTGGCACAGACACACGGCCCAGGCCACCTCCAGTTGGGAATGGGCATTCCAGAGGGAATGTTTGCCAGGATGGAAAAACCCCTGTGCTGCCTGCCCTTCACCCCCAGCCCTCACCTTCCCTTCAGGAGCTGCGCCAGCAGCCCCAGGGATGCTTTAACCTCAGCCCAGAGCAGGAATGTCACACAGAGCAGAGCCCCAGCTCCTGTCCCACAGCCTGCACCCTCCCCTGGCTGCTCCTGCCACGAGCTGTGTGCCAGCAGGGAGCGGCCAGCTCCAGCCAGGCCTCCTCCTCCTCCTCCTCTTCCTCCTCCAAACAGGAGCTGCCTGTGTCACCGAGGGGTCCCTGGGCCAGCAGAGGTCACAGTGACACTCGTGGAGCTCTGAGGGACACACAGAGCCCGGCAGTGCCACAGCAGCTCCTGCTCCTGCCTGGGCTTCACCCTCAGGCTGCCCGGGGATCCATGTCAGGAGCATGGCCAGCGATGGGCACAGCTGGAGGGGCACAACAGCTGGGGATGGGCACAACAGTCGGGGATGGGCACAACATCTGGAGCTGAGCACACCTGGGAATGGGCACAGCTGGATCTGGGCACAACAGCTGGGGGCGGGCACAACAGCTGGGGATGGCACAGCTGGATCTGGGCACAACAGCTGGGGGCGGGCACAACAGCTGGGGATGGCACAGCTGGATCTGGGCACAACAGCTGGGGACGGGCACAACAGCCGGGGACGGGCACACACAGGAGCTGGGGATGGGCACAGCAGCTGGGGACAGGAACACAGCTGGGGATGGGCACAACAGCTGGGGACAGGAACACAGCTGGGGATGGGCACAACAGTTGGAGAGGGGCACAACTGGAGCCAGGCACACAGCTGGGGACAGACACAGCTAGACAGACACACACAGCAGCTGGGCACAACAGCTGGAAATGGGCACACACAGCAGCTGGGCACCCCGGGTCCTGCAGCCAGCACCGCCCAGGGCTGCTGGGATCACCCTCACCTCACCAGGGGCACCCCAAGGATGAGCTCAGGCCATGGGATGGGCTGAGAAGCCCCAGCAAAGCTGAGCTCAGCTGCAGAGGATCCCCAGCCTGGGCTGGAGGAGCCACCTTGGGATTTGTGCTGGGGCCTGGCAGAGTTTTACCTGCTCAGGATCAGCATCTCCTCACCAAACCTCATCAAGAAAAACCTCCCAAACTCCTCAACACAACCAAACAAACTCAAAAACACCAAAAGCAGCAGCATTTCAGCCCTGAGAGCCTCACCCTGCCTGGTCACGCTCCCCTGAGCCGGTGTCAGGTCTGCTGCAGGCGGCTCCAGACCCCAGACAAGCTTGGCTGGCTGCAGAGCCGAGCCCCAGCTTTGTTTGGCTGCTGCACGACCCAAGCTCTCGCTTTTATTCACGAGAGGAGCCCCCGTTCCGGAGCGGGAGGGGAAATGAGATGATCTGCTTCTGCTTTTCACTCATTTCTGCTGTTTAAAGACCGTGCCCATCACCCCTGGCACTTGATCCAAATCAACCTCTCCCCCCCGGCCTTTCTTCTCCCTTTAGTATTATTATTTTTTTTTTTTAAAGCAGAAGAATCAAAATGTAAATTGAACTGGAAAAGGGAGGAAAAAAAAAATTAAGCCCCCTCCAGGTGCCCCCTTCTCCTCGGCGTGGGGACGGGCACAGATTATATCCGGCACCACATGACCAGGGCCTGTATTTATGTGTCAGAGTGTAAAACCCACCCTGCTGAGCTGCCTTTTCTCTGCCTGGGGCTGGGGGGCTTCTGCTCGGCGTCTCCTCAAACAGCCCCACAAAAGGGATTAAGGAGAGCCCCCTCAGCCCCGCAGAGTAATCCATCAAATTATCCCTTGTTGGCGTTGCTGTCCTCTTCAGGAGGAAAAAAAAAAAAAAAAAAGTTTAAAAAAAAGCTCTCCAAAAGCTTTTAAAATTACACTTGAGCCTGAAACACTCCACCCAGCTGCTGGAGCCCCCAGCACAATGGGCTGGTTGTAAAGGAGATCCCGGGAAGTGAGGAGCAAGGAAAAAGAGATGGACACTTAAAAAGGGCAGCGGCCTCCCCACGGCTGGGAGGGCAACAGGTGCCTCGGACCCCCCCGGGCCTGGAGCCTGCAGGAGATCCAGCCCAGTGGGGCTGGCTGGACATCCCAGTTACCCACAGAGAGGGAACTGGGGGCACTGGGATTGCTGGGCCCTGATGGATCCATGGAGAGGGAATTGGGGGCTCTGGGATGGGATTGCCCTGAGGGATTCACTGAGAGGGAATTGGGGGTTCTGAGATGGGTTTGCTGTGCCCTGATGGATTCACAGAGAGGGAACTGGGGGCTCTGGGGTGGGATTGCTGTGCCCTGATGGACCCACAGAGAGAGAATTTGGGGCTCTGGGATGGGATTGCCCTGAGGGATTCACTGAGAGGGAATTGGGGGTTCTGAGATGGGTTTGCTGTGCCCTGATGGATTCACAGAGAGGGAACTGGGGGCTCTGGGGTGGGATTGCTGTGCCCTGATGGACCCATGGAATTTGGGGCTCTGGGATGGGATTGCCCTGAGGGATTCACTGAGAGGGAACTGGGGGCTCTGGGGTGGGATGGCTGTGGACCCATGGAGAGGGAATTTAGGGTTCTGAGATGGGTTTGCCCTGATGGATTCACAGAGAGGGAATTTGGGGCTCTGGGGTGGGATGGCTGTGCCCTGATGGACCCACAGAGAGAGAATTTGGGGCTCAGGGATGGGATTGCCCTGAGGGATTCACTGAGAGGGAACTGGGGGCTCTGGGGTGGGATGGCTGTGCCCTGATGGACCCAGGGAGAGGGAATTGGGGGCTCAGGGATGGGATTGCCCTGAGGGATTCACTGAGAGGGAATTGGGGGCTCTGGGATTGCTGTGCCCTGATGGACCCAGGGAGAGGGAATTTGGGCTCTGAGATGGGTTTGCCCTGATGGATCCACAGAGAGGGAATTGGGGGCTCTGAGATTGCTGTGCCCTGATGGACCCATGGGATTTGGGGCTCTGGGGTGAGATTGCCGTGCCTTGATGGACCCACAGAGAGGGAATTTGGGGCTCTGGGGCGGCTGTGCCCTGATGGATTCACTGACAGGGAATTTGGGGCTCTGGGGTGCGTTTGACGTGTCCTGATGGATCGATGGAGAAGGAATTGGGGCTGTGGGATTGCTGTGCCCTGATGGACCCACACAGAGGGAACTGGGGGCTCTGGGGTGGGGTGGCTGTGGACCCACAGAGAGGGAATTTGGGGTTCTGGGATGGGATTACTGTGCTCTGATGGATCCACAGAGAAGGAACTGGAGCTCTGGGACTGCTGTGCCCTGAGGGACCCATGGAATTTGGAGCTCTGGGGTGGGATTGGTATGCCCTGATGGATCCACGGACAGAGAATTTGGGGCTCTGGGGTGAGATTGCTGTGCCCTGATGGACCTATGGGATTTGGGGCTCTGGGGTGAGATTGCCGTGCCTTGATGGACCCACAGAGAGAGAATTTGGGGCTCTGGGGTGGGATTGCCCTGATGGACCCACTGACAGGGAATTTGGGGCTCTGGGGTGCGTTTGACGTGTCCTGATGGATCGATGGAGAAGGAATTGGGGCTCTGGGATTGCTGTGCCCTGATGGACCCACACAGAGGGAACTGGGGGCTCTGGGGTGGGATGGCTGTGGACCCATGGAGAGGGAATTTAGGGTTCTGAGATGGGTTTGCCCTGATGGATTCACTGAGAGGGAATTTGGGGCTCTGGGGTGGGTTTGCTGTGCCCTGATGGATCCACAGAGAGGGAATTGGGGGCTCTGAGATTGCTGTGTCCTGATGGACCCATGGGATTTGGGGCTCTGGGGGGAGATTGCCGTGCCTTGATGGACCCACAGAGAGGGAATTTGGGGCTCTGGGGCGGCTGTGCCCTGATGGACTCACTGACAGGGAATTTGGGGCTCTGGGGTGGGTTTGACGTGTCCTGATGGATCGATGGAGAAGGAATTGGGGCTGTGGGATTGCTGTGCCCTGATGGACCCACACAGAGGGAACTGGGGGCTCTGGGGTGGGGTGGCTGTGGACCCACAGAGAGGGAATTTGGGGTTCTGGGATGGGATTACTGTGCTCTGATGGATCCACAGAGAAGGAACTGGGGCTCTGGGACTGCTGTGCCCTGAGGGACCCATGGAATTTGGAGCTCTGGGGTGGGATTGGTATGCCCTGATGGATCCACGGACAGAGAATTTGGGGCTCTGGGGTGAGATTGCCCTGATGGACTCACTGACAGGGAATTTGGGGCTCTGGGGTGGGTTTGATGTGCCCTGATGGACCCACTGAGAGGGAATTTGGGGTTCTGGGATGGAATTGCTGTGCCCTGATGGACCCACAGAGAGGGAACTGGGGGCTCTGGGGTGGGATGGTTGTGGACCCATTGAGGGGGAATTTGGGGTTCTGAGATGGGTTTGCCCTGATGGATCCATGGAGAGGGAAGCTGGGGGCTCTGGGATGGGGTGGCTGTGCCCTGGTGGACCCACAGAGAAGGATTTGGGGCTCTGGGATTTGGGGCTCTAATGGACCCACAGAGAGGGAATTTGGGGGCTCTGGGGTGGTTTTGTTGTGCCCTGATGGACCCACAGAGAGGGAACTGGGGCTCTGGGATTGCTGTGCCCTGATGGACCCATGGGATTTGGGGATCTGGGATGGGATTGCCCTGATGGATTCACTGAGAGGGAATTCGGGCTCTGGGGTGGGACGGCTGTGGACCCATGGAGAGGGAATTTAGGGTTCTGAGATGGGTTTGCTGTGCCCTGATAGATCTACAGAGAGGGAATTGGGGGCTCTGAGATTGCTGTGCCCTGATGGACCCATGGAATTTGGGGCTCTGGGATGGATTGCTGTGCCCTGATGGACTCACAGAGAAGGATTTGGGACTCTGGGATGGGTTTGCTGTGCCCTGATGGACCCAGGGATGCGTCCTCAGCGAGGCTTGCAAAGCTTTGGGCTTGTAGGGGAGCACCCAAATCTCTCCTGCAGGGAATCCAGCACTGTCACCCCCTGTCCTCACCATCCCCAGAGCCCTGGGACTGGATAAAAAACCCTCAAACCCCTCAAAAGTCCCACAAAACCCTCAAAAATCCCTCTAAACCCCCAGCACAAACAGCAGGGCTGCCCAGGGCTCAGCACATCTCCACCAGAGACCCCACAAAGCCAAACCAGACTCACCCAAATCCCGGGAACACCTGGAATCTGCTTTTCCTTCCACTAAACCTCACAGGAGCTCCTGTGCTGCTCCTCACCGCCCTGCCCTGCTCTGACGGGTGAATCCTCCCTCTCCCCCAGCCCTGCCTGAGCAAGCACGCCGGATTTCCTGCATTTGCATCACCAAAATCATTCGGGGAAAGAATTCTCAGCCAGGCAGGGGTCACGAAATGCTTACCCCAATAAAGTGGAGCTGGGAAAGAGAAGAGCAAACCAGAAAAAAAAAAATTAAAAAAAATGCTGGTGGCACTCAGGGCACCCACAGGGGCCAGCTCAGCACTGAACGCAGTGACACCAAACCTCTGGTGCTGAGTGAGACAGAATCATTTCCCCATCTGTCACAGGCAGCCAGCAGCCCTCGGTGCTCTGCTGTGTCTGCTCACGGGGCTGGGAAAATGGGAAGTGAAACTGGAACTCGGTGTCTGCAGCTGGAGCTGCGTGAGGGGAGATCTGAGCCCTGGGCAAGGCAGCTCCGGCTGCTCTGAGGCTGCCTGGCAGCTCCGGGGTTCTGTGCTGTCATTCCGGGATTTATCTGGGATCTGGCAGCTGTGGGGATGGCTCTGGGTGGGAAGGATGGTTCTGGTGTCCGAGCAAAAAACAGCAGCCAGAGCAAAGGCCAAGGTTGGGCAGGAGGCTGAGAATCCAAACCTGGGCCATGGAGCAGCTGGAGAGGGGATAACTCTGATCCCAAACTGTGCCCAGACAAATTTCACCCCAGCAGGAACAAATTGTGGGGTTTTAGGAGGAGTGAGGGGTGTCCCTGACCCCAGACTGTGCCCAGACAAATTTCACCCCAGCAGGAACAAATTGTGGAGTTTTAGGAAAGATGAGGAGATGTCCCTGACCCCAAACTGTGCCCACACGAATTTCACCCCAGAAGGAGCTGAGGAACAAATTGGAACAAACTGTGGGGTTTTAGGTGCCCCTGACCCCAAACTGTGCCCACACAGGGCTCAGACAAATTTCACCCCAGCAGGAACAGATTGTGGGGTTTTAGGAGGAGTGAGGGGATGTCCCTGACCTCAAACTGTGCCCAGACAAATTTCACCCCAGCAGGGGCAAATAGGAACAAATAGGAACAAATTGTGGAGTTTTGGGAGGGATGAGGGATATCCCTGACCCCAAACTGTGCCCACAGCACAGCAGGAGCAGAGCAGGAACAAATTGAAACAAATTGTGGAGTTTTAGGAAGGATGAGGAGATGTCCCTGATCCCAAACTGTGCCCACACAAATTTGACTCTAGTGGGAACAAATTGGAACAAATTGTGGAGTTTTAGGTGTCCCTGACCCCAAACTGTGCCCACACAGGGTTAAGACAAATTTCACCCCAGCAGGAACAAATTGTGGAGTTTAGGGGGGATGAGGGGCTGTCCCTGACCCTAAACTGTGCTCACACAAATTTCACCCCAGCAGGGACAAATTGTGGAGTTTAGGAGGAATGAGGGGATATCCTTGACCCCAAACTGTGCCCACACAAATGTCACCCCAGTAGGAGCAAATTGGAACAAATTGTGGGGTTTTAGGAGGAGTGAGGGGTGTTCCTGACCCCAACCTGTGCCCACACAGGGCTCAGACAAATTTCACCCCAGCAGGACCAGAGCAGGAACAAACTGGAACAAACTGTGGGGTTTTGGTAGGGATAAGGGGATATCCTTGACCCCAAACTGTGCCTACACAAAATTCACCCCAGCAGGAACAAGTTGGAACAAATTGTGGAGTTTTAGGTGTCCCTGACCCCAAACTGTGCCCACACAGGGCTCAGACAAATTTCACCCCAGCAGGAACAAATTGTGGAATTTTGGGAGGGGTGAGGGGATATCCTTGACCCCAACCTGCGTCCACACAGGGCTCAGACAGATCTCACCCCAGCAGGAACAAATTGGAACAAATTGTGGAGTTTTAGGAAGGATGAGGAGATGTCCCTAACCCCAAACTGTGCCCACACAGGGTTAAGACAAATTTCACCCCAGCAGGAACAAATTGTGGAGTTTTGGGAGGGATGAGGAATGTCCCTGACCCCAAACTGTGCCCACACAAATTTCACCCCAGCAAGTACAGAGCAGGAACAAATTGTGGAGTTTTTGTAGGAATGAGGAGATGTCCCTGACCCCAACCTGTGCCCACACAGGGCTCAGACAAATTTCACTCCAGCAGGAACAAGTTGTGGGGTTTTAGGTGTCCCTGACCCCAAACTGTGCCCACACAGGGCTCAGACAAATTTCACTCCAGCAGGAGCAGAGCAGGAACAAATTGAAACAAAATGTGGAGTTTTAGGAAGGATGAGGAGATGTCCCTGACCCCAAACTGTGCCCACACAAATTTCACCCAGCAGGAACAAATTGGAACAAATTGTGGAGTTTTGGTAGGGATAAGGGGATATCCTTGACCCCAAACTGTGCTCACACAGATTTCACCCCAGCAGGAATAAATAGGAACAAATTATGGAGTTTAGGAGGGATGAGGAATGTCCCTGACCCCAAACTGTGCCCACACAAATTTCACCCCAGCAAGTACAGAGCAGGAACAAGTTGGAACAAATTATGGAGTTTAGGAGGGATGAGGAATGTCCCTGACCCCAAACTCTGCCCACACAGAGCTCACACAAATTCCACCCCAGCTGCAGCCCCCAGCACCCAACACTGAGCTCCCACCACCCCTGCTTTTGCCAGGATCCCATTCCTCGGTGGAAAAAAATGGAACACCCCAAACCCCACACACCCTTGGAGAGCCCCTCTGGCTGCAAATTTTGGGAGCCTGACCTCATCCTCTTCCTCGGAGGAGACCCTTGGAGTGCTGGGCACACAGACAGAACCCATGGGCCCTTCTGCAATCACACATCCCAATTCCCTGCTGGGCAATCCTGGTTATTCCCGTTATTCTGGATGCTCCCAGACCCCTCTGCCCTCCCCCAGGAGGTTGGGGGGATTCCTCCCTCTCCGTTTTCTGTCTGTAAAACGAGGTCAGGGCTTTGAAGGAGACAAAAGAGCCTTTGCAGGGTGAGGAGCAGCCCCGGGACAGCTGTGAGAGCTGAGCCCCATCACTGACAGCACCCAAGGGTGTCACCCCTCGGTGCCCCTGGCACGGGAATGGGCAGTGGGAAAGTGAAAAAAGGAGGGAACAAAGCAAAACTCAAAAATATTTCAAACTTGGAGCTGCCCTGAGATCTCCTTGTGGCTCCCAACACATTTTTAGTTTTAATTTTCACCCTGCCAGTTGCGCCTCTGGCCGTGGAGGGGAGGTTGTGCCAACATCACCCAAAGGGAATTTCTGTCAGTTCAGCACCCAGAGGGGAAGGTTGGAATTTTTAAGGGAATAATGGGAATTTTGCAGGAAATAAAAGGAATTCTACAAGAAATAATGAGAATTTTGCAGGGAATAATGGGAAATCTGCAGGGAAGAATGGGAATTTCACAGGGAATAATGGGAATTTCACAGGGAACAATGGGAATTCTGCAGAAAATAATGGGAATTTTGCAGGGAATAATGGGAATTTTTACAGGGAATAATGGGAATTTTGCAGGGAATAATGGGAATTCTGCAGAAAATAATGGGAATTTTTGCGGGGAAGAATGGGAATTTTGCGGGGAAGAATGGGAATTTTTGCGGGGAAGAATGGGAATTTTTGCGGGGAAGAATGGGAATTTTTGCGGGGAAGAATGGGAATCTTTGCGGGGAAGAATGGGAATCTTTGCGGGGAAGAATGGGAATCTTTGCGGGGAAGAATGGGAATCTTTGCGGGAAGAATGGGAATTTTCTGGGGGGTTTAAGGGTAAAAATCCACATCTCAGAGCTATATTAAAAAAAAAAAAAGCATTTTCACGTGCCTGGGGTAGGAAAAGCTGCCCAGGCTCTGCCTCCTGCCTGCAGCACATCAGCCCCTCGGGGTTAATGAGGCTCTCAGATCCCTGCTGGAGCACAGGGAGAATTTTCCTTATCGTGGCACACCAGCCACAAGGCCTTGGGTCTGAAAATGGGAAATTCCACGATTTTATTTCTGCCCGATAATTGCAAAGATAAGCAGCAATCAGATTTTTTTTTATTTCCTGAGGCAGATAAGTTTCACTGGAAGGTCTGGATGGAGAAACTTAAGAAGATTTTTCCTTTCCCCCCTTCTCACTATCGGTTTAACGTGCTGTGCACTCACAACATGCAGAGACTGCAACATTCACCAAAAGAAAAAATAAAAATAGAGCAGGGAGGAATATCTGGAAGGGAAATTTTCCACTTTTTTTAAAAAAAACCCAAGGCTCAAAGCTGCCTCAATTTCTGCAGGAGGTGAATGGAGTGAGGCATTTTTACCGCCCCCTCACTCCCCACCCAAACAGGAACCTCACTTCTATTTTGAGCCCTGGAAAGCTGAATTCATCAGCCCTGAATTATGAGCTTTTTACTAATTAGGCACGGGGTTCAAGTTCAAAGCTGCCTGGATTCTGCAGGGCTGCTGAGGGGCTCCTGTGGCACAGGGCACCAGAGGGAAGAGCTCAGAGACCTGAAATCATTCCGTGTTTGTTGTTAAAAATCAGAACATCGAGGATTGAGTAGGGGCAGGATTTTCTCTCCATGCCAGGCTCGTTATTTGCTGGGGTAAAGTTCAGAGAGGCACAGAGGGAGCAGAGAGAGCGGGGATGTTCCTGCACCCGGGGCAGGCTGTGCCCAGCGCCATCCTGGCTGTGCCACCAGCCACCCACGGGGACAGCCAGCACACCCTGCCCTGCCCAAAGGGCTCAGCCTCTCCTCCCAGGGACAGCGGATGGATGGGAGGAACTGGGGGCAGCACAAGTGCAGGAGGAATCAGAGCTGGAAGAGGCCCTGTGGGATCACAAAATGTCATTCCCTGCGGAATCATGAAAGGTCATTCCCTGTGGAATCACAGAAGATCCCTCCCTGTGGAATCACAAGATATCCCTCCCAGTGGAATCATGAAGGAGCATTCCACAGAAGATCATTCCCTGTGGAATCACAAAAGATTCTTCCCTGTGGAATCACAGAAAATCACTCCCTGTAGAATGATGAAAGATCTTTCCCTGTGGAATCACGAGAGATCCCTCCCTGTGGAATCACAGAAAATCATTCCACAGAAGATCATTCCCTGTGGAATCACAAAAGACCCTTCCTTGTGGGATCATGAAAGATCCCTCCCTGTGGAATCATGAAAGGTCATTCCCTGTGGAATCACGAAGGAGTATTCCTGTGGAATCACAGAAAATCCTTCCACAGAAGATCATTCCCTGTGGAATCACAAAAGATTCTTCCCTGTGGAATCACAGAAAATCACTCCCTGTGGAATCACAAAAGATCATTCCCTGTGGGATCCTGAAAAATCATTCCCTGTAGAATCATGCAAGATCATTCCCTATGGAATCACAAAAGATCCTTCCCTGTGGAATCACGAGAGATCCCTCCCTGTGGAATCACAGAAAATCATTCCACAGAAGATCCTTCCCTGTGGAATCACAGAAAGTCATTCCCTGTAGAATCACAAAAGATCCCTCCCTGTGGAATTATGAAAAATCATTCCCTGTGGAATCGTGAAAGGTCATTCCCTGTGCAATCACAAGATATCCCTCCCCGTGGAATCATGAAGGAGCATTCCACAGAAGATCATTCCCTGTGGAATCACAAAAGATCCCTCCCTGTGGAATCATGAAAGGTCATTCCCCGTGGGGTCACAAAGGAGCATTCCCTGTGGAATCACAGAAAATCATTCCCTGTGGAATCGTGAAAGATCCCTCCCTGTGGAATCACAGAAGATCATTCCCTGTGGAATCATGAAAGATCATTGCCTGTGGAATCCCCAGTTCCCTGGGGCTTCTCCCAACAGCGCATCCTCCAGCCTGAACAGAGGCATCCCAAGCACTGAATTTCCCCTAAAAAAACATCCAAGGGCTAGAAAGATTTAATAACTGGGAATCACCCGTCTGTCTGTCCGTCCTTCCTCCCTCCCTGCTGTTATCCCCCTGCGCTCCCCTTTGGATTTGCACTCCCAGGGCCCTCCCCAGCCTCTCTCCCGGAGCTGCAGTCAATTCTCATGAAATCCACCCTTGCAGGCCCATTAATTGCTCACTGGGCCTTGGCCGGGGCACAGCAGCCTTTTGTTCCAGCTGCTCCCGCCGCCCCGGCGCGCAGGAACCGTTTGTCACCAACATTCCCCAAGGCACAGGAACCGTTTGTCACCCACGCTCCCAAATTCACCTCTGGAGCCCCGGGCACACAAAGCCCTCCCCTGTCACGCCACGAGCCGGTACCTGGCACCGCAGCTGCCACTGTCCCCTCCTTGTCCCTTTGTGCTCTGGATTTATGAGGCGCCGCCGCCGACCTCGCCCCGTGACCACAACAATCCTTTATTCTCCGAGGGAGAGTTGGGTGATTTGTGCCAGAATTTGGAGTGAGGTAGGGCAGTGATCACAGGGACAGCACTAACAGGATGCTCCGTGTCAGCTCAGGTCCTGGAGATGACCAAAAACCACTTTGGACATCTCCTCTCCACACTGAAGTGACCCCACAGCTCTGGGAGAGGGGAAAGAACAGGGAAACACCCTGGAGCAGTGGCAGGTTCAGCCCAACATTCCCAGACTGATGGAAAAGGAACAAAATCACCATTAGTGATAAAATCATTCCCAAAGTCCTGTTAAGGTGGCGGGGTTTGGTCACAGCCACTTCTAATCCCACCCAAGAGCAGCTCTGCTCATTAATCCTAAATTCAGAACAGGGAGAATTGGGATGCAGGACAGCTCCAGAGCTGAGGTCTGATCCTCACCTCAGCCCCTTGGTGCAGCAAGCCAGATCCCAGCAGGATTCATTCCCAATGTTTGGGAAGCAAAGTGTGATCCAGGGATTTCCTTGCACGCCCCATTTCACCGAGTCTCAAGCCATAAATCTAAGGCAGGATTTCAGTGCTGCCCACAGCTCCGTGCAGGTTATTCCTGGAGCTGGCTCTGCAAGAACATTAACGTCTTCTGAGTGCTGACAACCTGCAGGGATTTGAGTCACTGCTCTCATTATATTTCTGTTTTTCCTGCAGACAAACCACCACGGAGAACTCCCAACAAAACAAAGGTGGGAAAAAAATAAAACCACCCCAAAGCAGCTCCCTTGATTGAAGGGCAAAACTTTCACACCTCACAAACCAACGCCAGCGCCCGGCATTGTTTTAAGTCGCTATTTTCAAATAAACCTCATTACTTTGCCAGAGGCCATCCTTAAACCTGCCGAGTTCTCCAGCCCTGGCAAGGATGAGAATTCATCTGCAAGCCACCAAAAGCTGGATCCAAACAGCTCAACAACCCACGAGGTTTCCCTGGGTGAAGGACAGGGCCAGTCCTTGGGATGTGGACTGAGAGAAATTTCTCTGAGCTCGAGTGAAGCCGAGAGAGAGGAAGAGGAGAAGTTCAGAGCTGCAAACCAGGCACCTGCTCCGTGTTCCAGCCACCCCCAGCCCCGAGACAAAGGAGCCTTTGGGACCACATTCCTCCTCCTCCTTCTGCCAGACAATATTCACGGGGGTCTGGTTCTCCTCTTCCGCAGGCTGGCAAAATGTTAAGCAAATATTTGGGAACGGCCAGAAGGAGCTGACATTTTGGGGATATGAAAACAAGGAGGGGAAAGGGCACAAATCAGGGGGAAACTCCGAGGAGCACCAGGGTGGAGAAACAGGAATGGGATGGAATGGGATGGGATGGGATGGGTGGGATGGGTGGGATGGGTGGGATGGGGGATGGGATGGGATGGGATGGGATGGGTGGGATGGGTGGGATGGGTGGGATGGGTGGGATGGGTGGGATGGGATGGGATGGTGGCCTCAGAGCCCCGCTCAGCTTTGTTTTCTGAGCAAGCAACCCCACAGCTCAGCGGGGTTGGACACATCAGCAACTTCTCCACCACAGAGTTTCAGCCTCGTCCAGCAGTGAGGAGCAGCAGCAGCTCGAGGATCAGGACAGGTTTTGCATCATGTCTTAGATAACTCAACACCGAGGCACAGAACTGTTAAATAATCCTGAATTTTGCTGTTTTTCCTGTTCTTTTCTTTATGGTGAGTGCAGATCTGCACTTGACTACCTCACAGGGACAGATTTAAAACTTCCCTCCGCTTCTCAAAAGCCAAGATTCCTCCCTGGGGGTCTCCAGCTGGGCTGGGGGTCCCAGTTCTCACCCGGGCAGCCTGGATGTCTGATGTGGAACCATCAGAAACCCAGAGATCAGCACTGAGAGGAGCTGACAGCTGCTCACGAGCTCCTCATGACTCCCCCGCTCCACACCCAGCCTTAATCATGGGTTGAACGCGGCTGAGGGGTCACAAGGCTGGCCAGGGTGGTTGTTTGGGCTGGGTTTTGGTTGTTTAGGCTGGGTTTGAGCTGTCCTAGACTGGCTGCCCGCTCCGTGAGCCTCAGGGCACCATCACCTGATGGGATTATCAGCGAACAGAGCAAATCCAGCCCGGTTTGGGTTTCTGTGTCTCCCTCTCCATCCCTTCTGCTCTCCCTGCTCCTTTACACCTGCAATTCCCCCAGCACCACCTCGCACCTCTGCTCCTTTCCCTCCTGGCTCCCTCAGAGCCCCGAATCCATCAAAAACCTCCCCAAATTCCACCCGGAGGGTCCAGCTTTGCTTTGATGCTGCCTCAGCCAAGACGAGGGGGCAGCAACGCGTTAAACGCCCCCCATGGCTGGGGGAAAACAAACCCCGAGCCCCCAACCACCCCCACGGTGACAAAACATCGCAAACCTCCGAAGGGAGTGAATCAGAGGAGGAAAACAGACCCTGAGCACGGCGCCAAGGGGATTTTTCAACTTTTAAGAGCTTCACTCCCAATGCAGAGAGCCCAGGCACCACCCTGAGCTCGGTGCTGAAACTTTGGCTGAAAAGAGATGAAAATCCGGGAGGAAAACCCCGACGCGCCCCTCCTCCCCTCCCCGGCGCTGCCACTTGAGCGCTCGGGCGAAATAAACACTTGGGGGGAAAGGTTACCGAGAGTTTACGCTGAACATCATCATTTCCTAGGGACTCTGCTGAGGATGAAGGAGACCCCGGGCTGTATTTTTTAACCCCGGGGATCAGCGATTCCAGCCTCTCCCACCGCGGGTACAGCACGGGAGTGGACAAAAATCTGATAAAAACTGATTTGATAAAAACTGATTTGATAAAAACTGATTTTGCTCCTTTAAAACGCTGCTGGTGCTGCTGGAGCTTACCCGGAGCGCACGGAGGCATCTCCAGCTGCTTCACTCGGGGGATGAGGAGCTGTGAAAATGCTGCGCTCACAGGGGACGGTGCCGCTGCCTCCAGGCTGGTTCTGCACATCCCAGGATGCTGGGGAACCCCTGGAGGCTCGGGAGCTTCCAGCGGGACCTCGTGAGGAGCCCACGGCACCCCCAGAAGTCCCTGCCCAGCCCCCGATTGTGGGGGAGCATCCCCAAAGCAGCCACAGCCAAGGAGAATTCCCTCCCTAAATCCCAAAATGGGTTTATACACCCTGAAACACGGGGATTTACATCCCCTGTAAAGCTCTGACCTTATTTGCCATTAATTCTGGAGGTTCTTGTTATCCATATCAGATTTCTAATCCTTTTTTTTTTCTTTTCCCTCCCCAAATCCCATAAACCAAATGCTCTCGGTTTTCACGATGTTCTGTGGCAATAAAACCCAGAGTTTTAGGCACAGCCTGGAATCCCAGGATTGGCAATCTGGCTCCAGTGCCACTCCCCCAGCGAGGAGAAGCAGAAAAGTCCAGGGAGCATCACGTATTTAAAAAAGAATTAAAAAAAAAAAAAAAAAAAGAAAGAACAAAAAAAAAAAAAAAAAAAAAGAAAGAAAGAACAAAAATTGCGGGTGGGGTGAATAATGGAAAAGGTTTCTAGGCTGGTACACGTTTTTCAGGAGTGTCTGCATGACTTCAGTGCCCAGGTCATTTGGGTACTTTTGAAGTTCTTACTCATGTTCTATTTCTATAAATTCGGAGATATTCTCATGTTACACACCTAAACGCTGCTCCCCCGCACCATTAGCCCCAGAATAAGATAAAAATGAGATTTTTGAGCCTGGTCACTTTCTCTGTGAGTCCAACAGGTCCAGGGGAGCTGGACCTGATTTGGAAAGCTGTTCCTGATTTGTTTCCCTTCCAATCTGTGTTTGTTTGAAATATAAAAATGGGAACGGAGCATCTTGCCAGGTCTGGCCATCACCAGCACAGAATTAATAAATTCATTTTAGTGCTTCTCCCTTCCTCCTAAAGCTGTCACCCGTGGGAAGACAAACGAGCCGGGGAGTTTATGTTTATCATAAACAACCACAGCGTTTTACCATCAAAATCCTGAAGTCAGGAATCCCTGGAATTATCCCCGCTCGGGCATTCAGGGGCGGCAGAGGATCCCACTGAGCTCAAAGGGAGGCACCAAACCCAAACAGAACCCACGGCCAGGTGTGATGGAAACTCCCCCGCTGCCTCCCTCGGGTATTGAGGATTCACTGACCTGTCCCTGCGAGGATTTCTGGATTTCTTCAGGATTTCTGGGAGTCCATCCCGCTCCCCAAACTCTCTGCCCGTTCAGAAATCCTTCAGCCGGCGCTGTGACCGCGGGTGTCCCTGCAAGAAGAAGTTTGGGAAGAGCTCCGGGCGCTGCCAGGGGAGGGCAGGACCCCCTCCCACATCCCCACCTGCGGCCGCTCCCGCTCCTCTCCCCGACTCTCTGGGAGGGTTTTTGTTGTTGTTTTGTTTTCCCGCAGCAGCTCCAGCGCAGGAGCATCAAACCCGGAGCGCTTCCTCCTCCTCCTCCTCTTCCTCCCGCGGGCAGCGCCGCCGTCCCGGCCGGGAGTTCAATCGTGACCCCCCCGATCTCCCCGGAACCCCCCGGGAAAGGCAGCAGGAGCCGCGTCCCGGCACGACCGGCGGCGTCCCGGGGCAGCCGCATCCCCGCCCGGCACCCCCCCGTGCCCAGCCCGTGCCCGGCCGTACCTCTGCGGCAGCCCCGGGGCTCAGCCCGGCGCCCGCGCCTCCGCCGCGGTTTAAAAGGGCAGGTTGGGCCCGGCAGGGAGCATGCGCTGCCGCGGGCGGAGCGCCCGAGCCCCCCCCGGGCCGCCGCCCCCGCCCCGCCGGCCGCGGAGCTCCGCCGGGAGAGCATCCCCGCAGCCCCCGGGGACACCGGGCCCGGTCCTGCAGCCCCCGGGGACACCGGGCCCGGTCCTGCAGCCCCCGGGGACACCGAGCCCGGTCCTGCAGCCCCCGGGGACACCGGGCCAGGTCCTGCAGCCCCCGGGGACACCGGGCCAGGTCCTGCAGCCCCCGGGGACACCGGGGCCGGTCCTGCAGCCCCCGGGGACACCGGGCCCGATCCCGCAGCCCCCGGGGACACCGGGCCAGGTCCTGCAGTCCCCGGGGACACCAGGCCAGGTCCACAGCCCCCGGGGACACCGGGCCAGGTCCTGCAGCCCTCTCGGGGAGAATGGCCCCGATCCCCGCAGTTTCAGGGACACCGGCCCCGGTTCTGCTCTCCTTGCTGGGACACCGGGCCCGATCCTGCACTCCTCTCGAGGAGAACGGCCCCGATCCCGCAGCTCCCGGGGACACCGGCCCCGATCGCGCAGCCCCGCCGGGAAAACAGCCCCGATCCCGCGGTCCCGATCCCCGCAGCTCCCGGGGACACCGGGCCCGGTTCCACAGCCCCACAGGGACACCAGCCCCGATCCTGCTCTCCTCGTTGGGAGAACGGTTCCGATCCCGCGGTCCCGATCCCGCAGCCCCCGCAAGGACACCGGTCCCGGTTCCAGAGTCTCGATCCCGCAGCTCCGCAGGGACACCGGCCCTGGTTCCGCTCTCCTTGCTGGGACACCGGCCCCGGTCCCGCAGCCCCCGCAAGGACAACAGCCCCATCCCCGCAGCCCCGATCCCACAGTCCCGATCCCACAGTCCCGCCGGGGGAACAGCCCCATCCCCGCATCGCTGAGGCCAAACCCCTCCAGTAGAGAAGCCCCATCCCCGCAGCCCCGTTCCCGCAGTCTCCTCCGGCAGAGCAGCCCCGTTCCCGCACCCTCAGCCCCCGCAGCTCCGTCCCTGCAGCCCCGATTCCCGCAGACCCCACCGGGAACAGCCCCGTTCCCTCAGCCCCGTTCCCCAGCCCTCCCCACCGCCAGCAGCCCCATCAGCCGCTCCATCCTACAGGAGCATCCACCCCAAATTCCCGGCCTTTCTTTTTTAAAAAATCCCCTTTCCCTCATCCCTTTCTCTTCCCCCCTTCCCGCCGGAGCGCTCCCCGCAGCGGGAGCAGCGCCGGGGTTTGTTTGGGTTTTCTGAGCCGCTGGTTCCCTGCAATGGCCTGGGCTGGATGTAAAAAGGGCCCCGGCGATGGGAAAGTTTGTGACCTGGCCCCGGACATTATTCATGGTGGGTGAGTGCTTAAACCCGCATGGCGTGAGAGGGACACAAAATATGTACATTTATACCCAGAGAGAGCTGGACATTCTATCAGCCCCTAACTCTGAAAACAGGAGCTAAACTGAACCCTGAACTGAGGAAAATTAGCGAGGGAGAAGGGACACAATATATACATTTATATGGAGAGAGATCTAAACATTCTATCAGAGCCTAACTCTGAAAAACAGCAGCTAAACTGAACCCTAAATTGAGGAAAATCAGTGAGGGAGAGGGGATACAAAATATATATATGTATATGGAGAGAGAGCTAGACATTTTATCAGCACCTAACTCGGAAAACAGGAGCTAAACTGAACCCTAAATTGAGGAAAATCAGCGAGGGAGAAGGGACACAAAATATATATATTTATACAGAGAGAGAGCTAGACATTTTATCAGCACCTAAGTGAAAACAGCAGCTAAACTGAACCCTAAATTCAGAAAAAATCAGCAAGGGAGAGGGACACTATATATATTTATATATAGAGAGATCTAGACATTCTATCAGCCCCTAACTCAGAAAACAGGAGCTAAACTGAACCCCAAATTGAGGAAAAATCAGTAAGGGAGAAAGGACACAAAATATGTACATTTATATGGAGATAGATCTAGACATTGTATCAGCACCTAACTCTGAAACCAGCAGCTGAACTGAACCCCAAATTGAGGAAAATCAGTGAGGAAGAGGGACACAAAATATATATATTTATATATAGAGAGAGCTAGACATTCTACCAGCACCTAAGTGAAACCAGGAGCTAAACTGAACCCTAAATTGAGGAAAATCAGCGAGGGAGAAGGGACATTAAAAATATATATTTATATGGACAGAGATCTAGACATTGTATCAGCACCTAAGTGAAAACAGGAGCTAAATTGAACCCTAAATTCAGAAAAAATCAGCAAGGGAGAGGGACACTATATATATTTATATAGAGAGATCTAGACATTCTATCAGCACCTAAGTGAAACCAGGAGCTAAACTGAACCCCAAATTGAGGAAAATCAGTAAGGAAAAGGGACACAAAATATGTACATTTATATGGAGAGAGATTTAAACATTCTATCAGCCCCTAACTCAGAAAACAGGAGCTAAACTGAACCCCAAATTGAGGAAAATCAGCAAGAGACTTAGATATATATTTATATATATTTATATGGAAATATATATATTATTTATATATCTTTATATGGATATATATATTATTTATTTATATATATATATATGGAGAGAGATCTAGACATTCTATCAGCCCCTAACTCAGAAAACAGGAGCTAAACTGAACCCTAAATTGAGGAAAATCAGCTTTCTATTCACCCACACAGCCTTGGAGCTGAGAATCCTCTGGCAGAGCAGCCTCCCCTCAACATCTGCAGCAACAAGTCTCCTTATTTTGTGTGTGTGTGAACAAAACGAGAGGAAAAATGAGGCAAGAGCGCAGTGGAGTGAACCAGCTGTTCCTAAATGAATATTTGTGACTGCTCAGGCGAGTTCTTCAGCTGAAAACTCTAAAAAATCATCAAAAAACCTCACAGTGCTCGGTGCTATTTAAAGCCTTTTGTTTCCTGATGAATTCTGAGAGCTGCAGAAGCATCACAAAAATTGGTTGGTTTTTAATCTTCCCTCCTTTGGAGCAAGTTTCTGTCAAGGTCAAAAATCCCATTTTCCACGTCACATTTCAGCTTGGGTCAGCAGGATGGTGATTTTATTTTTATTTTATTTTTTTTTCACTGGGAACAGCTGTTCCCTGCCCGAGTTTGCTGGAAGGGTTCGCCCTGCAAGGAAAAAAAGCAGAGGAGCACCTGCATTTGTTGTCACTTGAGCTGATGAGGAGGAACGACACTGCTGCTTCCTGGGAGGGAAAAAAAGAAAAAATAAAAGCATTTTTGGCAGTCCAGATGCTGATAGGAACTCGGTAATAAAAATCCCAAACCTAATAAAAAAAAAAGGAAAAAAAATTAAAAAATAGTTGGAGAGCTGGGCTATGACTTCAGTTGGGAAAGGGCCAGAATCCAAATTTGGGTGGGGAGAGCTGCCCCTGTTTTTTTTTTAGTCAGAAAAGTTCACAAGCAATTAAACAGCTATTAGTGCTGGGGTGGTTTGTTTTGGTTTTTTGTTTTGTTTTGGTTGCCTTTTTTGGGGTTTTTTTGGTTTTTTGGGGTTTTTTGTGGATTTTTTGGGGGTTTTTTTGGTGTTTTGTTTGTTTGTTGGTTGGTTTGGTTTTTTTCTTTTTTCTTTTTCTGTTTTCTTCCCTCTTTAGCCCTGGAGCAAATGACTCTGCCAAGGTGGATTCCCGAATGGAGCTGGGCACTGCTCAGTGCTCAGAGGAGCTGACATGAATTTCAGTTTCCACTCTTCTATTCCGGGCTCTGAGTCACTGGGTGATGGTGGCTGAGACAGTTTGGGAGCACAAATTACAGCCTGCGCTGGTGCTGGCTGCTCCTGGGTGTCCCTGAGAGGGTGGCACAGACAGGGAGGGAGTGACAGCACCAGGACGTGGGCAGGGAGGCACAGAGAGCCTCACTTCTCCCAAAAGAAGAATTTATTTTATTTTTATTTCATGAAATAAATGAATATTTATTAGTTCACACCAATACAGAAGACTGAAATCACTTACAGAGGGTTTGCTGTGGATCAGCAAATTATTCTAGTAATATTCTAATAATATTCTAATAATTCTAATAATAATTTCCCACCTAGATTTCCCATTTAGGTGGGAAATCATTATTAGAATGATAATATTATAATATTCTAATAATATTCTAATAATTCTAATAATAATTTCCCACCTAGATTCCCCATTTAGGTGGGAAATCAATATTAGAATGATAATATTCTAATAATATTCTAATCATTCTAATAATGATTTCCCACCTAGATTTCCCATTTAGGTGGAAAATCATTATTAGAACGATAATATTCTAATAATATTCTAATCATTCTAATAATAATTTCCCACCTAGATTTCCTATTTAGGTGGAAAATCATTATTAGAATGATAATATTCTAATAATATTCTAATAATTCTAATAACAATTATTATTAGAATGATAATATTCTAATAATGTTCTAATCATTCTAATAATAAATTCCCACCTAGATTCCCCATTTAGGTGGGAAATCATTATTAGAATGATAATATTCTAATAATATTCTAATCATTCCAATAATAATTTCCCACCTAGGTTTCCCATTTAGGTGGGAAATCATTATTAGAATGATAATATTATAATATTATAATAATATTATATTAATTCTAATAATGATTTCCCACCTGGATTTCTCATTTAGGTGGGAAATCATTATTAGAATGATAATATTCTAATTATATTATAATCATTCTAATAATAAATTCCCACCTAGATTCCCCATTTAGGTGGGAAATCATTATTAGAATGATAATATTCTAATAATATTCTAATCATTCTAATAATAATAATTTCCCACCTAGATTCCCCATTTAGGTGGGAAATCATTATTAGAATGATAATATTATAATATTATAATAATATTATATTAATTCTAATAATGATTTCCCACCTAGATTTCCCATTTAGGTGGAAAATCATTATTAGTATGATAATATTCTAATTATATTATAATCATTCTAATAATCATTTCCCGCCTAGATTTCCCATTTAGGTGGGAAATCATTATTAGAATGATAATATTATAATATTATTATAATATGATATTAATTCTAATAATGATTTCCCACCTAGATTCCCCATTTAGGTGGGAAATCATTATTAGAATGATAATATGATAATATTATAATAATATTATAATCATTCTAATAATAATTTCCTGCCTAGATTCCTCATTTAGGTGGGAAATTATTATTAGTATGATAATATTCTAATAATATTCTAATAATTCTAATAATAATTTCCCACCTAGATTTCCTATTTAGGTGGGAAATTATTATTAGAATCATTTTTAGGTGGGAAAATCCTTCCAGGGTCACCAAACCCGACCTGTGTCCCATCCCCAGCCCAGAGCACTGAGTGCCACCTCCAGGAATTGCTTGGACATCCAGGGCTGGGAGCTCCAAACATCCCTGGGCACTCCAAACGTCCCTGACCCTCCTTTCCATGAGGAAATTCCAACCTCTGAGGCTGTTTCCCCTTGTCCTGTCCCTTTTTCCCCACCCCAATTCCATTTTTCCCTGTGGTGCAGCACCGACACCGCTGCTGCCCCAACTCTGGGGGTCACTTGTTGATAAATGAATCAAAGATGGCAAAAAAAATTCCCTTGAGATTCCAGCCAGACACTCCAAGGAGAGCAGCCGTGGGTTGGAGCTGCAGCTCTGCCCTCGCTCTCCAAAGAGGAATTTTCACCCTTGGAAGTGAAATTGGAATTTCACTCTTGGAATTTTCACTCTTTTATCTCCTCCACTTCTGCTGTGCAGGACTGGCTCCGGAGGAGGAGGAGTTCCAGGAGTTCCAGTTCATGAGAAATTCTGAGTTCAGGGAGCCTCAATTTGGACACCCAAACAAAAGCCAGGCTTTATTTTCACCGATTGTTTAACTAAATCCAGTCCTGGGTTTAAGAATGGAACATTTTTCTGCAGCAGGGCCAGAAACTGAGGACTGAGCAGTCATGGGAACCTGCAAAGTTCTTATTAGAATGATTATCTAGCAGAATTAGAATTTTACCAGAATTATTTATCAAGAAGAGGAAATTAGTAGAATTATTTATCGAGCAGAGGAAATCCAGAGCCAACGGCCGCCCCAGCTGCTCCTGCCTGATTAGATCCTGGCAGAGATCAGCTCTGAGATCTGATCTGAGATCTGATCTGTTCTTATCTAAATCAGATGGATCCAGCCAAACCGGGCTCGTGGCACGGACCAGAACATTGCCAGGGGTCAGGCAGCACCACACTGCAAAAAAAATTGAGGTCCAGGGAGCTGGAGGAGCCTCAGCCTCACCCCGGGCATGGGATGAGCTCAGATTCCAAACCACCCCCCAAAAATCCCCCAAACCACCCCAATGTTACCCCAAATTCCCCCAAACCACCCCCAAATCCCCCCAGATGTCCCCCAAATCCCCCCAAACCATCCCAAAGTCACACAAAATCCCCTCAAATCATCCCCAAATCCCTCAAAATCCCCTCAAATCCCCCAAACCGCCCCGTTACCCCAAATTCCCCCGAACCACCCCCAAATCCTCTCAAATCTCCCCCCAATCCCCCCAAAGTCCCACAAAATCCCCTCAAATCATCCCCAAAATCCCCCCTAAATTCCCTCAAATGCCCCCCCAAATCCTCTCAAATCCCCCCAAACCACCCCAAAGTCCCACAAAATCCTCTCAAATCATCCCCAAATCCCTCAAAATCCCCTCAAATCCCCCAAACCACCCCCAAATCCTCTCAAATCTCCCCCCAATCCCCCAAACCACCCCGAAGTCCCACAAAATCCCCTCAAATCATCCCCAAATTCCCTCAAATCACCCCAAAAAATCCCCCCTAAATTCCCTCAAATCCCCTCCCCAAAATCCCCTCAAATCATTCCCAAATCCCCCAAAATCCTCTCATATCCCCTCAAACCACCCCAATGTTCCCCCAAATCCCCTCAAACTCCCCCAATGGTCCCTCAAATCCCTCCAAAATCACCTCAAACCACCCCAAAATCGCCTCAAACCACCCCAAAATCCCCCCAAATCTTCCCAAACCCTCCCTAGGACCCCCCAAATCCCCTTTAAAGTCTCCCCCAACCACCCCAAACCCTTCCTGGGACCCCCCAAAATCCCCTAAAATCCCCTCAAATTCTCCCCAAACCTCAGCTCAGAGAATCCCCTGCCCACAGCCGTTCTGGGACGCTCTGGTTTGCTCTGGCAGCCCCAACTCAGCCCTGAGGTGCCTTTAAATTCATTTTGTGCCTCCTCGTAGAAAATTCAAGCCCTGGACTCGGCTGCTGACTCAGAGCCCAAACCTTTGTGGAGGCTGAGAGCACAAACCCGACCTCAGCACCCCACCCAGCCAGGCTGCAGTGAATATTCACCAAAACCTCCCATCCCAAGGTGGAAAAATGGCAGAGAAATGCAAAATAAACACATTTTTGGGGTGTCCAGCGCTGGGGTACAAAGGTGGGAATTCACGCTGGGGATTTTAGAAGGGTTTCCTCCTTTTTTTTTCTTTTTAAAATTATTTTTTCTTTTTAAAACATCCGTGTTTTGGCTGTGGAGGAAAGCTTTGGAACCACGCTCAGCCATAAACTGCCAAACCCAGGGAGCAATTTATTTATTTATTTGTTATCAACTGGGAGCCTCAAGGCTTCAACAGCCTCAGGGTTCTGAGGATTTGTTTTTCAGGATTCATTTTTCAGGATTCATTTTTTCAGGATTCATTTTTTTCAGGATTCGTTTTTCAGGATTCGTTTTGCAAAGCCTGGCTGGAGCAGGATGTGGTTCTGAGAGCTTTTCTTGTTTGATGAGGCCATGGGGTCACTCCCTGCACCCCACATGTTGGGGGTGTCCAGCACTGGGGTACAAAGGTGGGAATTCACGCTGGGGATTTTAGAAGGGTTTCCTCCTTTTTTTTTCTTTTTAAAATTATTTTTTCTTTTTAAAAATATCCGTGTTTTGGCTGTGGAGGAAAGCTTTGGAACCACACTCGGCCATAAACTGCCAAAAGCAGGGAGCAATTTATTTATTTATTTGTTATTAACTGGGAGCCTCAAGGCTTCAACAGCCTCAGGGTTCTGAGGATTTGTTTTTCAGGATTCATTTTTCAGGATTCATTTTTCAAGATTTATTTTTCAAGATTCATTTTTCAAGATTCATTTTTTCAGGATTCATTTTTCAAGATTCATTTCTTCAGGATTTGTTTTTCAGGATTCTTTCTTTCAGGATTCTTTCTTTCAGGATTCTTTTTTTCGGATTCATTTTTCCAGGATTCTTTTTTTCAGGATTCTTTTTTCAGGATTCATTTTGTAAAGCCTGTCTGGAGCAGGACGTGGTTCTGAGAGCTTTTCTCTTTTGGTGGGGCCCTGGGGTCACTCCCTGCACCCCAAGGCCTTTTCAAAGCAGCCAAGCAAACAAAGCTGCAAAACCCTCATCGATCCTGGCCTGGCTCCTGCTTGCAGCACCTGCAGAGAGGAGGAAGCTCTGGGTGCTGAACCAGGCCTGAAATTCGGGATTTCTGTTCTGTTTGCAGAGAGCAGAACAAACATTGCAGCGTCCTCCACTGCTCCAGGGCTGCGGCCTTAACCTCGGCCTGGGCCTGCCCAGCACGGCCCAGTACAGCCCAGCAAGGCCCAGCACGGCCCAGCATGGTCCAGCCTGGCCTGGCACGGCCCAGCACTGCCTGGCATGGCCCGGCACATCCCAGCACTGCCCAGTATGGGCCAGCCCTGCCCAGCATGACCCAGCCCTGCCCAGCACGGCCCAGTACAGCCCAGCACATCCCTTCCCTTCCCTTCCCTTCCCTTCCCTTCCCTTCCCTTCCCTTCCCTTCCCTTCCCTTCCCTTCCCTTCCCTTCCCTTCCTTCCCTTCCTTCCTTCCCTTCCCTTCCCTTCCCAGTATGGCCCAGCACTGCCCAGTCCGGCCCAGCACTGCCCAGCATGGCCCCGCTGCTCTGCTCCCCTCAGGGGACACAGGGCTGGGGAGGGGACCCCAAAGCTGTGACTGTCCCAAAATTCTGGGAGGGGATCCCAAAGCTGTGGCTGTCCCTTGTCCCTGCTCTGTCCCCTCTGAGGGGGGCTCAGGGTTCAGAGAAGTGTCCCCAAAGCTGTGACTGTCCCTTGTCACTGCTCTGCTCCCTGTCAGGGGGACCCAGAGTTCTGGGATGTGTCCCCAAAGTTGTGCCTGATCTAGGGTTCAGGGAGGTGTCCCCAAAGCGGTGACTGTCCCAGAATTCTGAGGGGTGTCCCCAAAGCTGTGGCTGTCACTTGTCCCACCACAGCCTCTGCTGCTCTGCTCCCCTCAGGGCACCCAGGGTTCTGGGAGCTGTCCCCAAAGCTGTAACTGTCCCTTGTCCCTGCTCTGTCCCCTCTGAGGGGGACCCAGTGTTTGGAGAGGTGTCCCCAAAGCTGTGACTGACCCGGAATTCTGGAATATGTCCCCAAAGCTGTGACTGTTCCTTGTCCCAGCACAGCCTCTCATGTTCTGCTCCCCCTCAGGGCACCCAGGGTTCTGGGAGGTGTCCCCAAAGCTGTGACTGTCCCTTGTCCCTGCTCTGTCCCCCCTGAGAAGGACTCAAAGTTCTGGGATGTGTCCCTAAAGCCTTGACTGACCCAGAATTCTGAGGGGTGTTCCCAAAGCTGTGGCTGTCACTTGTTTCAGCACAGCCTCTTGTGCTCTGCTCCCCTCAGGGCACCCAGGGTTCTGGGAGGTGTCCCCAAAGCTGTGGCTGTCCCAAAATTCTGGGAGGGGTTCCCAAAGTTGTGGCTGTCCTTTGCCCCTGTTCTGCTCCCTCCGAGAGGGACCCAGAATTCTGGGATGTGTCCCCAAAGCTGTGGCTGACCCAGAGCTCTGAGAGGTATCCCTAAAGCCATGGCTGTCCTAGAATTCTGGGATGTGTCCCCAAAGCTGCGGCCATCCCAGGGCTCCAGGAGGTGTCCCCAGTGCTGTGGCTGTTCCGGGTTTCAGAGGGGTGTTCCCAAAGCTGTGACTGTCCCTTGTCCCTACTCTGCTCCCTCTGAGAGGGACTCAGAGTTCTGGAATGTGTTCCCAAAGCTGTGGCTGTCCCAGAATTCTGAGGAGTGTCCCCAGACTGTGGCTGTCACTTGTCCCAGAACAGCCTCACGTGCTCTGCTCCCCTCAGGGGGACCCAGAGTTCTGGGAGGGGTCCCCAAAGCCATGGCTGTCCCAGAGCTCTGAGAGCTTACCCCAAAGCTGTGACTGACCCAGGGTTTGGGCAGATGTCCTCAGACTGTGACTGTCACTTGTCCCAGCACAGCCTCACGTGCTCTGCTCCCCTCAGGGGGACCCAGAGTTCTCAGGTGTCCCCAAAGCTGTGGCTGTCACTTGTCCCTGCTCTGCTCCCTCTGAGGAGGACCCAGAATTCTGGGATGTGTCCCCAAAGCCATGTGGCTGTCCCAGGATTCTGTGGCTGTCCCAGGATTCTGTGGCAGTCCCAGGGCTCTGTGTCTCTCCCAGGGCTCTGTGGCTCTCCCGGCTGCAGGGCAAAGGCGCTGTTCGCTGTTTGTGCCGGGCATTTCTTTAACCAAATCCTGCTCCTCTGCAAAGGGACGGGGAAATTGCAGTCACTGCAGTAAAGCTGGGCCTAACAAATGGAATTGTCTGATTCTCACTCCAGACAGAGTCAGAATTACTAAAGCCACACTGGAGGTGTCCCCAGACTCCTCCTGACAGCGCCTTTGGCCTTTCTGCTGAACTCACAACTTTCCCTTTCCCTTTCCTTTCCCTTCCCTTTCCTTTCCTTTCCTTCCCTTCCCTTCCCTTCCCGCCCATACCCTGAGCTCCCACCACCCTTCTCATTCCCCAGAACTTCTGCAGAATTTGGGGCCAATTTTTCCAACCCCCCCCCCAGCTCCGCACTCCCGAGCAAAGCAGGAAACCCCAGAGAGAAAAGAACAATAAAATATTTACAGAAACCACCCCAATCCCATCTGCTGGAAAAGGCATTTCTGGTCAAACCAGTCGATCAAGGAACAATTCTGTGCTGAACTGCAGAGGATTAAAACTTTGTTTTTTCTTGGCTGTTTCACTCTGGGGCTGGCAGGGCGATGTTTGCTGCAGGTAAACAGCTCAGCCCTGTTTATAGGACACAGAGCAAATATTTCCCTGGCTGTTTATTCTGCAGGCAGGACAAGATTGCAGAGCAAGGACACCCCAGCCCTGCTCCTTTCCAAGGGTTTGGAAGCAGCTCCTGGATAAAATCCAATTTTTTTTTTATTTTTGGAGGGTGAATCCTGCTTTGGAGGTGGAGGAGGATGAGGCCAATGCACCTCTCTGCCCCAAGAGGGATAATTTAGGATTGGGAGAATCTTAATTCTTTGTCATTAATTAAAATAAAACATCAGCAAAAGAATAATAAGAATTTCCCATTCAATCTCACAGTGATGGAACAGAGCAAAAATGATTTTGTGATTTTCCCTGCTCTGCCTCTGAGAAATGTGTTACTTGTTAATTTAAAATTAATTGGCCTGGGAACTGAAGCTGCTTCAAATCCAGGGTCATACTCAGCAGTGAAGTGAAGTGAAATTAAAATAAAATAAAGTAAAATAAAATAAAATAAAGTAAATAAACTAAAATAAAGTGAAATAAAGTGAAATAAAGTGAAATAAAGTGAAATAAAAGAAAAGTAAAGTAAAGTAAAATAAAGTAAAATAAAGTCGTTAAATAAAGTTAAATAAAGTAAAGTAAAATAAAGTAAAATAAAGTAAAATAAAGTAAAGTAAAAGTAAAATAAGGGAAAATAAAGGAAAATAAAGGAAAATAAAATAAAGGAAAAGTAAAGTAAAGTAAAGTAAAGTAAAATAAAATAAAATAAAATGAAATAAAATAAAATAAGGCCAGTTTAGGGAAAAAGAAATGACAGCTCTGTGTGGTAAATTGGATTAAAGAGAAATTATTCCTTCACTCATTTCTCAGGGAGAGAAGCAGAAACACCACAATAATATCACACTCAGAAAACCATTTAACTTAAGAAAAAAAAAAATTCTAAGCAGAGAGTTTAAAAAGAAAAAAAAATTCAGTGCTGGCTTGATCTCAGGAGAGGAGGAAACCAGAAATTCTCAGGCTCCAACCGCTGCAATTAATCAAAAATATCTGCAAAGGGTCCTAACGAGCAAACCCCACTGAGCCTGCGGGCAGGGGAGGTCCTGGTGATAACAAAACCCCAAAAATCTTCTCCCAGAAGGCCCCGGTGATAACAAAACCCCAAAAATCTTCTCCCAGGGCCAAGGGCTGAGCTGGAAATGCTGCAGGAAAAAAGGGAGGGTGGCACAGGAAATGTGGTGCTGCTGGAGCTCTTATCTGCCCCCAACACAAACCTGAGAGAAAAGGGAGAATTCAGATAAAATCCCAACCCCTGGGAGGATTCACCCAGTGAGGGTGAAGGTAAATCTGGGGTGAAAAGCAGAATTTAGTTTTGGAGGGGAGGTGAAATGTTCATGGGGAGGCAGAGGATGGGGTGGGTCTGTGCAGGGGTGTTTGATCCCTCTGCTCAGGAGGGAGAATGCAAAGAATATTTTGGGGTTAAGGGGTAATTGAGCTAAAAACTGAGATAAATTGAGCAAAAAACTGAGCTAAACTGAGCTAAAAATTGAGATAAATTGAGCAAAAAACTGAGCTAAACTGAGCTAAAATTTGAGCTAAATTGAGCTAAATACTGAGCTAAAACTGAGCTAAATCTGAGCTTAAAACGGAGCTAAATCTGAGCTAAATCTGAGCTAAAAGTGAGCTAAAACTGAGCTAAATTGAGCTAAAAACTGAGATAAAACTGAGTTAAAATTGAGCTAAAACTGAGCTAAAACTGAGCTAAAAACTGAACTAAAAACTGAGCTAAATCTGAGCTAAAAACTGAGCTAAAACTGAGCTAAAACTGAGCTAAAAACTGAGCTAAAAACTGAACTAAAAACTGAGCTAAATCTGAGCTAAAAACTGAGCTAAAACTGAGCTAAATTGAGCTAAAAACTGAGATAAAACTGAGTTAAAACTGAGCTAAAACTGAGCTAAAACTGAGCTAAAAACTGAGCTAAAAACTGAGCTAGAAACTGAACTAAATCTGAGCTAAAAACTGAGCTAAAACTGAGCTAAATCTGAGCTAAAACTGAAATAAAAACTGAGGTAAATCTGAAATAAAAACTGAGGTAAATTGAGCTAAAAACTGAACAAAATTGAGCTAAAAATTGAGCTAAACTGAGCTACATTGAATTAAAAATTGAGCTAAATCTGAGCTAAAAACTTCAATTCAGCATCAACTTCTCGAGGAGCTCTCCCTGCTCTGTGTCCATGGGGGAGGGAATTCCACAGCAGCACTTGAACTTGACCTCCATCGATGGGAAGAGGAAAAAAAAACCCAAACACACAAAAAAAATCATTTCCTGGGCTACAGAAAACCCTGGAGCTGGAGCTGAGTGAGCCCTGGGTGTGGCTGTGAACCCTCAAACTGAAATCCCAGAGCAGAGAACCAAAGAAATCCCAAATCCAGAGCAGGGAACCAAACCAATCCTAAATCCCAGAGAAAGGAACCAAACCAATCCTAAATCCCAGAGAAAGGAACCAAACCAATCCTAAATCCCAGAGAAAGGAACCAAGCCAATCCTAAATCCCAGAGAAAGGAACCAAACCAATCCTAAATCCCAGAGAAAGGAACCAAACCAATCCCAAATCCCAGAGCAGGGAACCAAACTAATCCCAAATCCCAGAGCAAGGAACAAAACCCCTCATCTCAAAAAAGGGAACCAAACAAATCCCAAATCCCAGAGCAGGGAACCAAACAAATCCCAGCACAGGGAACCAAACAAATCCCAAATCCCAGAGCAAGGACCAAACAAATCCCAAATCCCAGATCATGGAACCAAACAAATCCTAAATCCCAGAGAAAGGAACCAAAAAATTCCACATCCGGAGCAGGGAACCAAACAAATCCCAAATCCCAGAGAAAGGAACCAAACCAATCCCAAATCCCAGAGTAGGGAACCAAGCAAATCCCAAATCCCAGATCATGGAACCAAACCAATCCCAAACCCCAGAGCTCCCAGGCTCCTCCAGCAGGGAGCTCAGAGCAGACACAGAACCCTGAGATGTTTTGCACCCACCCCACAGCAATTCCACTTCTCTGTTTAATTTATCCCACTGAAGGGGGCACAGACCCCAAATTCCAGTGGAAGAAATAAAAAATCTAAATGTGTTCACCTTGCAGTTTGCTGCATCAAAAGTGTATCTAAAACCAGGATTTTAAAGGGCAGGGAAAATCCTGGGAAAACACAAATTCCAGAGTTGTTCCAGGTTTCCTTCAAGGTGCAAAGAGAGGCAAGAACAGAATCAGAGATTCAGGGAATATCCTGAGCTGGGAGGGACCCACAGGGATCCCCAAAATCCCATCCTGAGCACCCTTGGGAGCGTTATCCCGGAATTGTGGCAGCCTCCAGTCCCTGGAGAGGTTTTCCAGTGCCCCAGCAGCCTCTGGGGTGAGAAACCTTTCCCAAAATCCCATCCTGAGCGCCCTTGGGAGCGTTATCCTGGAATTCTGGCAGCCTCCATTCCCTGGAGAGGTTTTCCAGTGCCCCAGCAGCCTCTGGGGTGAGAAACCTTTCCCAAAATGCCATCCTGAGCACCCTTGGGAGCGTTATCCCGGAATTCTGGCAGCCTCCAGTCCCTGGAGAGCTGCGGGAACGTTGGGTCGGTCGGGATGGACGGAGATGAGAGATCTCTGGAGTCTGGGCTGGGTTTGGGGTTCATTGCACAGGGCGTGGGTGAAGGGCCCTGCCACGAGCTGCCAGCTCAGGGCAGGCCAGAAAGGGTGAAAAGAGCAAAGAAGAAAAAGAGCAAGAGAAGAGGAAGAGAGAGAGAAGAGAGGGAAAAGAGAGAGAAGAGAGAGAGAAGAGAGAGAGAGAGAGAAGAGAGAGAGAGAGAGAAGAGAGAGAAGAGAGAGAGAAGAGAGAGAGAAGAGAGAGAGAAGAGAGAGAGAAGAGAGAGAGAAGAGAGAGAGAAGAGAGAGAGAAGAGAGAGAGAAGAGAGAGAGAAGAGAGAGAGAAGAGGAGAGAGCGAAGTTCCCATTACAATCCATCAAATCTTCTTCTCTACTGAATATTCTGATTTACACCAACCAATCCAGTACAAATACAAATCCTACAGCATTTACACACAGCCTTAAGAATCATTACATTGCCGTGCTGTGTTATATTTTAGACCCTAAAAACTACAAATCCTACAGCATTTACACACAGCCTATAGGAATCATTGCATTACCGTGCTGTGTTATATTTTAAACCCTAAAAACTTTAAACTTTAAACCCTAAAAACTACAAAAACTACACATCCCACAGCATTTACACACAGCCCATAAGAATCATTACATTGCCATGCTGTGTTATATTTTAGACCCTAAAAACTACAAATCCTACAGCATTTACACACAGCCCATAGGAATCATTACATTCCCATCCTGTGTTATATTTTAAACCCTAAAAACGACTCTTGGGACCCCTCCTGCCGAGCCAGCAGGGTCTGCTCTGACCCTTGGGCTCTTGGTAAGGAGAAGGGCATTGTTTAATTAATTAATTTAATTGTTTAACCCTCAGCTGGCCATGCTGTTGTTTTCCAGTTGTTCAGTAACTAAAACTCGGCATCTCAGACATCAACACTTCCCTTCAACTCTATTTCACTGACAGGTTTCATATTCTCTAAAATAAGCAGTTGTATTTATAAAGCTTTTCTGTTTCATCTTCCCCAACAGAGCCTTTCCCAGTGCTCCAGCAGCCTCTGGAGTGAGGAACTTTCCCAAATATCCCCCCCAAACCTCCTCCAGCCCTTCCCCAGCTGCTGTCCTTGCTCAGGGAGCAGCAGCTCCATAAATCAACTCATTTTCTCCTCCAAGGACGCCCCCGTGGCTCCGATCCCATCCTGGGTCCCACCTTTGGACTCGATTTTCATCCCTGGGACCAAACAAAGCCGGGAGGAAAACACAAACAGGATATTCCAGAGGCAAAACTCCCTTGGATTTGAACTCGCCTGGGAGCGTTGTCTGCCAAGGGAATTTGATTCCCCCGGTTTGGCAGCTCTTGCTGGAGCTCCTGGACCTCATCTGTGTCCGCTGCTCATGCAGCAAATCCCAAAACAAATCGGTTGTTTGTGGGATTAATTCCCTGGGAATGCTACAAAGCCAATGGGATTTTGTTAGGGAAGTTTTCTCCATGGTTTGAGCTGCAGGACGGAGCTGCAGGAAATGCAGCAGGATCAGAGGAGCCCTGGAGAGGGGAAAAGCCTGGAGGTGAAGAAGGATGGAAATTCCTGCAGGAAACTCCAGATGAGGAATCCGTGTCAGGATGGGAGCTGGGGTGCTCCAAAGGAAAAGGAGGAATGACAGAAACTCCAACCCCATTGGAAAAGGAGGAATGCCAGAAGCTCTGATCCCATTATTGGAAAAGGAGGAATGGCAGAAGCTCCGATCCCAAAGGAAAAGGAGGAATGGCAGAAGCTCCGATCCCAAAGGAAAAGGAGGAATGCCAGAAGCTACGATCCCATTGGAAAAGGAGGAATGCCAGAAGCTCTGATCCCATTATTGGAAAAGGAGGAATGCCAGAAGCTCTGATCCCATTATTGGAAAAGGAGGAATGGCAGAAGCTCCGATCCCAAAGGAAAAGGAGGAATGCCAGAAGCTCCAATCCCATTGGAAAAGGAGGAATGGCAGAAGCTCCAATCCCATTGGAAAAGGAGGAATGCCAGAAGCTCTGATCCCGTTATTGCAGAGCTCCAAAAGGCTGGGGCAGCACTGCCAGCAGCAGCATCCAACCCCAAACATTCCCCTGATCCAGAAATCCCTTTTAACTCCCTGTGGGATCACAAAGGGAACGGGAAGAGCAGCAGGATCTGCAGGCTCCCACCAAAATCTGGGATTCCACATGGGGCCACAGGGATGGTACCCCCCAAATCACCCCAAATAAATTCATCCACTGGTCCCTGCTGCTCCTGCCTCGGTGCAGCACCAAATATCCCAAAATTCTGGCCCCATTCCGGTTGTGTCCTGTTGAGCTGGGACAAGGATAACACCACCCCAAAATCATTCATTCCAGAGGGTCACAAGCACATTTTTCCATCCCAAACCCTTTGGAAAACATCCCCTACACATCCTAGAGGGATCCAGCCAAATCCCAGAGGAACAAACACTTCCAGGTGTTCATCCCAAAGAGCCACAACGATTTTCTTTTTATTATATATTATATTATACTAATTATATAATATATATTTTATATTGTATATAATATATATTATACATATTATACTATACTACATTATGCTGTACTATACTATATTATGTTGAATTACACTATATTATACTATACTGTTATATTGTTATACTGTGTCATATACTATATTAAATTATGTTATATATTATAACATAATATAGCATAATATATAATATAATGTAATATAATGTAATATGATGTAATATAATGTAATATATTATTCTATATTAAATTATATTATACTATACTATATTATACTGTATTATATTATACTGTATTATTTATATTATATATTATTATAATACAAAATATTATATATTATAATATAGAATTATATAATTATATATTATAATTAGAATTAGATTATTATATTATATAATTATAATTATATAATATATAATATAATATTATATATTATACTATATTATACTATACTGTATTATATTATATTATACTATACTATATTATACTGTATTATATTATACTATATTATTATTATTATATCTTTAATTTTTAGCACAAGCACGGGAGCAGGACACAAACCAACCACAGGACCTGCCCGTGGTGACACAGGGCGCTCCCAGCGCCGTTTTTGGGTGAAATTCCCGAGTTTTCCATCCCCAAAGGATGCGGGGAGCGCCCGGACAGCGCCCCCTGCTGGCCTAACCCGGGAAAATCCCAGCCGGGAGCGAGGGGGATGCAGGAGAACGGGCCGGGATCTGCTGCAACCCCAGGGATCTGCTCCAATCCCAGGGATCTGCTCCAATCCCAGGGATCTGCTCCAATCCCAGGGATCTGCTCCAATCCCAGGGATCTGCACCAATCCCAGGGATCTGCTCCAATCCCAGGGATCTGCTCCAATCCCAGGGATCTGCACCAATCCCAGGGATCTGCTGCAACCCCAGGGATCTGCTCCAATCCCAGGGATCTGCTCCAATCCCAGGGATTTGTTCAAAAGCGAAATTCCCTGAGCGACCTCCAGAGCGTGGGGAGAGCACCCGGGACCGGCCGGTCCCTGCCCGGGGCTGCCATGACAACAGGCAAGGATGGTTTATCCCAAATTCCCGAGGAACTTTTCCATAAGGACAGACTCTGGATCTGCTCCTGGAGGGGAAGGTGACATCCCAAAGGCTTTGTCCATCCTCTCATCTCTCCCTCCAATTGGTTTTGCACTTTAAAATCTCAATTTACAACTCCAGGAAAGCAAAATTTTCTGAATTATTTCGTTCTCCCCATTCAGTTCTAAAGAACACACCTGACCAAAAGCTGACTTCTCCTCCTCACAAAATTCCAGGAATTCACCCCAAAACTCTCCAAGATCCTGGAAGATGAACAAGTTTTACCTCTCACGGGATGATCCCCCTGGAGCAGCAGAAAAACGACACAAGTCCTGTTCATGGGTTATAAAAGCCCTTTTATAAAGCCATTTTTAAACAAAACCAAAAAGTTTACAAAAGAAAATAAAAGATACAGAAGAATGAGTTGCTTAATATATTCCAAAAAGGAGAAAAAAAAAATAAAAGAGGGGACACAATTCCAACATGCTGAACAATAAAGGGTTTGGTTTGTTGTTTTTTTTTTTTGTTTTTCCTCGTGGTTGTTTTTTTTTTTAATACAAAATACAAGCAAAGGATACACATACTTAAAACAGAGCTCAGGAGCAGGTATGCAGTCCCGGGAACCCTTTTTTTGTTTGTTTTTTAAAAGCAAAGCAGGGTTTTTTGTTAAGTTTTTTTTTTTTTGTTTTTCTTTCTTTGCAGGTACATACAGAGACTTGGGAAATCTGTCAAATTAATTATAGCACAAAAGACCATCACACAATTCTACCAATGAATGTTTGCAGCTAGAAATTCACGAACATGGTCAACGGTCATGTTCACTTCAACCCCTTAAGAAAACAACAAAAAAAAGTGTTTTAAATTTTAAATAAAGCATTAATGTTACATTCAGACTTAACTCCTAGTACCATGCTAGATCTCAGTGTTGTCCAGAGTTCCCAACCCCACAGTGATGACTGTTTGCAGCTGCCCCTTTTTTCTGCTTTTGAAATTAAAAAAAAATAATATATATATATATAATAAAAATTAAAAAGGACAAGGAGAGGGGAACTGCAAAGAGCCTGATTTTTTATCTTTTTTTTAATCTTTTTTTTACTCCAAAAGCTCATCGGGGGGATTGCAAATACTCAAAAAGACAAAATATTCGTTGCATACCAGAAAAAAATGCTGCCAAGTCTCCTCCTCCACCTTCACACTGCTCACTCAGGGTTTGCTGTGACACGATGGCAAACAACAACAACAACAACAAAAAATTTACGTCGCTCTTATTTACACTTAATTTTTTTGTTTTTTTTGTAACAATCGCTTCTGCAGGAAGGGGAGAGGAAGAAAAATAAACAAGAAAAAAGAAAGTAAAATCTCACAAAAATGCTGAGAACACAAAGGGAATGGGATGTCAGACACTCCCACACTCACACACCGAAGATTTTCGGGGGTTTTTACACACATTTAAGTCTGGCTTAAGCTGATTTTAAGATCTCCACCCACCCACCCCAAACCCTCCCACACCCCATTTTTTTTTTCCCAAAATATATATATAAAAAACCCTGGCCCCACTGTACAAAGCGTTGGTTGCAGTCACACTGAGCATGCTGGGGCTGACACTGGGGCTGGCCTGAACCCCCCAAATATTCATGGTTTATAGGGAAATTCCCATGAAAAAACATTCAGCGACTGAAATGGGAAATTTGGGATTTGATTTGGAGCTTGGCTGGGCTTGGGGAGGTCTCTGAAGGGCTCTCCCTGCTCTGATGGGGTGAAAAACCCCAAAAAATCCTCCTGGACAAGCAGAACCAAAGTGGTTTTTTGTTAGTGTTGCTTCTATTCCAGCAGCACTCGGATTTCAGCCTCCTAAAACTGCAGGGAGATGCTCAGTTTGGTCAGATAAACACAAAAATTTTAATTTCCACATAAAAATGTGACAGCAACACCCCTTAAAAATTCACACATCCTAAATGCCACCAATTACTCCGTGATTTTCCCCCCCAAACTGCTCCATTTCCTCCCCTCTCCAAGAGATGAATGAATTCCCCATCAAATATTCCAATTCCTGGATGTTTGGAGCTTTTAGGAATTGTGTGTTCAACTCTAGGATCTGATAGAAAAATAAAACACTTCACCAACAAAGGACAAGAAAGCGAAGCACCAGGTTTGGTTTTTTTTTTTCTACAGCTCCAAAAAGCTTCCAGCACGGTAAAGATTCCTTCCCTCCCTTCTCTCAGTGGCTCTGGTACTTTTGTGATCATCAGTGGAGGGAATATTTAAAAAAAAAAGGGGAAAAAGGGAAAAAAAGGAAAAAAAACACCTCAGGAATTCCAGGTTTGTGCCACTGCCCTGGTGGTGCTGCTGCTCTCCTCTCACTCTGCCTTGAGGAAATGAAAAGTGATTAAAAAATGATTAAAACTCCTCATCTGCCCCATTTTTAAGCCCCTCTAACTCAGCACAGTTGTCATTCTCCTGCTGACCCCCCTGGGACTGAACCAAACCATCCTCAGCACAAAATCCCAGCTGAAATTGCAGATTTTGACTGATTTTGGCAAGTTCAAGGCAGAAATTTGGCACAAACCAGAGCTGGATGTGGATCTAGAAAAATTCTGAGCTGAAATTTTAAGAGCAAGACCAGGGCAGGGCTGGAGAGGAACTGAATTTTGGAATAAATTCATTTTTACCTCTCTGCAAAGGCTCCAGAACTACAGCTGTGGGACAGAGAATCTTTTCAAAGCCTCCTCCTGTGAATGAAACTTTCTGCTCCACCAAAATCTCTTCGTGCTCCTAAAGAAAGGCATTTCCCAGCTTTCCTTCCAGAATGTTTAATACTAATTAATTGCAATTAATTAATTTTAAAAGATTAATTTTTCTGCTGCTGCTGAAAAATGATGTTAAAATAAAAATATTCAAAATAATAAAAATATTCACCTTGATAATTTTTTCCTGTCTAAAAATGTGGAATTGCTGAATTTTTAACTGTTAGGGTTTAGTGTTTGTACCTATCAGCAAAACAGGTTTAGAAAATGTTATAAAATCCCCAAAATCTGGGATTTTCATCGTGTTTGGGTTGTGAGACACTCAAGAAGCATCAGGCAGCCTCCAACACATCAGAAATGAAATGGGTGAGAAAGAACAGTTCAGAAAACCAATTTTGCCAAACTTGCCAGGATAAAACAATCCCAAAGCTGAACTGAAACAACAGAAAAAGAAAAGTTTCACAGCCTGAACTTCTCTGAACTGTTAGAAAATAAAAATAAAGCGAGTAAAAATGCATTTGAGGTGAAATTAATAAAATAACACTTCAGAAAACATCGGGTGGGGCAGGTGGAGAACCTGAAGATCACCTGGAATTCTCCTTGGACACTGGAATTCCAAAAAAATCCCCTAAGAACCCAATGGAGGAGCTTGAAACAGTCTGGACTGCAAGGGAACAACTCAGAGATTTGCACAAGTGTTTGCTACCCCCAAATGGTTTTTATTTTTAAAATGTGGTCATTTCTTTTCCCAGAATTACCCAAGAAGTTGAGGGAATTTCTGCTCTATCAGAAATACAGGAGATGGGAAGAGGTGTGGGAAAGGAGAGGGGATTATATTTTCTTTTTTTTTTTAAACTGAGATTTCCCTGCAGCCTGAAACTGTTCTGAAAAAAAAATCAAACCATTTAAAAAAAATAAAATTAAAAAAAATAAGATTTACAATGAAACAACATCATCTTTATTGTAACTGCAACAGTAGTTCCATGAGAGTAGAGAACGTTAGAGAACTTCAATTTTTATATAAGGGAAAGGAATTTATCAGCCTCAATGAAATCCAGGGCTAGGGAATCACACAGGACAATCACTCAGCTGCTGCAGGAATAATTCCATTCTTCAGCTCCCTATGGATTTGGGATCCTGCCTGATCATATTTAGTGTATCACATCTAAGAACTCCCCAAAATCCCATAGAGGATCCCAAATCTGCTGCCACCAGAAATCCCAAAACCTCGTTCATTAGCTGCCTTATGTTACCTTCGAGAGGCTGGTTATAAAATGGGGAATTCTGTGACCAAAAATAAGAAAAACTAAAAAAAAAACACCAAGAAGGATGCAAAGCTTGTCAGCTGGAAGAGAATGTGAGCAACAGACAGAAGCACAGAGGGTTTAAGGGAGAAAAAAATTAAAAATAAAAATGGCAGGTCCAGTTTTCAATGTTTCCACCAATAAATGTGGCAGAAAATTCTGTTTGAGGGTGTGAAAATCAAGGTTTGAGGAGTTTAATGAAGTTTAGAAAATAAAAATAAAAAAAAAAAGGAAGAAAGGATATGGCTGCTTGGATGAAAACAGGGAAATGCCAGCACACATCCCAAATCCAGCACAGCCAGCTCAGGGTATGGCAGGCAGGGCTGGGGAGGAGATCCCACAGATCCCATAAATCCTACAGATCCCATAGATCCTACAGGCAGGGCTGGGGAGCTGACCCCACAGATCCTACAGATCCCATAGATCCCACAGGCAGGGCTGGGGAGCTGACCCCACAGATCCTACAGATCCCATAGATCCCACAGGCAGGGCTGGGGAGCTGATCCCACAGATCCCACAGGTCCTACAGGCACGGTGAGGAGCTGACCCCACAGATCCCATAGATCCTACAGATCCCACAGATCCTACAGGCAGGGCTGGGGAGCTGACCCCACAGATCCTACAGACCCCACAGGCAGGGCTGGGGAGGAGATCCCACAGATCCTACAGATCCCACAGACCCACAGATCCCACACGCAGGGCTGGGGAGCTGATCCCACAGATCCCATAAATCCTACAGGCAGGGCTGGGGAGCTAATCCCACAGATCCCACAGGAACGGTGGGAACAGGTCTCAGATCCCATAGGAAGGATGGGAGCACATCCCACAGACAGGGGTGGGGGGAGAAAATCCCACAGGCAGGATTGGGAGCAGATCCTACAGACAGGAGGGGAGCGGATCCCACAAATCCCACAGGCAGGATTGGGAGCAGATCCCACAAATCCTACAGGAAGGATGAGGAGCTGATCCCAAAGACCCCACAGGAAGAGTGAGGAACTGATCCCACAGATTCTATAGGCAGGAGAGGAGCTGATCCCACAGATCCTACAGGATGAGTGTGGAACTCATCCCACAGAAGAGTGAGGAACTTATCCCACAGCCAGGGGTGAGGAGCTGATCCCACAGAAAGAGTGAGGAGAAGATCCCACAGATCCTACAGGACGGGTGAGGAGCAGATCCTACAGGCAGGGGTGAGAAGCTGATCCCAAAGGCAGGAGGGGAACAGATCCCAAAGGCAGGAGGTCACTGAGTAAATCCCAAAGGAAGGGCGGGAAGAGATCCTACAGATCCTATAGGACGGGTGAGGAACAGAGCCTACAGACCCCACAGGAAGAGTGAGGAGCTGATCCCACAGATCCTACAGGCAGGGGTGAGGAGCAGATCCTACAGATCCCACGGGAAGAGTGAGGAGCTGACCCCACAGATTCTATAGGTAGGAGGGGAACTGATCCCACACATCCTACAGGAATAGTGAGGAGCTGATCCCACAGACCCTACAGGAATAGTGAAGAGCTCATCCCACGGATCCTACAGGAAGGGTGAGGAGCTGATCCTACAGATCCCACAGGAAGAGTGAGGAGCTGATCCCACAGACCCCACAGGAATAGTGAGGAGCTGACCCCACAGACACTACAGGAATAGTGAGGAGCTGATCCTACAGATCCCAGAGGAAGAGTGAGGAGCTGATCCCACAGATTCCATAGGCAGGAGGGGAGCTGATCCCACAGACCCTACAGGAAAAGTGAGGAGCTGATCCCACAGACCCTACAGGAAAGGTGAGGAGCAGATCCCACAGATCCCTACAGGAAGGGGGTGGAGCTGATCCCACAGACCCTACAGGAAAAGTGAGGAGCTGATCCCACAGACCCTACAGACAGGAGGGGAGCCAATCCCACAGACCCTACAGGAATAGTGAGGAGCTGACCCCACAGGCCCTACAGGAAGGGGGTGGAGCTGACCCCACAGATCCCACAGGAATAGTGAGGAGCTGATCCCACAGACCCCACAGGAAAAGTGAGGAGCTGATCCCACAGATCCCACAGACAGGAGGGGAGCCAGTCCTACAGACCCCACAGGAATAGTGAGGAGCTGACCCCACAGGAATAGTGAGGAGCTGACCCCACAGATCCCACAGGAATAGTGAGGAGCTGATCCCACAGACCCCACAGGAAAAGTGAGGAGCTGATCCCACAGATCCCACAGACAGGAGGGGAGCCAATCCTACAGACCCCACAGGAATAGTGAGGAGCTGACCCCACAGGAATAGTGAGGAGCTGACCCCACAGATCCCACAGGAATAGTGAGGAGCTGACCCCACAGATCCCACAGGAATAGTGAGGAGCTGATCCCACAGGGTGGGCACAGGGCACTCCGTGCCCCCCAGAGCTGCTCAGTGCCCCCCGTGCCCCCTCCCTGTGCCAGGGGGGTCCCTGGAGCTTTGCTGAGGGCAGAGAACCAAACCTGACTCATGGGATCTCCAGTGACCAGAGCACTACAGGAACCCTTTGCTCACACTCACCCCAAACCCCAAACCGCAAAGAATTCCATTTTACATTATCTGTTAATTTGGTATTTCTTCCTTGGAAAAATCTCTAATAAAAACATTATCCACAATACCCAATGGAAAGCAGTTTTAAAAATTATTTTGCAATTTCTCTTCCCTGTTCTGCCCCTCTACAGAAAGAATAAAAGGGTGAATGGATGTGGGAAGGCCGAATATCTGAATTTATCTGGAATGGGCTGCAATTTGCCTACAGCAGAAGAGTTTTTTATCCAGCAGAGACAAAAAGATCTCCCATCCTGACTGGAGGGTCTTTTCTAAATCAAAGACACTGGAGCATCTCCGAGTTTCTTGATTGCTTTCCATGAAAAACGTGCCTGAATCCAAGAAACACAGGATTCCTCCCCATGTTCCATCCTCCTCCATTGGAATTAGATCAACTACATTTTTTTTTGCTGAGAGTCAACTCCTCTTAAAGTCTGTTAAAGCAGAGGTTCATTATTTTTTTTTTTTTTACTCCATATATTCCAAATACAGAATAATAGTTTTAAACAGCTCTTACCAGCACTGGGAAAATCTATTCTACTTAAAGGATTTGTAAATATGGTTTCCACAGATCAGTCTCAAACCTTATTGCTTCACAACTGCAGTATCCCTTGGGGAAAAAAAATAAAATAAAATATTGAATGCTCTGTTAATTTGTCTCAAATGGCTTTTCAGATTTGGCAGGGGAGGGAGAAAACGGAATGGCCAACAGAGAACATTGACTTCAAAATATTACTGTAGAAGGGTTTCCTCTTATTAAAAAAGGATACACTGTATTAAACAGCTGAAAGTAAAGACAGCATTCAAAGCCCATGAGTCAAGCCACAGCCAAAACCGTGTTCTACCCCTAAGTATTGTTTTCTTTTCCTTTTTCTTTTTTTTTTTCCTCTTTTTTTTTTAAACAAAGATTTTTTTTTCCTCGACTGCCATTTTAATCTTCACCAGAGGGTGCTTCATCTTCAGATCCCTCATCCCCTGACTTTTCTGGTGGAGGGCTGGCTGATTTTTTCTTTTCTGGGGGACTTTCAGGCTCTTCATCCTCTTCTTTGGGGGATGGGGTCTTTTCTTTTGTTGCCTTGGAAGCTGTGGGGCGACCTGCCTTCCCTTTGCCTTTCACTGGGCTGGGGGTCACTGGAAAAAGAAAAACTTTGTAAAACTCAGCAGAAGCAAAGGCAGAAAAATTCGCAGTAAATGGGATTTCAAAGACAGAAAAATTCACAATAAATGGGATTTCAAAGACAGAAAAACTTGCAGTAAATGGGATTTCAAAGACAAAAACTCGCAGTAAATGGGATTTCAAAGACAAAAACTCGCAGTAAATGGGATTTCAAAGGCAGAAAAACTCGCAGTAAATGGGATTTCAAAGACAGAAAAATTCACAATAAATGGGATTTCAAATCATTCAGCAGCAGTCTGACCATCCCCACAGTGTTTTTAGCACTCCCAATTAGCAAAGCTGAAGTGAGGAACAATCTAACAAGGTTTAAAAGATGTTTAATTGCACGTCCTGGCTAATTGGTGGATGGGACACAGCTCTTGTCAGAGCAGAACACACATTGCTGTTATCATTCGAAATTTCCTGCAGAAATGAGCCCAGTTTTCCTTCTGTTCACATTCCCCCACCCTGACAACATCACAAAGTCCCAAACAAAGCCACAAATTGTTATTATTTGGCTGTGAAACACAAAGTCAGAATGCAGCACCTCAGCAGGGAAGGTTTTCAACACTGTGAGTTTTTACCATCAAGACACAAACACAAACTCAACCCTTAAAGGAAGAATTAAACCAGCTCATTGCTGCTTTAAATCACGGCATTTTTTGCCCTTTTAACATTTTTGTTGTCTGTGACCCCAAGATTTTTACCAAACCTTCTGCAGGAAAAAGAAAACCTGGGTTTTAAACTGAGAAATTTTCTTTGCACAAACTCACCTGTGGCCTTTAGCCTGGGCTTGGGCATTTTCTTTTCTTTCCTCTCTGGCTTGGATTTCTTGGAGACCTTCTTATTTTTCTTTTTTGAACTGCCATAGTCACTGTCATCATCATCTTCCATGAGGAAGTCTTCATCACTTCCTGAATCTGCTGGAAGCATAAGGAAATTTCAGTTTTTTGGAGAAAAAAAAATAAAAAGGAAGGAAAAAATACAGCTGAGATGTGCCAGTTAAATTGGGAATACAGACTCTGAGACCTTGTGGGCTTCCATTTATCTGCTGTGGTACAAAATCTCACTGGGTTTTTACACCAGCAGTGTCACAGGAACAGCAAGAAGCAGCAAAAAGGATTGAGAATTTTATAATTTTAGGGCTGCTCACAAAGAAATAGATCCTTAGAAAATAGAGACTTTTCCAGAAAACACACATTTCACTTGTTTGGAAAACACACTCACACACATCTCTGGAAAAAATCTTTATCTACAAGGAAAAGGCATCAAGATGAAGTTTCTTGTCTCATTCTAAATAAAAACTGCAGGGAAAGGATCAACAGATGTACCCACTTGTGAATATGAATTTTGTAGGACACACAGACACCTTTGCTGCAAACTTGGAACAAAATTCTGGATGTGAAAACCCAACTGGGACAGACACACAGTAAAAAATGAAGTTATTGAGGAGCACAACTGATGTCCTCAGTGTCCCAATCAAAAAGGAAACTGTCCCTTTTGCCAGCCCTATTTACTCTACAAGGAAAAGGCACCAGGATGAAGTTTCTTGTCTCATTCTGGATAAAAACTGCAGGGAAAGGATCAGTAAATCTACCCACTTGTGAGGACAAATTTTATAGGACACACACACACCTTTGCTGCAAGCACAAATTCTGGGTGTGAAAACCCAACTTGGACAGATACACAATAAAAATGAAGTTACTGAGGAGCACAATTGATGTCCTCAGTGTCCCAGACAAAAAGCAAACTGTCCCTTTCACCAGTCCCATTTACTCTACAAGGAAAATGCATAAAGATGATGTTTCTTTTCTCATTCTAAATAAAAACTGCAGGGAAAGGATCAACAGATGTACCCACTTGTGAAGACAAATTTTGTAGGACACACAGACACCTTTGCTGCAAACACAAATTCTGGATGTGACCTTTGCTCCAAACTTGGAACAAAATTCTGGGTGTGAAAACCCAACTTGGACAGACACACAGTAAAAAATGAAGTTATTGAGGAGCACAATTGATGTCCTCAGTGTCCCAGACAAAAAGCAAACTGTCCCTTTTGCCAGTCCCATTTACTCTACAAGGAAAAGGCACCAGGATGAAATTTCTTGTCTCATTCTGGATAAAAACAGAATGAGAAGGGAAAGGATCAACAGATGTACCCACTTGTGAAGACAAATTTTGTAGGACACACAGACACCTTTGCTGCAAACACAAATTCTGGATGTGACCTTTGCTGCAAACTTGGAAAAAAATTCTGGATGTGAAAACCCAACTTGGACAGATACACAATAAAAATGAAGTTACTGAGGAGCACAATTGATGTCCTCAATATCCCAATCAAAAAGCAAACTGTCCCTTTTGCCAGTCCCATTTACTCTACAAGGAAAAGGCACCAGGATGAAGTTTCTTGTCTCATTCTGGATAAAAACTGCAGGGAAAGGATCAGTAAATCTACCCACTTGTGAGGACAAATTTTATAGGACACACACACACCTTTGCTGCAAACACAAATTCTGGGTGTGAAAACCCAACTTGGACAGACACACAGTAAAAAATGAAGTTATTGAGGAGCACAATTGATGTCCTCAGTGTCCCAGACAAAAAGCAAACTGTCCCTTTCTCCAGTCCCAGTTACTCACTCTCCTGGAACTGTGCCTCATCATCCTCTTGCTCTTCCTCCTCGCTGCCCACATCATCCATGAGCATCTCCCTCTGTTTGGAGGCTGCTTTGGACGCCGCCTGCCGCTGCTGACGAACATTTTTGTGATCCTCCTTCTCATCCTCGCTGTCCTCTGCAGGAAAAAGCCCCAAATTGTGAGTGCAGAGCACAGAGCTGCTGCCTCTGGGCAAAACAGGGGCAGGGCATTCATCAGGGGGTTAAAACACTGAATTATTCTGAGGAGAATTCAACTTCATCAATTCCTTCCCTACTCACCCAACAAAGATTCTCTGCAATATTTCTCACTGCAAAATAACCACTTTTTTTTTCTTTTTAAAAATTTTTTTACCTGCAGGCCTTTTCCTGGATTTGGAGGCTGCTCTCTTGTTCTTGTCTGGTTTAGCCTTCTTTCCTTTTTTGCTTTTTTGAGAGCTCTCGTAGTCGCTGTCGGCTTTGCCGTCGTCAGCTCCTACGTCATCGTCTTCACTGCCAAAATCTTCATCTGCAAGGAAAAGGCACCAGGATAAAATTTCTTGTCTTATTCTGAGTAAAAGCTGCAGAGAAGGGATCACCAGATCTATCAATCTATCCAGTTGTGAAGATAAATTTTATAGGAGCATCACATTACACAAAAAAAATGTTATCCCAAACCGGGGTGGGAAGCAACAGCAGCAGAGGCAGCATCCAAATTAAAAGAAATCAGAATTATTTCTTTTCTGTCTCAAATCCCACTCCTGCAACTCTCCCAGGTGTGAAGAGACACAATTTAAAGAGACACAACACTGCAGGTACCTGCTGAGTGTGAATCATCTTTCTTAGTCTTCACATCTTTGTCTTCTGAATCCTCACTGCAAAGGAGAGAAAGGTAAAGTCTGAGTGCTTGTCTCAACTTTGGTTTCACTTTTGTGTGGAAAGTAATAATTTTTAAAGAGCAAACTGATGTTTAGGCTGAGAGTTTTCACTTTTCCTGGATGTACTTCAGGATTACTCAGCTGTCTGTGGAGTTATCATGGTTGGGAAGATAATGTTTAAACTCTGAATCAGATAAACTTAAACCAGGCAGGAAATAATCAGATTGAAGTGAACCATGCACTTCACTCTCAAACCAACCCACAATCTACATGGATTCCATTTTAGTTACAATTTTGATGGTTTATAGGCAGTCTATAAATAAAATAAAAGTTTATCCTGAAGATTTTTAGTCAGCACTCGTCTTTATGTCATTGTTTAGATTCCATTCTGTGCATGTTGCTCTTAACTGGTACATGTCTGGTCTGTGCTTTCTCAAATGATTTGATCAGTTGATTGATTTGGAAAATAAAAGATATCTTGGGGTGACAGAACAAGAACAAGCTGGCAAAACCTCCATCCCTGGAGCTGAAATCTGTCATGAAAACTAAAAAATTAATTTCAAAGCCCTCATGTCAATCATTTGGGGACTGCAAAATGGAAATTCTACAGGAAAAATTCACTTTTCAATAGGGCAGCACTGAGGCTGCTGGAACAATTGAGCTCCCAATGTAAGTTCTGTGATTATGGATGACCCAAAATGAGGAACCAAGAGCCACAGAAATGCCAAATGTCCCCTGGGCTCAGTGCCACCCCAGGGATGCCCTGGGCAGGAGCTGCACCTTGCCCTGCCTCACTGAGGATGCAATTCCCATGCCTGGATCACATTCCCTGCCATTCCAGCTGCCTCTGGAGCCACTGGAATGATGGAGCATTACTGACAAGTGTTTCACACATGATTTCTCTGTCTATTCCCATCAGGAAGAAACCACCTCAGTGTCTGAGCCCTGACTGAGCTCCCAGGAATTCCAGCTGCAGTTTCCTCTTGGGAGATGCTGCTCCACACACACAGGACAAGGCTCTGAGTGATATTCCCAAGAGATGAGAATATTTTTACTATTCCTGCCCCTCACACACAGGACAAGGCTCTGAGCAATATTCCCAAGAGATGAGAATGTTTTACCTGTCCCTGCTCCCCACACACACAGGACAAGGCTCTGAGTGATATTCCAAACAGATGAGAACATTTTACCTATTCCTGCTCCTCACACACACAGGACAAGGCTCTGAGTGATATTCCCAAGAGATGAGAATGTTTTACCTGTCCCTGCTCCTCACACACACACAGGACAGAGTGATATTCCCAAGAGATGAGAACATTTTTACTATTCCTGCTCCTCACACACACAGGACAAGGCTCTGAGTGATATTCCCAAGAGATGAGAACATTTTTACTATTCCTGCTCCTCACACACACAGGACAAGGCTCTGAGTGATATTCCCAAGAGATGAGAACATTTTTACTATTCCTGCTCCTCACACACACACAGGACAAGGCTCTGAGTGATATTCCCAAGAGATGAGAATGTTTTACCTCTCCCTGCTCCTCACACACACAGGACAAGGCTCTGAGTGATATTCCCAAGAGATGAGAACATTTTTACTATTCCTGCTCCTCACACACACAGGACAAGGCTCTGAGCAATGTTCCCAAGAGATGAGAATGTTTTACCTCTCCCTGCTCCTCACACACACAGGACAAGGCTCTGAGTGATATTCCCAAGAGATGAGAATGTTTTACCTCTCCCTGCTCCTCACACACAGGACAAGGCTCTGAGCAATGTTCCCAAGACATGAGAATGTTTTACCTGTCCCTGCTCCTCACACACACAGGACAAGGCTCTGAGCAATGTTCCCAAGACATGAGAATGTTTTACCTGTTCCTGCTCCTCACACACACAGGACAAGGCTGAGTGATATTCCCAAGAGATGAGAACATTTTACCTATTCCTGCTCCTCACACACACAGGACAAAGCTCTGAGCAATATTCCCAAGAGATGAGAACATTTTTACTATTCCTGCCCCTCACACACACAGGACAAGGCTCTGAGCAATGTTCCCAAGAGATGAGAATGTTTTACCTGTCCTCCTGAGAATTCTTCCCAGATCTCCTCTTGTTTTTAGCCTCTCGAGGAGACGAGCGGATTTTCTTGGATGGGGGACCTGAATCTCTTCCATAATCATCATCTGGATAGGACAGGACAAAATGGGTTTGAATCCAACTCATTCCCAGCCAATTCCCTCATTCCCAGCCAATTCCCTCAGCTACAACTCAAACTGATCACTTCAAAAAAGAAAAACATCACAAAGCTTCAAAAAAAACTTTGGATGAAGCAAAGTCTTGGTTTAAATCACTGATTTTACATTTTCCTCTGCCAGCAGCACCAGGAAAATGCTCTGAACAGTCAAGTCTCACCCAGGGAAACACAAAAAAACTTCACAGGATCTCATTTTACATTTAGTTATTATATAAACCCATTAAAAATTAACATGCTTGTGTATTTCTACATGATTCTAACAGCACACACTCTTTACTGCCCTGTGATGGGATCAAGGATGTCATTAAATTGGAGTTCAGAACTCCCTACAACTCTTACACAACATCTCATTTAATGAATAAAAGCACTATAATTAAGAATTATGTGTATTTATCTCATTTAAATTATCAGTTCAACCTTAGCATTGAGTTTATCTTCCAAGAACTCAAAACATATTCCAGAAATTTTCTGTTAATTCACACAGATTGTATTTTTTTAGAAATAGGATCCAGAACTGTTCATTCACACAGATTACATTTTTTGAAAAGTGATCTAGTGATCCAGCAATATTTTATTAATTCACACAGATTTTATTTTTTAGAAATAGGATCCAGAACTGTTCATTCACAGAGATTACATTTTTTTAAATATGATCCAGCAATATTTTGTTAACTCACACTGATTGTATTTTTGAAATGTGATCCAGCAATATTTTGTTAATTTACACATATTATATTTTTCAGAAATGGGATCCAGAACTGCCCATTCACAGAGATTTAAATTTTTTTTAAATGTGATCCAGCAATATTTCATTAATTAAAACAGATTAATTTTGCTTCAGAAATGGGATCCAGAACTGTTCATTCACAGAGATTACATTTTTTTGAAACGTGATCCAGCAATATTTTATTAATTCACACAGATTATATTTTTTAGAAATAGGATCCAGAACTGTTCATTCACAGAAATTACATTTTTTTGAAAAGTGATCCAGCAATATTTTGCTAATTCACACAGATTATATACTTTTGAAATATGATTCAGCAATATTTTGTTCATTCACACAGATTGTATTTTTCTGAAATGTGATCCAGCAATATTTCATTAATTCACACAGATTGTATTTTTTAGAATGAGATCCAGAACTGTTAATTCACAGAAATTATATTTTTTTTGAAATGTGATCCAGCAATATTTCCTTAATTCACACAAATTGTATTTTTTTGAAATGTGATCCAGCAATATTTCCTTAATTCACACAAATTGTATTTTTTGAAATGTGATCCAGCAATATTTCATTAATTCACACAGATTTTATTTTTTTGAAATGTGATCCAGCAATATTTCCTTAATTCACACAGATTGTATTTTTTTAGCTGCAATCCCTCCCAAATGCCTGATAATGTGGGCTCAACTGGAGCCATAAAATAAATGGAAAACATCTTTTCCTGTGGAAAAAAGTGGCATCAAGGAGCCTCAGCCCCAGAACACAACACAGAGGCAAGGAAGGCATTGCTGCCAACAGCCTCAAGGCACTCCAACAATACCAGCATTAAATAATAAGATTTCTATCACCATTGTTTGTTTAACACAAAACATATGAGAATCATTATATTTTCAAATACTTATTAACAGTTCAGGCTGTGAAGAACAGAAACTCCTTGGAATTGGAGTTAAAAAGTGATTAGAAGCAGAACAATTAATATGCATGGCAATAATGAGCTGCTCCAGCCTAAGGTAATTAAGGAAAAAAGTAATTTACCAGCATCATCTGATTCCTGAAACTGGGAGTAATCGACCACCTTCCTGTTCCTGTTAAAAAACAGAAGAAAAAATTAAGAATTCATCATTTCAGAGCTACAAAAGCTTTAAGGAACAACAAGTGCCACATCCTTGCTGCCAGGATTTGTGGCCCAAAAACATCCCAAAAAACTCTGATAATTCAGCCACCTCCACCTCTGCAGCCAGAAGTGAACACAAAAGTGTATTAAGTATATTAAAGCATAAATAGCATTTTCCTGAGGAGGTTTTATAATAATCTGGATTACACTTTGAGAATCTGAATGTTCTTTTTGATAAATATGCAAAGATTCTGAATCAAACATTTCTAAACTGCTCCTTTTGGAATTTCTGCTTCTCACAGCTCACCTGCTGTCACACCTTCTCCTCCAATTTTTATTTTCCCACATGATCCCTGTTTTTAAAGCATTTTAACTTTTCACTGGGAGCTTTTGAATGAGTTACACTGATCTGGATGTCAACAAAATCAAATCTGTTTCTTTAACTTATTCAAACCTCCAAAATGGAATTGTTGGTTATTTTATCATCACCTTGTCAATCAAACCCCAATTGTTTTATATATAAATATAATAAAATACCAAAAAGGCAAATGAAAGGAAGACAAGATTGGTACAGGTAAATCAAGTTTAAGTTGCTCTCCTGTACAAGAAACTCTAATTCATGGCTTACAGAAGGATGCAGGAACAAAATTTGTTTTATTTAAACCCCAATTGTTTTATTGACAAGAGAACTGCCCTGTGAAACAGTGACCAGAGGGAATGAAGGCAGCCACTAAAATTAAATTAAATTTCAGCTGCTGATGCCTCAAACTTGGATTCCAAACACCTCCTGGAAGGACTGAGAGGAGCTGGAAATTCAGAGATTCCCACAGTTCCATTTTTCCATCCTTCTGGCCCAAAGCCAAGGACGGATCTGATTTTGCAGCAATCACCACGTGAGCTCAGCTCTACAGCTGGAAACTCCAAGCAGCACAGACATCCTTATCCTTCCTTCTCCTCCTTCCCTTCTGCTGCTCTCAGCACAATTCACACCCAGCTCCCCACACTGAGCTGCATTAATTATCAATTAATAATCATCATTAATTAATTGCTGATAAATGTGGTCAGTTCAAAGACACCCCAAAGCCATCACTGCTGATCAATCTGAAATCAAGTTTAAGTTCCTGTACAAGCACCTCTAATTCATGGCTGCAAGGATGCAAGAGCAAATTTGTTTTATTTCAACCCAAACCTCTTAAAGAAATTAAAAAACCAAGAAACTAAACCAATCCCTTAAAAACACCAAAAAGGCAAATGAAAGGAAGATAAGATTGATACAGGTAAATCAAGTTTAAGTTGCTCTCCTGTACAAGCACCTCTAATTCATGGCTTATAAAAGGATGCGGGAGCAAAATGGTTTTGTTACAACCCAAACCTCTTAAAGAAATTAAAAAAGAAAAAACAAAACCAATCCCTTAAAAACACCAAAAAGGCAAATGAAAGGAAGACAAGATTGGTACAGGTAAATCAAGTTTAAGCTGCTCTCCTGTACAAGCACCTCTAATTCATGGCTTATAGAAGGATGCAAGAACATAATTTGTTTTATGTCAACCCAAACCTCTTAAAAAAATTTAAAAGCCAAAAAACAAAACCAATTCCTCAAAAAAACACCCCAAAATAGGCAGGTAAATCAAGTTTAAGTTGCTCTCCTGTACAAGCACCTCTAATTCATGGCTTATAAAAGGATGCAGGAGCAAAATTGTTTTGCTCCAACCCAAACCTCTTAAAGAAATTAAAAAAGAAAAAACAAAACCAATCCCTCAAAACCCACCCCAAAATAGGCAAATGAAATGAAGACAAGATTGGTACAGGTAAATCAAGTTTAAGCTGCCCTCCTGTACAAGCACCTCTAATTCATGGCTGCAAGGATGCAAGAGCAAATTTGTTTTATTTCAACCCAAACCTCTTAAAGAAAATGAAAAACCCAAGAAACTAAACCAATCCCTCAAAAAAAATCCCAAAACACCAAAGAGGCAAATGGAAGGAAGACAAGATTGGTACAGGTAAATCAAGTTTAAGCTGCTCTCCTGTACAAGCACCTCTAATTCATGGTTTGCAGAAGGATGCAGTTGCAAATTTGTTTTGTTTCAACCCAATCCTCTTAAAGAAATTAAAAAACCAAAAACCAAAATAAATTCCTCAATAAACACCCCAAAATAGGCAAATGAAATGAAGACAAGATTGGTACAGGTAAATCAAGTTTAAGTTGTTCTCCTGTACAAGCACCTCTAATTCATGGCTTATAGAAGGATGCAGTTGTAAAATTGTTTTGTTCCAACCCAAACCTCTTAAAGAAATTAAAAAAGAAAAAACAAAACCAATCCCTCAAAACCCACCCCAAAATAGGCAAATGAAATGAAGACAAGATTGGTACAGGTAAGTCAAGTTTAAGCTGCCCTCCTGTACAAGCACCTCTAATTCATGGCTTACAGAAGGATGCAGGAACAAAATTTATTTTATTTAAACCCAAACCTCTTGAAGAAATAAAATACTAAAAAAGAAACCAATCCCTCAAAACCACCAAAAAGGCAAATGAAAGGAAGACAAGACTGGTACAGGTAAATCAAGTTTAAGTTGCTCTCCTGTACAAGCACCTCTAATTCATGGCTTGCAGAAGGATGCAGGAACAAAATTTTGTTTCAACCCAGCACCAAACCTCTTAACGAAATTTTAAAACCAAAAAACAAAACCAATCCCTCAAAAAACATCCCAAAATACCAAAAAAAGCAAATGAAAGGAAGACAAGATTTGTACAGGTTGAATCCCATCCAAACTTTGGAGTGGAATAAAATACAACAGAACCCTGCACTGCTCACTCCCTCCCAGTCTGGGTGTGGTAAAATACCAATTTAGGGCCACAATTATTGGTTAATTTTTGATTTACATTCCTATTCCAACAAGGAGCTTTCCTGAAGTTTGCCTCCTCACCCATCCCAGGAGTGGAAACATGAATTTTATTCTGATAAGCATGAGAAGAACAAATAAATTATTAAATAAAAAATCTGATTTTATATATCAAGTATTGTATTTTTTCCTGTGAAAGCATTAATGGGGTGGAAAAAACAGAATTTCCACATATAAACAACACTTTTAGACATCACTGAGCTCCCAAACAAGATGGAAATGGCAGTTTTTCCACCTTGCTTTATTTCAGAGACACATTAAATCAGGTACTGGAAATGTGACAGTGGCAGCTACAGCATTAACAAAAATTGTCCTTATAAAAACATCCTTTAACAAAAACAACGTCCCCATGGCAAACATCCCTTGGGTTTTCAGCCAGGGAGTAAGAAAACCCTGCTCATGGTGAGCAGAAAGTGATATTTGTATTAAAAAAAAAAATTAAAAATCATTGTTTCAGAAGAAATCAAAAGTGAAGCTGTTTCCTTGCATTATCTTATCTTACAAGGCAAGAAGGGTGGAGTAAAGAAATCTCTGCACTGATATGACAGAAAATAAAAATCTGCAAATCTCCAACAGCACCAGAGAAGCTCAGAGAGGCAGAAAGACCCAACCTGCTCCTGCACCTGCCCTTCCCCTCACTCCAAACTCATCGTTCACCTCTTTTAGCCCAGCCAAGTTTTATTTTTAGCTGTGCAATCACAAGTGTGGCTTTGCAAAGGGAGCCCGCAGTGTTTACTACACCAAGGTGATCCAAACACTCTGGGCAGGATCACTGGAGTTGAGAGGCAGCAAAAAGGAGCTGCTGGTGGCAGTGAAGAGCCTCTCTTTGCTGTGAGATGTTAAGGAGAGCAAGCAGATGTAAAAATAAACTCTGTTAAATCCACTTAGGCACTGGGACAGCTGGGATGGGAATTGTTCAGTCTGGTTTAAAATATAAATTGAATTTAAAGAGAATTTCCTTGCTGATTCAGATTCAAAATGTGCACGTTAAAAGTTCAGAGATAAGTTTTTATTAACAGCTGTCAGTTCAATATTTTTGGAATAAACAAAGACTCATCAATGTGTTAGGATGGAAGCATTTAACAAAATGATTCTCCAGGAACTCAGAAATGCACAAAAATTCTTGCAAACTGTGCTTGATGCCTGCCAAAATGCAATTTTGGCATTATAAAAAGCAACATCAACATGTCAAAGGATCACTAAATTCCTGTAAAACTGAGAAAGGATCTCATCCTCAAACTTCAATTTAGTCCCTAAACTCTCAGCCTTTAAACCAACATCAGCACAGCCCTACAATCAGGTAGAAAAGTTTTGGGGTTTTTTAAAGGGAATGCAACAGATATTTGTGCAGGCATTAAAACCAACAGATGAAATGCACATTTTAAAAAAATCCCACAACATATAATGCTGAAAAGCAATGCTAAAAGGAGTCTTCAAAAATCCAGGCACTGAAGAGGAATGTTTAGGTCAGATGATAACCACCAACCCTCAATCCAAGAGAGCAAAGCAAGGAGATGAAATATTGAGATTTTTGTATGGTTTTTATCACCACAGCCTTTATTTAACCAATAAAACCAAAAATCTCAGCATTTGTGAACAAAGCTCCAGCCCCTCCCTGACCCTCAGCAGTCAGGTTTCACTTTCAGGTAAAGGTGTTCCCTTAGAACCCAATATTATCAACAAATATTGCCATTAAAAGCATTTTTGGTGCCTTTTTTATACACAGAAAATATAAATTCCAGCCAGAAGTGTTTCCTGCAGGGATTCTCAGAGCTGTGCAAAGCAAATTTGCAGTGCTGGATTTGGGCTTTCCCTGAGTGCTGATTTAAAATCATCACCAGAAGGTGGCACAGGGCACCTGGAGACAGTCAGGGATTTAAACCTCGTCACTTTGGGGTTAAATTTGGGTAAAAATCAGACTCAGGGTCCCACCACAGAGCTCAGAGTTTGGCTCTGCTCATGGCACCTGCAGGATTTTCAGGGATCCACTTGGAACTCCACAAAACAATCCAATGATTTTTGCAGCAATAATTAAAGCAGTTTTGTGCCTGTTCTCTGTTTGACTCTAATTATAATTGAGATTTTACTACAGAAATGATGCAGAGCAGGAGGGGAACCAAACCCAAACACCCAGCTCATTCCTTCACCTTGATATTTTAAATTTATTTTAATTTTATTTACCTCCACCTCCTCTCTGTTTCTCTCCAGACTGAGAGCAAGAATAATTTTTTTACTCATCTATCTCTGGACCACACAGCATCAGTCAATTTTATTAAGTGCCAATCCCCAAGGAACTGTTGCTTGCCTGCAATCCCATGGAAGCTTTTCCACAATCACAAAACATTTCTGCTTTACATTGCCCAGCAACAACACTGGCAACAAGTTACATTTAACAAATATATAATTTTTTAATATTTTATTTTCCTGCAAGTAAAATTTCACCCTTCTACTGCAGTGCCAACACCAAGCTGGGATTCAAACCCAGAAAAATGAAGGATGTAAAGCCTCGAAGCACTGAGATAAATTCATAACTGACTTTAAGCTTAAAATGAATGACCAAAAAAACCCCTGGGATTTCCAACCCTGCCCACAACACCTCAATTTACAAAGCTTGCAGGAGAGGACCAGCAAATAAAAATGATCAGTGAGAAAAAGCAGAGGAAAGGATGTACCAGAAGTCAATATTTTGATTTAAAACACATTAATTGATGCTGCATATATATAAAAAAATTACATTTTTTGGCTCAAAGTGCTTTATTTTATTTTATCCCTATAAGCAGCCCCAGCTCTCTCTGCAGCACTTCAGGAGAGTTACACAAGAGATGCAGAAGTTCAGTAATTCCAGGTTCCTTCAGTTTTTACTCCTTGCCTTTTTCTAACAACACTGAAAACCCCACCCAGGAGAACTGGAATTGTGCAGAAGTGCCTGGCTCTCAGTGCCAGGCACACCAAGCCTGTAAATACCAGGACTTTATTACTACTTAATTTTAAATAACTGACTTTAACAGCCACACTCAGCCTTAGGTCAATTTTCTCAACAAGTGGAATAAAAATTTGGTTTGCAGGATGGATTTTATGAACTTCACTGCTTTAGGTGCACACATATTCACCAGAAACCAGCAGACATCACCAATTAATTCAAAGAACACTGACTAGACAAAAACTTTCCCACCACTAAATCTCACTCTGATGAAGAATCTTTCACCAGGTTTCCATTTTACCAAAAAAACAGCTAAGATAAGCAGAAAAAAACTTCACTCCAGCATTAATTTATTAATGGATTTAAATCTATTGGCAGAGCTCTCTAGTTAGCAGAGCAATGTAATGCAGCAGTCACTGAATATTTACCTTTTTTCCCCTGGAAGGGTTATTAAATCCAGGGAGATAAGGGACTGCTGCATCTATCCTGCCACGTGCCAGGAGGTTTTGTGCTCCCAACAACCTGCTGGACTTTGGTGCTTCATTTTCCTGCAGAGCAGAGCCTGCCAGCTGAGGGTGAGACTTCTAACAACGCTGCAGGGCTGGATAGAGATGTGTTATTTTAATTATTTTTTGGAAATCCTTGTAAAAATACTCAATTCCAGCAAAGCTCTGTTTTTAAAGACAGCACCATCTCCTTACCTGGAGCAAATCTCCAGAGCTGACAGAGGAACAGCAAACACTGAATTGTCCCCTCAAGCAGCAGAGTCACATCACCACTAATTTGGGCAGCATCACTGAGCCACTCCCCTGCTCAGCAAAGCAGTCCTGGGTTCCATTTATATTTTAAATTCTGCATACAAGAGATGCTACTTAAATACAAATGCTGTCATCTCTAAATGTAACACAGTCACAATTCATTTGGAATTATTAGTTAAATTAGCCAAAATAGCCAATATCCACACCCCAGGCCAGGCTCTCTGGGAATTAAACTACAACCGGTAACTTGAGAATGCAGAAATTCCAAAGCTTTAGAGGAACACCGTGGGAAACCTCACGCCTTTGCTACAAAGACAACTCAGATCACGAGTTCACTCTTTTGCCACCTCCTTGGTAAAGCTTTGAGACACAAGGGAATCACAGAATATCCTGAGCTGGAAATGACCCACAAGGATCAGCCAGCCCAGCTCCTGGCCTTGCACAGACACCCCCAAAAATCTCACCCTGGGAATGGTGTCCAAACACTCCTGGAGCTCTGGCAGCCTCAAGGCTGTGCCCATTCCATGAAAAGCCTGCCCAGCACCCTCTGGAGGAAAAACCTTTCCCAAACATCCACCCCTGGTGCTCTGGCAGCTGTGCTTATTCCATGAAAAGCCTGCCCAGCATCCTCTGGAGGAAAAATCTTCCTCAAACATCCACTCTTGGTGCTCTGGCAGCCTCAGGGTTGTGCCCATTCCATGAGGAGCCTGCCCAGCACCCTCTGGAGGAAAAACCTTTCCCAAACATCCACTCTTGGTGCTCTGGCAGCCTCAGGGTTGTGCCCATTCCATGAGGAGCCTGCCCAGCACCCTCTGGAGGAAAAATCTTCCCCAAACATCCACCCCTGGTGCTCTGGCAGCCTCAGGGTTGTGCCCATTCCATGAGGAGCCTGCCCAGCACCCTCTGGAGGAAAAACCTTTCTCAAACATCCACCCCTGGAGCTCTGGCAGCCTCAGGGTTGTGCCCATTCCATGAGGAGCCTGCCCAGCACCCTCTGGAGGAAAAACCTTTCCCAAAATCCAGCCTGACACAGCTCCAGCCCTTCCCTCGGGCACCGCTTCCCCGCACCGCAAATCCCCAAACCCACCACGTTCCATCCCACCCAGAGCTCCAACACCGCTCAACCCAATCCCCCAACCCCCAAACCCACCTCACACACACACACAGAGCCCGGCTGCCAAAGGCTTCGGAAGGAAAAGGAGGAAAAGCAAGGAGGGGAAAGCAGCAGGAAGGCGAGCGAGGAGCGGAGGGCGGGCGGAGCAGGGCGTGTGGCAGCGGCGCTCGCACCGAGGGGGCGGCTCCTGGCGGCTCCTCCCCTACGCGTGGTTCCCCATGCACAGCCCCCGTGCCCCGGACCCTCACCGGATGGCACCGCGTCCCCTCCCCCGGCAGCGTGCTCGCCTCGGCCCCGCCGCCCGGAGAGGGCCCACGGGGGGCGGAGGGAGCCGCGGATCGCAGCGCCCGCCCTGCGCCAAGTGGGTCACGGCGGCGGAGAAAAAATTCCTTTATTTTTTTTTTTTTTTCCCCGTTAGAAAATATGGGACAGCGCCCGCAGGGCTGCCCAGCCGAGCCCCCCGGCCCCCGGCCAGAGGCGCAGTGTGAAATGCGGTGTTTATTGTGGTGGCCGTGCCAAGTTAGCAGGGGGGAAACAAGGGGAAATAGAGGAGAAATCGGCACGGCCTGAGCGCGGCCTGCCCTGCGCGGGGCCGGCGCGGCAGCAGCGGCGGGAGCGGCGCCGCTGGGACTCACCTGACGGGCCGCGACATCTTCCCGGCGCTTCGGGCCGCCCGGGGCTGGGCGCGGAGCAAACGGGGACGCTGAGGCCGCCGGGGCCGCTGAGGCCGCCCGGAGCGAGCGGGAGCGCTGGGCCCAGCGCCTCAGGCCGCGCCTGCGGAGCCGCCGCTCCCCCGTCAGGCGCCGCCGCCGCCGCCGCTCCCGGTGCCGCTCCCCGATCCCGATCCCGGCGCCGATCCCGGTGTCGCTCCCTGATCCCTGTCGCGGTCCCGGTATCGGTGCCGGTCCCGCTCCCGCCGCTCCCCCCCGCAAAATGGTCGCGCTCGCCCCGCCGAGAGGATGCGAGCGGGGGGGCGGTACCGCCGACCCCGCTGGTCACGCCCCCTTCGATCGCCGATTGGTCGGAGGCCGCGAGAGCCCGCGTCTCATTGGTTCGTTCGAACCATCACGGCGCGCAGGGCCCGCCCACTGTCCCCGCGGGGAGGGCGGGCAGCGCGGCCCGCACGAGGCGGAGCTCCGGCGGCAGATTCGCCACGGGCTCCCGGCGGTACCGCGGGCCCTCCGCGCCCCGTCCCGCCCTTCCCACCGCGCCCACCGCGTCCCTCCATCACCGGCGCCACGCTGGAATTTTTTCCCGTCCCTCCGGGAATTTTTCGGGGCGCTGCGGAGCCTCAAGGCCCGAGCCGCAGATTCGCCGCGCGGGCCCGGCGCGGTTTTGGAGGGAAAACGCGGCCCCGGGCGCGGGTTCAGTGTCATTAATTTTTATTATGAAGAAATGTCAAAAATTGATCTCAGCGGCAGATTTGGACACCAGCGCTGATGTCACCACCGCCACTCATCCCTGTGCCAGTCAGCACCTAAGCACACACATCATTTATGCAAAGTCCACTGAAGATTTTGGATTTTTTTGCACTTTGAACTCCTCAGAAATCCCAAAATGACTCATTTTGGTTGGAAAAAGGGATGCTTTAACCATGGAAAAATTAAAAGTATCCCACAGTCATTAAAATGGCAGCTTGTCACTTTTGCTTTGCATTTTGGTCTTTGGGGTTTCATCCCTCCATTTTAGTAAAAATAAAATTTAAATCCTATTTTTATACCTTGAGTTCACTAAGGAAACTGGTTTGGCAATACAAATCTGGTCAGATTTATAGGAGTAATTAAAAATTTATGATAATTTGGGTTCATTTCATGCCCTGCTTGAGCTTTATTGGAATTCCTTTGGAATTCTGGCCATTTTCCTGCCCCTGACCCCAATCAATCCTCAGGAAAATCCATCTGATTGTGGAATAAAAAAGCCCAAAATAAACTGAATTAAGGAGCCCCGAGGAGGAAGGTGCAGAAACCACATCAAGGAATTCTCTGCAGAAATATTGGATTAAACCCCACTGGGCTGACTCAGAGATGCACAAGTTTTGCATCTCTTTGTAGCCCAATAAAAATGCAAAAATTGAGGATATTTCAGTGGCATTAATTCGGTTTTTCTTTGGGTTTGGGGGATTTTTTTGTTTGGTTTGTTTGGGGTTTTTTGGGGATGTGTATTTGGGTTTTTTTGAATGTGTATTTGCAAATTTTTTTTGCTTTTAAAATTTTTGTTTTGTTTTGCTTAGGTTTTTGGGGTGCATATTTGGATTTTTTGGGTGTGTATTTGGAATTTCTTTTTTTACTTTTTAAAATTGTTTTGCTCGGGTTTTTTGGGAATTTTTGGCTTTTTTTCCCCCTTTTTCTGTCTTGTTTTAGGAGTTTTTGTGGGGTTTTTTGTTGTTTTGCTGGTGGGCTTTTTTTCTTCTTTTGTTTGTTTGTTTTTCTTAAGTTTTATCCCCTCCCTGTCGTGCCTATCGCGACTTAGGCAGCCAAGGTTAGGGCAGGGCAGTGCCAGCCCGGGGCCATTCCAGCCCCTCTGTCCCTTTGTCATGGAATTGTCCCCTCCAGGAATCCACAAACAAAGAATTCCAAGGGATTTTCCCCATTATTCCCTCCTCCTCCAAACCCCTTAAAAAGAAATTTATTTTTTAAAAAAATAAATTAAAATTATTCAATTTAATCTCACATGACAAAATCAGGATTTTGTCATTAAATTGATGATAAATCTCCACAATTTCCTATTCTCACCACTCGTCATTGTGGGTTTTTATCAGCCCTGGGGGCAGTGAATTGATGTTTAGCATTAATTTTAATTATTTTAATTATTTTAATTTCACCAGCAGATTTTTCTGGTTTTGCCACCACCAATTTCCCTGTGCTAATCAAGGAGATTATAATTATAATTTATGCAAAGCCCACTGAAAATATTTAATTTTTACATTTTAAATTCCCTATAAACCCCAAAATCACTCACTTTGGTTAGAAAAGCAGCTTTTTAAACCATGGAAAAATTAAAAGTATTCCACAGTCATTAAAATGGCAGCTTGTCACTTTTCCTTTGCATTTTGGTCTTTGGAGCTTCATTCCTCCATTTTAATAAAAATAAAATTTAAATCCTATTTTTATACATTGGGTTCACTAAGGAAACTGGTTTGGCATTACAAATCTGGTCAGATTTATAGGAATAATTAGAATTTTAGGATATTTCGGGTTCATTTCATGCCCTGCTTGAGCTTTATTGGAATTCCTTTGGAATTCTGGCCATTTTCCTGTCCCTGATCCCAATCAATCCTCAGGAAAATCCATCTGATTGTGGAATAAAAAAGCCCAAAATAAACTGAATTAAGGAGCCCCGAGGAGGAAGGTGCAGAAACCACATCAAGGAATTCTCTGCAGAAATACTGGATTAAACCCCACTGGGCTGACTCAGAGTTTTGCATCTCTTTGTAGCCCAATAAAAACACAAAAATTGAAGATATTTCAGGGGAGTTTGTTTTGCTGGCGATGCAGGGCAGTTCACACTGAGTATTTTGTACATTTTTGTTGTTTTTATTCCTAATTTCAATTTATAAACTCATTTCTTAGGGCTGTTGAGACAGCAAAACAACAAATACCAGCGGAGCAATGTCAAATTTTAATTTCAAACCATTGCAACACAGCACCACTGATTGACGTGGATTAAAATCCATTTTTTTCTCTTTACACAACCATAATACTGAATTTTACAATGCTCAGGACCCTGCCTTTAAAATACTTCTGTTTAACAGCAAGCAATTAAAATAAAAAAAGCTAAATTTTGATATTTTTGACCTACTGAGGCTGCAGTGAAATTCTGCAGCTGTGCAGCCACCAATTCACAAAACCCACCTTGAAATTCGTGTGGTTTCCAGTCCCAGGGCCATAAATTGAAATTCCAGGAAGGAGAAAAGAGAAGGAAATGGGAACAGTCAGCCCCGAGTCACACAGAGCAAAAACAGGGAAAAAAAATAAATTCCTTCATTCCCCAAACTGCTCATTCCTCATAAGGCCACGAGTGAAGCAAAATAAAGAAAATTTCTGATTCCTATTTAAAAGAATTTGGGTTTTTACTCCTCATGAGGCCACGAGTGAAGCAGAATAAAGAAAATTTCTGATTCCTATTTTTAAAAAAATTGGGTTTTATTCCTCATGAGGCCACAAGTGAAGCAGAATAAAGAAAATTTCTGATTCCTATTTAAAAAAATTTGAGGGTTTATTCCTCATGAGGCCATGAGTGAAGAAAAATAAAGAAAATTTCTGATTCCTATTTAAAAAAATTGGGGATTTTATTCCTCATGAGTCCACGAGTGAAGCAGAATAAAGAAAATTTCTGATTCCTATTTAAAAAAATTTGAGGGTTTATTCCTCATGAGGCCACGAGTGAAGCAGAATAAAGAAAATTTCTAATTCCTATTTAAAAAAAAATTGGGTTTTTATTCCTAATGAGACCACGAGTGAAGCAGAAAAAAGAAAATTTCTGATTCCTATTTAAAAAAATTTGGGTTTTTATTCCTTACAAGGCCATGAGTGAAGCAGAATAAAGAAAATTTCTGATTCCTATTTTAAAAAATTCGGGTTTTTTACCCCACAAAAGTTAAATGAAGACATTTCTTTTCTAAAAACCAGAATTATTTCAGTTGGCACAAGCTGGGCACAGCCCCTGTTCCTCCCAAATCCTGGATGGGGATTTTTGTATTTGTTTTTAATTTAGGGGCAGTTTTTTGGGGTTTATTTGGCTTTTTTTAAACAAACACTCACAGCTGCCCAGGGAAATCCTTTTCCTGTCTGTTTGGGGTTTTACAACCAGCTTGAGCAACGACTTTTCCTTTTGTGCAGCTCCTGGGGGGTTTGAGTTGATATTTTTTTCAGACCTTAACCACCAGTAAATGTAAAAAAAACCTCCCCAAGGCACACCTGGGGACTGGATGGGCAGCACAGAAATGCTGTGAAATAGATTTTTTTTTAATTTTTTTTTTAATTTTTTTAAAAAAAATTCAATTTTTAAAATTAAATTTAAATTTTTTTTAAAAAAAATGTTTTTAAAAACCTTCCTTTGGGTTTTTGGTGGATTTTTAAAGGCACTTTTGAAGGAAAAGGCACCAAAGAGGGACTGGGAGGTATCAAAGTGATGATGGAACCAAGTTTTCCTGCAGAATTCCCAAAAATTCCTTGTGGCACAGATAATCCAAGGAAATGTGGCTGCTTCTGGATCCCTGAAGTGCCCAAGGCCAGGCTGGGACAGTGGAAATGGGGGATTTTTAAAGTCCTTCCCAACCATTCCACGATCCTACAACTGGATGGAGCAGGAATTTGGGAATTTTCAGCTGCTCTGGGCAGGATTTTCCAGCTCTAAGGAGAGCTCTGTGCTGAGAGACTTTAAGGTGCAAGCACAAAAAAATCAATAAATAAAATCTTAAGGGGTTTCGTGGCAGCTCCTTTAAAAAAAAAAATCAGGCACTTCTCTCATGTTCTACAAAGAACTAGAAATATTTATAGGGTTAAATATTTATAGGATTAAAAGCCATTTTTTCTTCTTTTTTTTAGGATTAAAAGCCATTTTTTCTTCTTTTTTTTAGGATTAAAAGCCATTTTTTCTTCTTTTTTTTAGGATTAAAAGCCATTTTTCCTTCTTTTTTTTTTTTAGGATTAAAAGCCATTTTTTTTCTTTTTTTTTTCCTTTTTTTTTTTTGTTTAAGACAATGAAATAAAATCCAGCAAGGCACTTCAATTTTTTTTTTTTTTGCTAACCAGTTCTCCCTGTTCCTAAAACCAAGGGTGCAGAAAATTGTATTTTTAAGCACCTCTGACCCCAAATTTGGCAATCTTTGCATGGCAGAACCCTAGCCCAGGTATTTCAGCTTTTCATTTAAAACAGTGGAGCACAAGTAATTATAAATTTCTTAACCATCACTGTTTCATTCAAAGTTCTTTTCAGCTCCAGAGAATGAAAACTCAGATTTTTTAGTGAAGGTGATGAGTTGGTTTTACCAACTCCTCCCTCTGTACAAGACAGGCAGAGGAATGATTTACCAGAGCAAAGCAATCCTAATTCAGCAGGAACCAGGACACAGCAATTTCCAGTCCTGTTTTCCAGTTAAACCACTCAAGGAGGTTAAAAAAACCCCAATTATTGAAGGTTTTTTGCTGAAATCCAAACCCAAAACATGGGCAGGGTGATTCTGTACCATCAGTGAATTATGGAACAGCAAAATCCAGAATTAAACACTCAAAATTCCAGCCTTGGAGTGTGAATTTCCTATAAATTCTCCTCAATTTGTACCAATTTTTTTAGGCCAGAGCTGCTCTCCACCAGGAATATCTGTGTGGGGAGAAGTGGCACCAAAGGGAAATGGTTCCTTCCTTTCCTTTCATCCCAAAAAGTCTTTTCCTCCTCCTCCTCTTCCCCAGCCCCACTAAAACAGCAGGGGTGGGTTTTTTATTTTTTAGGGAGCTGTTTCCTACCCCAAATTCCCTCCTGGCTGCAGGGGAATGGTGGAAAAGGCAATTGAGCAGCAGTTGCCAAAAGCTGTTTGGGGTCAGGGGTGGAGGCTGTCCCAAAAGTGCAAAAAGCCCTGGTGGGGCCCCACAAAAGGGGATTTACACCCCAATAAAGGGGCAGCAGAGCAGGGGGAAGGCCCAGGGGGGGAGGAGGGAGGGCAGGAAAAACTCCTGACCTAATTTTGGGGGTCAGAGGAGTGAGGATTGTGCTGCTCCAGCTCCCCAAATTCACCCCCTGCCAGAATTTCACAGCTCCAGATCCAGCTCAGCGTCCTCAGGAGGGTTTGGTGGCAGTGAGGGATGTGCTGGTCCCTCCAGGACACAAATCCATCATCCCAGAGCAGGGAGGGAGGAGCTGGATACAATCCCAAAACTGGGAATAACCCACAGGCACCACCTGGGCTCGGGGTGTGTCCCCAAATGTCACTGGGGATATGGGGAAAGGTGCAGAAAATTTAAAAAAATCCCTCTGACAGCACTGCCAGAGGAGGAAGTGCTCAAAATTAAACAAAATAAAAAATTCAGCATAATCCAAACCACTGCTTGGACATGGAATGTGCTCCAGCAGAGCAGCCATGGGGAAAAATGAGGAATTTTCCCACTCTTCCTTCCATTCCTCACTCGGAGTCACTCCTCAGTGCTCTGCTGAGGGGAGAGTCACTGAACAGGAGGCAAGTCCAAAATCAGAGGGGAAAAAAAACCCCAAAGCAGTGACAGCGTAGGGAAAGGTGATGGTGATGATGATGATGAAGATGATGAAGAAGCCCAGCAGTGTCAGTGCCCTCAGCAGCAGGCCCAGCCAGGAGGGGAGGTCTCCTTGATGTTGATGTAATCCCCAGTCCCAGCAGAGGAGGAGCTTCCATCTCCTGAGGATGAGGACATCATCTTCTCAATCAGAACCCTGGGGAAAAGGAAAAAAAACCCAAAATATTCCTCAGGTTGCTTTGTGGGGTTTGTTTTTTGTTTTGTTTTGTTTTTGGTGGGTTTTTTTTGTTTGTTTTTTGGGGTTTTGTTTGTTTGGGCTTTTTTTGGTCTTTTTTTGGTTTGTTTTGGGGTTTTTTTGTGGATTTTTTGGGGTTTTTTTTTTGGTTTTGTTTTGTTTTTTTATTTTAACCAGCAGCATTGGGCAGTGCAGAAAAGTGATGCCTTAAGTTTTATCTTTCATATTTTCAGGGTCTGTGCTGCCCAGGGGTGCAGCTCTGAACCTCACATTCAGTGTCATCTCTTCACTGAGTAGAGACACAAACCAAATCCTTTTCCTGCTGAGGACCAAGGACAACTTTCAGCCCAAACGCACAAACAAGGGTGGCTGAAGACTGAAAACAACAAGGATGGGACCTCACAACCTGAAGATATAATTGGACAATTAAATTCCAATATGCAAATGGACCAAAACTTATAAAAATGTAAAATCTCGTGACCAGTCAGCCATTTTGTGCCCATTTTGGGTCCATTTTGTGCCCATTTGGGGTCCATTTTGGGTCCATTTTGGGTCCATTTTGGGTCCATTTTGTGACCATTTGGTGACCATTTTGGGTCCATTTGGTGACCATTTTGGGCCCATTTTGGGTCCACCCTGGGTGCAGCCTTGTCCTGAGATTTATTTCAATAAATCTCTACTTTATTCTCCAGCTCTGTCCAGTCTCTGTTCCAGGTCAGCCTTCCCAAGGCATCAAAAGAAGTAAAAAAAAATAAAAAATAAAAAGCAAAGCTCAGAAGGACAGAAACTAAAATAACTAAAAAAAAAAAAAATCATTGACTAAATGAGTACAAAATCAGGTTAAGGAATGTGACAGCACTGACAGCTGGACTTGGGCAGGGATAAATTCCTCTACCCCAGGGTGGCTTTGGGCACTTCCAGGGGTCCAGGGGCAGCCACAGCTGCTCTGGGCAGGGAATTCACTCTTGGACACATCACCAGGTGCTGTTCCTACCTCATGGACTCATTGATGTTCTTGTTTTCCTTCACAGACGTCTCCACCCATCCTGAAAATCCATTTTCTTTGCTGAAGCGATCGATTTCTTCCCTGGTCACTGCCCACGGGGAAAGGTCACACTGCAAGGCAGGAATGGGGAATTTCAGAGGCACAAAATCCCTGAAGGGTTTGGGTTGGATCCCTTAAAATCATCCAGATCCACCCCTGGGACATTTCCACTGTCCCACGCTGCTCCAGCTTAGCCTGGGACACTCCCAGGGATGGAAAAACCACTTTTTTTTTTGGATAATCTGTGCCAGGCAGGAATTTCTGCTGAATTTTTGTTCAGTGCCTGTGTGAGGCAGCTCAGCCCTCACAGCTCCCAGATCTCAGGGCAAGGCTCTCACAGGGATGTTGCAAGCAGCAATTTCTTTATCTGATATCTCATTACTGACACACCTCTGTCAAACATGCCTGGAATGGAACTTCCAACATTGTCCCTCATCCCAAATCTGCTCTGGGAGAGGTGGCACAGGGGTGGTGGCACCGTGGTGGCACTGATGCCAATGGGATGGACACAGACAGGGAGGGAGTCCGGCCCAGAGGTCAGGGGTGCAGCCAGCCAGGTTTCCCTGATCCTGCCTCAAAACAGAATCCCAGGATCCCTGAGGCTGGAAAATCCCTCCAGGAGTCTGAGATGGGCCTGAACCCCACCCTGAGCACTCAGTGCCACCTCCAGGTGACACCTCCAGGGCTGGGCACTCCAAACTTCCCTGGGCAGCCCCTTCTGAGCCTTTCCAATTCTGTGGGTACGAGCAGGAAATGGTGGAGAAAATCAACACAGGGCAAGAGCTGGGATCAACACAGGGCTGAGGAGAAACACAGGATTGCTGAGGCTGGAAAATCCCTCTGGGATCATCGAGTCCAAACTGTGCTCAATGCCCACCCTGAGCACTCAGTGCCACCTCCAGGGCTGGGCACTCCAAACCTCCCTGGGCAGCCCCTTCTGAGCCTTTCCATGAGAAAATTCCAAGCTGAGCCTCCCCTGGCCCAGCCTGAGGCCATTCCCTCTCCTGTCCCTGTTCCCTGGGATGAGATCCCAAATCCCACCTCCCAAACTCCTCCTGTCAGGGAGTTTAGAGAGCAATCAAGGGAAATAATTATTGAAGTGCAATTTGTGGAGAAGGGGATGAGAAAAGCCACTCTCCTGCCCAACCACCCACTCCATTTTTGAGTTTTAGGTTCTCCCAAAGCAGGCAAGTCCCAAACTGAATTTGGAAAAGGCTCCTGAGCCAGCGCTGGCACAGGGAGAATGTGAAGGAGGATTGGAAATGAAGGGAAAATACATCATTAAAAGGCAGAGAGAGAAACTTGGCACTGGATCCACATGGAAAACTGAAATTTCTGCCTCTGGGACAGGAGCTGTGCCTCAGGGTGACACAGCCTGCACAGGGGACAGGGACAGGAGGGGAGGAAACAGCCCCAGGTTGCACCAGAGGGGGATTTTTGTGTTGGGTTTTAGAAGTTTCTTCAAGGAAAGGGTTGTAAAGCAACTCTTGGAGAATTATCCTTGGGGAGAATCCTTGGGAGAGGCAGAAAATTCCAGGAGGGGTCTGGGAAGGTTTAAGGGGGGACAGGCAAGGGTAAGTGCTGAAGGTGTGCACATAGAGAAAAAGGCAGAAATAAAGAGAAACAAACAGAGAAACATGAGAACAGTGAAATACACCCAAAGAGAAAAACACAGAAACACACAGAGAAATGCAAACAGAAAAAACACAGAAAACACACAAACCCCACAGAGACTCTAACACACAAAAACATGCTCAAGCCACACAAATACATGAACATACAGAGAAGCACACACAGGAGCACACAAAATCATGCAAACACACAAAGGCTCCCACAAACACACATAGGAACTCACAAACATGCATGAACACACACAGGAATGCATAAAAATCACAGAAAACCCACACAGAAACACAGAGAAACCATACAAACCCACAAAGAAACATAGAGAAACACACACAAACCCACACAGAAACACAAAAAATCCTGTACAGAAACATACAAAACACAGAGAAACACACACAGGAACACACAAACACACACAGAAACACACAAAACACATAGAGAAACACAGAAAAACACACAAATCCCCCCCACACAAAATCACACAAAATCCCACACTTAAAACACAAAAAATGCCACACACAGAATCCCATACGGAAACACACACAACACATAGAGAAACACAGAAAAACACACAGAATCCCACACACAGAAACACACAAAATTGCACACTCAAACACACAAAATGCCACCCTCAAACACACAAAATCCCACACACAAACACACAAATTCCCACACACAGAAACACACAAAATCCCATACGGAAACACACAAAACACATAGAGAAACACAGAAAAACACACAAAATCCCACACACAAAACCACACAAAATGCCACCCTCAAACACACAAAATCCCACACACAGAATCCCATACAGAAACATTCAAACCCACACAGAAACACACAAAACACATAGAGAAAAACACAAAACCACACAAAATCCCCCCACAAAATCCCACACTCAAACACACAAAATCCCACATTCAAACACACAAACCCAGACAGAAACACAAAAAACACATAGAGAAACACAGAAAAACACACAAAATGCCACCCCCAAACACACAAATTCCCACACACAGAAACACACAAAATCCCGCACGTAAAAACACACAGAATCCCATACGGAAACACACACAACACACAGAGAAACACAGAAAAACACACAAAATCCCACACACAAACACACAAAATCCCACACACAAAACCACAAAATGCCACACACAGAATCCCATACGAAACACACAAAACACATAGAGAAACACAGAAAAACACACAAAATGCCGCACTCACAAATACACAAAATTGCACACTCAAACACACAAAATGCCACCCTCAAACACACAAAATCCCACACACAGAATCCCATACAGAAACCCAGAAAAACACACAAATTCCCACACTCAAACACACAAAATCCCACACACAAAACCACACAAACCCACACACAAAACACATAGAGAAACACAGAAAAACACACAAAATCCCACACACAGAAACACACAAAATCCCACACACAGAACCCCATACAGAAACACAGAAAAACACACAAAATCCCACACACAAAATGCCACCCCAAACACACAAATTCCCACACACAGAAACACACAAAATCCCGCACGTAAAACCACACAGAATCCCACACGTAAAAACACACAGAATCCCATACGGAAACACACACAACACATAGAGAAACACAGAAAAACACACAAATTCCCACACTCAAACACACAAAATCCCCCACACAGAATCCCATACGGAAACACAGAAAAACACACAAATTCCCACACTCAAACACACAAAATCCCACACACAAAACCCCACAAAATCCCACCCCCAAACACCCAAAATCCCACCCCAGCCCCCCAGGGCTGCCCACCTTGTTGGCCAGCAGCAGGCAGGGCACGGGGCTCCCATCGGGCAGCACCAATTTGCTGTCCAGGTCCTGCTTCCACTTCTGGCTGTTGCTGAAGGTGCTGATGTTGGTGACATCAAACATGATGACACAGGCTGAGGCTTCCCTGTAGTACAGCCGGGTCATGGATGTGAAACGTTCCTGCCCTGCGGGGTCAAAAACAGGAAAAAAATCCAACATTGAGTTGATATTTTGGGGTTTGTTCATGTTCATCTGTGTTCTTTCTATGGAAATGCTCATTTAGTAAAACTGTTCATTTAGTGAATAAAGAAATGCTGATTTTAGTAAATAAAATAAATGAATAAGTAAAATAAAGTAAATTAATAAAATAAAGTAAATAAGTAAAATTAAGTAAATAAATCAAATAAAGTAAATAAGTAAAATTAAGTTAATAAATAAAGTAAATAAATCAAATAAAGTAAATGAATGAGTAAAATAAAGTAAATGAATGAGTAAAATAAAGTAAATGAATAAAATAAAGTAAATAAATCAAATAAAGTAAATAAATCAAATAAAGTAAATGAATGCTCATTTAGTAAATGCTCATTTAGTAAATAAAGAAATGCTGATTTTAGTAAGTAAAATAAAGTAAATGAATAAGTAAAATAAAGTAAATGAATAAAATAAAGTAAATAAGTAAAATAAAGTAAATTAATAAAATAAAGTAAATGAATAAAATAAAGTAAATAAGTACAATTAAGTAAATAAATAAAATAAAGTAAATAAATGCTCTTTTAGTAAATGCTCATTTAGTCCAGAAAAAAGCAAAGCAAGAAAGTTTTCAGTTGGGAGAAACAAAAAACCAAAACCACAAAACAAAATAAAAATGCCAAATATTGTTAAAAAAACCCCCCACAAACCAAACAGAATTGTAGTGAGCAACTCATAAATGTTCAATTCTCAGCCATGAAAATCAGATTTGTGCATGGCTTTTTGGAGGGGATGAGGCTTTTCTGAAGATCAGAAATGCTGTATTCATAATTACTGATAAAGTGATTAATTAAGTACTAGAGAGACATATGAATTTATCTAGTGAGTTATATTATTTATATTATATTAATATAATATATATATTATAAATATAATATATATTAATATAGTACTAATATAATGTAATACAATATAATACAATGATATATAATATAATAATATATATAATATAATATATTGATAATAATATATAATAATATATAATACTATAATATAATAATATATAATATAATAACAAAATAATATGAATACATTATATATTATTATAATAATATATATAATGTATTCATATTATAATATTATATTATTCATATTATCATGTTCATATGAATTTATCATCTAAATTTAGCTAGATAAATAGAGAATTTATCTAAAATAATGTGTTTGTGCATAATTTTCTCAGCTGGCACTAATGATTTCTGCTTAATTAATGTGGGAATTGAGGCACTGGATGAGTTCTGCCTGAGCATCTCTGTACTGGGCAGGGCTCAGACCACAGAATGATGAAATTCCAGATTTTGGGGTTAAAAGGACCCCAGATCACCCAGTGCCAACAGGCAGGGACACCCCAGGGTGCTCCAAGGGGTCTGGGACACTCCCAGGGCTGGGGCAGCCCCAAAATTTGAATTATTGCAGGAGTAACTCAGCCCCCTGAGTGTCCCAGGGGCACAGAGCCAGCGTGGCCCCTCTGCGTCCCCAAACTCTTTTTTTTGGGGCTGAAACTGAAACCAGCTCCGTGCTGCTCTGCTCCCTCTGCCAACTTCTCCTTCCTGTTGCCTTTTTAAGGATCCCAGGCAGCAGAACCAGAGGAAACCACAGCCCAGAGGTGCCATTTTGGAGCTGCTGCTGCCCAGGCCTCTCCTGGTGCCAGAAATTTGGGAAATTCATTTCTCTGCCCCTCTCCAAGGAGCAGGAGCTCCTTGTTCCACTCCAGCTCATGTAATTCTGTCCCTCAGAGCGTGTCTCGTGGCAGAAATTTGGATTTTAACACAAGATTTGGAGCTGAGCAGCCTCAGATCCAGGTAGTTCCACATTCCCTCTGCTCTGGCTCTGGAACAGAAAGGAAAGGCTCGGCAGGAATTGCTGTGGGCATTCCTGGCAGGTGGATTTTTAATTAAATATTTAAATTACTGCAGCAGGCTCAAGGCAGCAAAGCAGAGCAGTCCAACCTCTGGAATCCACAGGCTCCTAGGATTTATTTTTGGAGGAGAAGGAAAAGAAAAAGGAAGAGGAAGAGGAAGAGGAAGAGGAAGAGGAAGAGGAAGAGGAAGAGGAAGAGGAAGAGGAAGAGGAAGAGGAAGAGGAAGAGGAAGAGGAAGAGGAAGAGGAAGAGGAAGAGGAAGAGGAAGGGAAAAAAAAGCCAAAACATTGGGAATTTTAATCAAACCTTCCAAATACCTGCAATGTCCCAGAGCTGCAGCCGAACCGTCTCCGACTCCGACCACTGAACCACCTTCAGTGCAAAATCCACTGGAGAATTCCCAAAACACCAAAAAAAACAGGAAGGAAAAGCTGATCAGGGCCATTTTGCACCATGGTTCCTGCACAGCCTCTCCCCATCTCTCAGAGCACCAACCCAGCCCCAGCCCTTTCAGGATCCTGGGTCAGGATTTGTGCATCCATGCACAATTCCAGGCTGGATGGGGCTTGGAGCAGCCTGGGATAGGGAAAAGTGTCCCTGTCTGTGGGGTGAGAGGTGCTGTGAGGTCCCTTAGAACCTGAATCACCCCAAATTTGCTGTAAGCAGGCTGGTGAGTCAAAAGGGGAAGCCCTGAGTTGTTCTCACATCCTGATGTGTCAGGGTTTCACTGCAGGGCAAAGCCTGCCCTGCTCCACAGGCAGCCAGACCCAGCCAGGCTGGAACTGACCAAAACCAGGAACTGAGCAGAAAAAACCCCGTCAGAAACCAGTCTGCAGCATAAAAACCCCGTCAGAAACCAGTCTGCAGCATAAAAACCCCACTACAAACCAGTCTGCAGCATAAAAACCCCATCAGAAACCAGTCTGCAGCATAAAAACCCCATCAGAAACCAGTCTGCAGCATAAAAATCCCACTACAAACCAGTCTGCAGCATAAAAACCCCCTACAAACCAGTCTGCAGCATAAAAACCCCACTACAAACCAGTCTGCAGCATAAAAACCCCACTACAAACCAGTCTGCAGCATAAAAACCCCACTACAAACCAGTCTGCAGCATAAAAACCCCATCAGAAACCAGTCTGCAGCATAAAAACCCCATCAGAAACCAGTCTGCAGCATAAAAACCCCACTACAAACCAGTCTGCAGCATAAAAACCCCACTACAAACCAGTCTGCAGCATAAAAATCCCACTACAAACCAGTCTGCAGCATAAAAACCCCACTACAAACCAGTCTGCAGCATAAAAACCCCACTACGAACCAGTCTGCAGCATAAAAATCCCACTACAAACCAGTCTGCAGCATAAAAATCCCACTACAAACCAGTCTGCAGCATTTCCTGCTGGGAGAGACCACAGACACAGCCCGGAGCTCTGGGGCTCTCCAGAGTTTCCACCTCTAATCCATCCCCTCCTGGGTCAGGGATAAGATGATTTTACACAGTTGGGCTCAACACTTTTGGGTTGGATTTTGGGTTCTTTCCTGGGTGCACCCCTGGCAGCTCCTGCTCCTTCCAGGTTATTCATTTACACAAAGAACCAAAATCCTGCTCAGCCCCAGTCCCAGCTCCTCACAGACCTTCCCAAGCCCTGCTGGCCCTCAACAGCGAGGCCAGGCTGGGAAATTAATTCCAAAACACCACTAGTGATGGTTTTACTGGGATAAACTGAGCCTGTAAACTCAGATTATCCAGTTTACAGCTCCTGGAGTGGTGATTCCAAGGGGTGGGAGAAGGGTGGGGCACCCCAAATAAGCTGGGGACAGTAACAGAATCCCCCGGGGGCTCAGGGCTGCGAAATTATTTAATTGTTTAATGCCAAACCAGCGCTAGTGATGGGTTTTTTTGGGATCACCTGAGCCTGTAAACTCAGATTATCCAGTTTACAGCTCCTGGAGTGGTGATTCCAAGGGGTGGAAGAAGGATGGGGACACCCCAAATGAACCAGGCAGAGGGACACAATCCCCCAGGGGCTCAGGGCTACGAAATTATTTAATTGTTTAATGCCGAACCAGCACTGCTGATGGTTTTAGTGGAACCACCTGAGCCTGTAAACTCAGATTATTCAGTTTACAGCGCCTGGAGTGGTGATTCCAAGGGGTGGGAGAAGGATGGGGAACCCCAAACGAGCCGGGGACAGCGACACAATCCCCCGGGGGCTCAGGGCAGAGAGTCTGGGAGTTAACTCCCCTTAAACCACGGATGCTACGCGGCTGTTCCCACCCCAAATCCCCATCCCCACAGCCCGGGGAGCACGGGGGGAGAGCAGAGGAGAAGGGAGAGTTTCCCCGGGACGGGGGCGCGGCGCGGAGCGCTCCGGGCGGGCTCGGGATGCGCACCGGGACGGGCGCGGTGCCGGAACCCAGAACCCCCGGGGAGCCCCAGGGACCCCCAGGGAACCACCAGGACCCCCAGGGAAGCCCCAGGACCCCGGGGAGGGCTCACCTCCCACGGTGGATTTGTAGTGCCGGTTGAAGCTGTCGTTGGCGTAGCGCTGCACCAGCGAGGTCTTGCCCACCGTGGCGTCCCCCACCACCAACACCTTGAACATCCGATCGCGCTGCCCCATCCCGGCCCGGCCCGGCCCCGCTCGGTCATGTGAGGGTCAGGTGGGGCAGCGGAGGAGCCGCCAGAGGCTGCCGGGAGCTGTAGTTCGGTGCTTTCCGCCGGGGCCAGCGCCGGGCATCGACAGATGCAGCCCTGAACATCGTCTGTGTCAGCAGGTCCTGACCGCTGCACCCCCCGATCCTCATCCCTGCACCCCCAGATTCAGCGCTGCACATCGCCAGTGTCCCCAGATCCCGATCCTGCACCCCCAGATCCAGCCCTGCACACACCCTGTGCTGCACGCCCCCTGCACCCCCCGATCCTGACCCCTGCACCCCCAGATCCAGCCCTGCCCATACCCTGTGCTGCACACCCCCTGCACCCCCCGATCCTGATCCCTGCACCCCCAGAACCTGATCCTGCACATCCCCAGGTCCTGCTCTGTGCACCCCCAGATCCAGCCCTATACATCCCGTGTCCCCAGATCCTGATCCCTACACCCCCAGATCCTGATCCTGCACCCCCAGATCCCGCCCTGCACATCCCCTGTGTCCCCAGATCCTGACCTCTGCACCCCCAGATCCTGGCCCATGCACCCCCAGACCCGTGCACCCCCCGATTCAACCCAGGCACCCCCCGATCCTGATCCCTACACCCCCAGATCCAGCCCTGCACCTCGCCTGTGTCCCCAGATCCCGATCCCTGCACACCCAGATCGTGATCCTGCACCCCCAGATCCAGCGCTGCACATCCCCAGTGTCAGCAGATCCTGACCCCTGCACCCCCCGATCTTCATCCCTGCACCCCCAGATCCAGCCCTGCCCATACCCTGTGCTGCACACCCCCTGCACCCCCCGATCCTGATCCCTGCACCCCCAGAACCTGATCCTGCACATCCCCAGGTCCTGCCCCATGCACCCCCAGATCCAGCCCTATACATCCCGTGTCCCCAGATCTTGATCCTGCACCCCCAGATCCCGCCCTGCACATCCCCTGTGTCCCCAGATCCTGACCTCTGCACCCCCAGATCCTGCCCCATGCACCCCCAGACCCGTGCACCCCCAGATTCAGCCCGGGCACCCCATGATCCTGATCCCTACACCCCCAGATCCAGCCCTGCACCTCGCCTGTGTCCCCAGATCCCGATCCCTGCACCCCCAGATCGTGATCCTGCACCCCCAGATCCAGCGCTGCACATCCCCAGTGTCAGCAGATCCTGACCCCTGCACCCCCTGCCCATACCCTGTGCTGCACACCCCCTGCACCCCCGATCCTGATCCCTGCACCCCCAGATCCTGATCCTGCACCCCCAGATCCAGCCCTGCACATCCCATGTGTCCCCAGACCCTGTTCTGTGCACCCCCGATCCTGACCCCTGCATCCCCAGATCGTGCCCCATGCACCCCCAGCCTGGTGCACCCCCGGATCCAGCCCCATACAGCCCCAAACTCTGCCCTGCACATCCCCTGTATCCCCCAGATTCGGCCTGTGAACCCCCTTATCCTGCCCTATGCACCCCCAGATCCAGTCCCGTGCACCCCTTGTCCTGCAGACCCTCTGCACCCCCGATCCTGACCCTGCACCCCCAGATCCAGCCCCACCACGTGCACAAACACCCCCCTCCCTCCCAACAGATTTTAATTTTTAAACAAGGCTCCCCATAGCTGGGATTTCTCCAAGGTTTCTTCTTTCTGCAGCTCCTTCCCCCAGAGAGAAAATGCCAACACAACCCCCAGCCCCAGGAGGCAGGATATGCCCCAGCACCCCAATATTCACCCCAAATTCACCCCAGTGTGTGAAGCCAGCAGGGGCTGGGGGGCTGCTCCCCAATCCCAAGGCTTTGCTTTGGGATTCTGCACCAAGATCGAGCTGCAGGGAAACACCACAATTCCTACAAACCCAGGGGCTTTGCTGCACCCCAGAAGGTGCAGAACCCTTTTTTTCCATATTTTTTTTCCCATAAATTCAGCAGAAAGAGGAAAAGGCCACGTGTCAGCAGCTCTGAGGGAGCAGGGCCTGGATTCTGGATCCAGAGAACAAACACCTGGATTCCTGCTGGGAGCCCCCAGGACCTGACCAAGGGCACGGCCGAGGTCACCTGGCACTCCCAGTAATCCCAGTTTGCTTCATGCCCAGCAATTTGTTTGATTTTCGTAACTCTCCTATCAAAAGAGCTCCAGCCTGAGCTCAAATAAGCATCAAAACCTGAGTGGGGCCTTCAACCTGAGGGAAAAAAACCACCACAGTGCACATAAATAAATGTCATCTTTATTTAACCAAATATAATTTATCCATTAGGTCAACATCTGTCAGTTATAGGAACTATAAATAATTAAGACAGTCTTTTTTTTTTTTCCTTTAATAAAAGAGTAAACCAGGATTTTCATCTGCAGGCAGCTGTAGTGTAGGCATGCATTGGAGTGCAACCAGTGGGAAGAGGTTTTGTTTTTTGTTTTTTCCATCAATATTCCTCAGTTTTAAATTAAATTCTTCCCTGACCATTCCCCAAGCACACCTCTGACCATATTTAATGTACAGACCCCCCCCAGCCTCACCACCCCTGACCAGGAGAGGAAGATTCCTCCTCCAGGGAATCTTTTCCTGAGGGAGGGAATGTGGGAATGTGACACCAGAAAGGCCAGCAGAGTTTCTCTCTATACCCACAAAAGCTGAAGTGTTAATGGAAGGAAATCTTGCATTTATTCCTCAACATCAGGCAGAGAAATCAGGTGAGCAGCTGAGAAAATGCCAAAAATATTCCAGAGGTGCCTGGGCTGAGAGCTCAGCACAGCAGGGACGGGGTTGGGTTTGTGGTTGGGATTTTTTTCACTTTGGCCAAAGGAGATCTGTGAAATGTCACCAGAGTGGGGAGAGGAGGATCAGAGCTGCTCCCACATGGGACACAGAGCAAAGAGGAGCCGGGGGAGGGAGCCTGATGTTGGATTAGCAAGGGTAAAAAGGGGGAAATCACCTCAAAAATACAACAGCTCCTCTTCTGAGGGGCTGGGGGGGAGCAGCCTGGGGCTCACCAGCAGCAGGGAAGGGTTTCCACAACTCCAAGAGCCCGGGTGTGGCTCCACCTGCTGCCGTGGATTTCCAGAACTCCTCAATCCTGACCCTCTCCTCCAGCAGTTTCATCTCTGCATGTCCCAGCTCTGCACCCAGACCTGGGCTGGGACAATGATCCTGGACTAACTTTGGTCTTGGTTTGCCCCTCTGGCTGCACCAGCTCTGGGTTTTTGCTGCCCTCCCAGCCTGGCCTAATGGGAAGAGAAGGAATTGCAGGAATTCCCTGATCTGACAGCACAAAAAGCAGGAGGGGAAGCAGCAGGGGAGGGAACTCTGCACCCCCAGGGCTCAGCCAGGGCTGCCCAGCTGGGCTGAGCCCCAACCCCAAATTTTACACCAGGGCAGGGGGGTTCCTGTGCCACAGAGCTGCACCAAGAGCCAGGGCTCCAGCACCCAGCTGTGCCTGCCTTTCCAGCTGTTTGGCACCTCTGCACAGAGAGAAATCCCGTGTGGTGGACATCCTTTCCTAACATTCAGCAGGAACAAAATGCTCCTCTCCCCAGCTCAGAATATTTTTTCCATCAATATTCCTCAGTCTTAAATTAGATTCTTCCCTGACCATTCCCTCTGACCATATTTAATGTGGTCAAAGGTGCTTGGGGAATGGTCAGAGCAGAATCTCATTTAAAACTGAGGCTGGGGGAGCTGCTGGGTGGCTCCTTCCTGGCTGCAAGGGGCCCCTCAGCAGCACTCAGCAACCAAAAGGGAACCTGGACACAAAATCCAGGAGCTGTTTGTCCATCCACCTCTCTGGGTGTGCCAGCTGTGCTGAGGAGAGACACAAAAATGGAGCAGCACCCAGGAGGGTCCAGCAGGGCTGCAGAGCATCTCTGGCAGGTGGGAGGGGGAATGATGGGTGGGGAGAGCTCCCAGCACCTCTGGGTGAAGCTCAGAGCAGCTGAACTCGGCTCACCAGGGCAGAAGCAGCTGCAATTTGGGCTGGGTGGCAAAAGGGAGCCCGAAACTGCCAGCAGAGCCCAGCCAGATCCTGATCCTGCACCCCCAGATCTGGCCCTGCACCCCCAGATCCTGATCCTGCACCCCCAGATCCAGCCCTGCACCCCCAGATCCTGATCCTGCACCCCCAGATCCTGATCCTGCACCCCCAGATCCAGCCCTGCACCCCCAGATCCGGCCCTGCACACCCAGATCCTGATCCTGCACCCCCAGATCTTAATCCTGCACCCCCAGATCCGGCCCTGCACCCCCAGATCCTGATCCTGCACCCCCAGATCTTAATCCTGCACACCCAGATCCAGCCCTGCACATCCCCTGCACCCCCAGATCCTGATCCTGCACCCCCCGATCCAGCCCTGCACATCCCCTGCACCCCCAGCCCCATTCACCCCCAGCCCCGTGCACCCCCACGTTCAGCCCCATGCACCCCCAAACCCCAGAAGCAGCTGCACTCTGGGCTGGGTGGCAGGAGGGAACCTGAGGCTGCCAGCAGGGCCCAGCCAGGGACTGGGGCTCTCAAAGGAGCTCACTCACATCGCTGGGGTGACCACAGGAGCCTTCCTCACCATCCTCCTCATCCCCCTGACACACACTCCCCCCATTTTTTGGACATGGGCCCAGGCTGGAGGCTCAGAGAGCCACCCCGTGCCCTCAGCCATGAGGTTGTACTTGGCTGGGAGGTGCCAGCTCAGCAGAACAAACCTGAGCTCAACCTGCAGGGTTTAAAAACGCTTATGAAGCGAAGAAAAGGAAAAAAAGCCACCCTTCACCTCGAGGGGGTGGGCAGGGGGGGCTCCCTGCATGGTCTGGCTGAGCAGGAGCTTCACTGGAACATTGGTTCAGACACAACTGCTACGAAAATTGCACTTAGTGATTGTCTCTTTACACTTGTTTGTTTGTTTGTTTGTCCTCCCTAAAACTAGATAGATCTTCTGTACAAACTTGGCTCGAAATAGAAACCACGTAAAATTCCCATTGAAAATAATGAGAATCCAGTATCAAAGGTGAAGGAGAGAGAGAGAGAGATGGGGCAGGAGGAGGAGAGGGAAGCAAAGAAACAACAAAGGGGCGGAGGAGAGCTGAGGGAGGGGAGGAGGAGCAGAGGGATTTAATCCCCCACATCCGAGTCCCGGTCACCGATGAGCCAGAGCACGTGGAAGCTCAGGGCCAGCAGCCCTGTCCCAATCAGGTCCCCCAGGGCTGTCAGGTAGGGGATGGAGAAGTTGTCGGGGTCCAGGTGCCTGCCCCACATCCAGTGCACCATCCAGTCTGCGATGTAGAGCAGGATCAGCACCTGCAAGAGCCACGGCAGCCTCAGCCCCTGAGCCCTGCACGGCCAGACCTGGCTCAGGGAAACCCAGATCAGCCCTGCCTGGCTCAGGGAAACCCAGACCAGCCCTGCCTGGCTCAGGGAAACCCAGACCAGCCCTGCCTGGCTCAGGGAAACCCAGACCAGCCCAGCCTGGCTCAGGGAAACCCAGACCTGCCCAGCCTGGCTCAGGGAAACCCAGATCAGCCCTGCCTGGCTCAGGGAAGCACAGCCACAGCTCCTGAGCCTTGGCAAGGCCAGACCAACTCTGCCTGGCTCAGGGAAACCCAGACCAAAGTCAAAAGGACTTAAAAGAGACAAAAGCAGATTCTAAATCCCTCAAGAATGGCAGGATGGAGAAATTGTGTGTCTGGGTGTCCAGGAAGGTGTGACTCAGTTCCACCTGGGATCCCTCAGGCAGGGACAGGGTCCCTACACCTGAGCAGGTCCCCAGTGCAGGTGACACCTGTGTCCCCTGAGCCAGCCCAGCCCCCTGAGGGCTCCCAGCTCACCTGGAGCAGTGCTGCTGTCATGTAGAAGACGATGAAGATCAGGGTGAGCGTGGTGTGTCCCCCCTGCATGGAGTGGATGGTGTAGAGGAACACCAAGTGCCCGGGCACCACCAGGAGGAAGAGCACACGGGCAGAGCGGGAGTTCACGTCTGCAAAGGGGACAGCAGGCCTGAGTTACACCCTGGCAGTGTCCAAAACCAGGCTGGGCAGGGCTGGGGAGCAAGCTGGGGTAGTGGGAGGTGGATGAGATTTAAAGTCCCTTCCCACCCAAACCATTTGGTGATTCCATGACCCTGCAGCTGGCAGAGATTTTGGGGTGTCTCTGCAGGGCCAGGAGCTCCACTGGATGATCCTGTGGGTCCCTTGCACCCACACCCCCATTTCCCCACCCAGCAGAGGGCAGGGAAGCACCAACCCCACACCCCAGAGCTGCCCCGAGCAGGGCTGAGCCCCCCCTGGCTGTGACAACACCACAGCCACTGTCACAGGGAGCTCGGGTGGCACCAAGCCCTGCACCCCAGGGCCCTACCTGAGCTGAAGAAGGTGCTGCAGGGGCTGGGGCACTTCCGAGGTGCTGTGCCAGGGCTGTCTCCAGGCACCCCACTCATGTGCAGGTAGGTGGAGATGCGGCTGGCCTGCACTGCCACCAGGTTGCCACCCACACCTGCAGGGCACAAACAGAGCTCAGGGCACGTCCCAGACACTTCCAGGACACTTCTGGTTTTTGTACTCCTCTCTTTTTTTGTGCTGGTTGTACTTGCCAGGTGCCACAAATATTTTGCAAATGTTTTGGAAGATGGGGGTGTTCCAGACAGGAGGAATAAGGAGTGATGGTTTCAGGGTCAATTTAACCCCTGTAAAATAGTCTTTAATCTGTCTTTTAGAGAGAAAAGTCTCTTTTGGCCTGCTAAGGAAATGAAGAAGTCCCTGGAAATGTGGGGTTTGTTAGGGAATAGCCTCCCAGGCCTTTCACCTAAAAGGGTGGCACAGGAGCAGCCAAACCTGAGCACCCCTGGCACCCTAAAAAGAGAATTATTATCCTGAAATCCCAGAGGATTCCAGTTCCCCGGGGTGGGGCAGGACTCACCGTTGATGACTGGTGTGAAAACTGCCATGCCAGCAAAGTTGGGGTCCGACACTGTCCTGTCCAAAATCAGGCCCCCAACACTGCAGGGAGAGATGGGAGAGGTCAGTGCTGGACTTTGGGAGGGCTGGGATCACTTCAAAGACATTTCAAAGCATTAATTATTGCTGCAGCCTCATCCAAGGGTGAAAAAGCCTTCACCACATGCTCAAAGTCTGTGATTAGTGGTCCTCAGTGGTCCCAAGATCACATTACAAGGTCTTTTAAAGGTTAATTATTGAATTTCTTGAGGAGCCAGATGCAATCAGCTCTGTGAGGGTTCAATAACTCTGAGGGTGTCCAGCACCTCACAGAAAATGGCTTAAATAACTCATGAGACTGCATGCAGACCTTGTGTGGTCAATTATTGGGTTAAAAGTATAAATAATATAGGTGTCACCTCGTTAGTGGGTAGTTTATGCTTAAATAACCTTGGAAAGAGTTAGAGGCACCTCCATTTTCTACCCTGTTAGAGCTCACAACTCGTGAGGCTGTGATATAGATAAGAATTAATAAAAACTGAGCCTGAACACAAAACTGCTGCTCCCATGTGTTAATCCTGGCTCTAACAGGAAGAAAAGATAAGAAACCCACAGGCCTGGAATTCCCACCCTGGAGTGACCCCGGGGAGGCTCTGGGGACAGGGCCAGCCCCACCTGCTGATGGCCATGGCGATGATGACGGGCTCCCAGCCCGAGTAGAGCACCTCCCTCGTGGCAGAATTCCTCTTGGCAATGATCACCCAGATGGGCAGCAGGGAGATGAAGAAGGCGCACACCAAGGGGTTCACGTAGGCTTTGCTCTCTGGGAAGAAGGAGGAGAAGCAGAAAAATCAAAGCCACGTCCCTCAGGAGCTCTGGGAAGGGCAGGGAACCCTGGCTGGGACCATTCTCTGGTGGTTCCTTCTCCCAGGAGTGACAGTGAAACTCTTGGATCTGTTTCCCAGCAGATCTGAGTGAGATCTCTTTAATTCCAGCTGCTCATCCCCACCCTCCCACTCCCAGGCAGGATCTCCCAGTGCTGCTTCCTTCACCCCTGGATGAACCTGGCTGAGTCACAGTCCCAAGGAAGGAAGGAACGAGGAGGAAGGAAGGAGGAGGAAATTGGGAGTCTCCAGCTGCAGCCCTGCCCTGAGGATCCTTGGCTGCAGCTGCCAGCTCAGCAGATGGAACCTAAATCTGCCTTCTCCCACTACTCCAGCCCCAGCCAAGCACCTGGAAGGGGCCAAGCTCTCCCTGAGCACTTCACCTGCAGAGGAGGAGGAGGAGGAGGTGTATGAGGCAGGGAGAAGCTCCCTTCCCTCCCCTAACCTGAAATGAGGGAGCCCCAGAGCAGGAATCCAACCCACACCAAGAACAGAGAGGGCAGAGAGAGAGGGTGGGATGAGCAGGAGGCACAGCAAGGAGCAGGCAGGGACAAATATATATATTACATATATTAACATTTATGTAATGCTAGAAATATAATTATTTATGATTAAATAATGCTCCTCACCCAGCTCCTTGTACAGGCCCCAGCTGATCCCCGAGAGCAGGGCCAGGGTGATGAGGTCCCCCAGGCTGGCGGCGATTGGCGTGGCCACGTTGTCAGGATTGATCCCCATCTTCCTGGAGCCAATGATGACCCCGATCATGATCATGCCTGCAGCCAGAAAGAGGGGAAAAAATAATAAAAAAAACAGGATAAGGCCAAGGTGAAGTGAATATTTTAGGAAGAGATGCACAGAGGTTGTGAGTTTGATCCTCACGTGGGGCACCATTAAATTTTGGGGTTAGAATATTTTAGGAAGAGGTGCACAGAGGTTGTGAGTTCAATCCTCACATGGGGCACCATTAAATGTTGGGTTTTTATCTTTTTTTTTTGTTAGAATATTATAGGAAGAAGTGCACAGAGGTTGTGAGTTTGATCCTCACATGGGGCACCATTAAATGTTGGGTTTTTATCTTTTTTTTTTGTTAGAATGTTTTAGGAAGAAGTGCACAGAGGTTGTGAGTTTGATCCTCACATGGGGCACCATTAAATGTTGGGTTTTTATCTTTTTTTTTTGTTAAAGTTGGGATTAAATGCTCAGTATTTTTTGTTTGGATTCAGATTTTTGTTAATTCTTATCTATAGTACAGTCTTATAAGCTGTGAGTTCCAGCTAACAAAGTAAAAACCGGCTTTGTCTTTATTTCTTTACAAGGCCTTTAAAGAACAAACTAATTATGAAATGACACCTAAATTATTTTTACTTTTAACTTAATAACTTAATACCTGTGGGCCACAATATGAATTTTTTTATTTAATTACAAAATACTACTTAGACCCATGAAGAAGAAAGTGAAAAAAGGAGGACTGGCCTATGTCCTAAAACTTTCATCTTGCTTAATATATAAAATATAACATATAATATTTAGTATTTATTATATTATATATATTATATATTGTCTATTACATAGTATATATTATATAATATATATTGTATATTATATATTATCTATTGTCTATTATAGAGTATATATATTATATATACCATATAATATTATATAGTATATATAATATATAAAAATATTATGTATATTATATAATATATAGCATATAATATATTGTATATAATATATATATTATATAACATATATTATAAAACAGATAATAGATAATATATGTTATATATTATATGTTATACATTTTATATTTTATATATTATACATTTTATATTTTATATTTACATTTATAATATATTTTAGAATATTTATATATCCTAAACCCTTAAACTTTAAGTTTTCTACTATATGTCATTGCACATCTCTATTCAAACCACACACTCACAATCCCAGTGCTACCAGTCAATTTTGGAAGCCTTTTTTAAGGTCTCAAGTCAAATGCAGTGTTTTATTCTGTGCCTGTCAGCACAGAAAATCTGAAATTCTCAGTGCCCAGGGTTCCAGGAGGTGACTCTTGACTCATGACTCTCACCCAGGACCAGGGAGGCGATGAAGGCCGTGGCCACGCTGCTGGCACACAGCAGCACAGCGTGGGCCATGCTGAAGTGCCCGTCTGGGATCCACCCGAACACCACGGCTGCAATCGAGGCCAGGAAGCCAACCACGGTGGCCTGGACCTGGGGATGGAGAGCAGAGGGTCACCACAACACCAAAAACAGTCCCAGGTGATGCCTTGAGTTTGAGCTTTCTTAGTTTTCAGGTTCTGTGCTGCCCACAGTCAGTGTCACTCAGCTCTCTGCACACAGCAGGGACACAAAACAAATCCTTGTCCTGCTGCACACCAAGGACAACTTTCAGCCCAAAAGCACAAACAAGGGTGGCTGGAGGGAAGAACAGGAGGGATGGAACCTCAAAACCTGAAGCTGTAATTGGACAATTAAATCCCAATGTGCAAATGGACCAAAACTTGTAGAAGTCTAAGATCTCGTACCGGTCAGCCATTTTGTGCCCATTTTGTGCCCATTTTGGGTCCATTTGGGGTCCATTTTGTGACCATTTTGTGTCCATTTTGTGACCACTTTGGATTAATTTTGTGTCCATTTTGTGACCATTTTGGGTCCATTTTGTGACCACTTTGGATTAATTTTGTGTCCATTTTGTGACCATTTTGGGTCCATTTTGTGACCACTTTGGATTAATTTTGTGTCCATTTTGTGACCATTTTGGGTCGACCTTGGGTGTAGCCCTGGTCAGGCCCTGTCCTGCCCAAGGTGGTTCCTAAAGGCCTTTCAATAAATCTCTGCTTTATTCTCTAGCTCTGTCCAGTCTCTGTTTCAGGTCAGCCCTCTCAAGGCAGCACAGGGTGTGGGGAGGGGTTTTCCAGGGAAGCTGTGGCTGCCTCATCCCTGCAAGTGCCCACAGCCAGGTTGGAGCAGCCTGGGACACTGGAAGGAGTCCCTGCCCGTGATGAGCTTTGAGGTCCCTTCCAACCCAAACCATTCCATGACTTTATTCTAAGAGGGAAACCATGTCACCCTAGTTTTCAAAGCCTTCTAATGTTTACATGCTTGGAGTCAAGAGTTCCCACAGTTTTTACAAAACCACGATGTGTTTTGCACATTCCTTCTTGGAGGAAGAGAAAATTGACAGACTGTTCACCTGGCCAGTGTGGTTCAAAAGAAGGATGCCATCCTCCAATCCACTCTCACTTTAGAGAATCTATAAATTCTGAAAAACTGTAAATAAAAACTGTAAATAAAAACTGTAAATAAAGCTCTTTTTTGCCTTGGGCGACTGAGTGTGTAGTGTGTGCTCACTTCGTGTCTCAGTGTGACAAAACCCCACCCAGGGGGATCAGAATCCAGCATGGAAAACCCCAACCTGCAGGGCCACAGAGGTGCCACCTCCTCCCCATCAGACACAGAATCTAAAAGCAAACAGCAAACTCAGGCATTGAAACCTCCCACACTGCCAGAGCTGGGCTTGTCCCAGCTGTAAATATTCCTCTTCCCTCTGCTGACCTGTATCAGAGCCATGTTCCCTGTGATCATCTTCCAGAGCTCTTTGGGTGTATCCATTTGGCCAATATTAGCCTGTCAGAGGAAATGAGACACCATTAAAGCCTGACAGCACTTCACACCTGCTAACAGCCCAATTCCTGCTGCCAGGAGCAGGAGAGGACCTCCAACCCAGGGGAATCAACATCAACCAAAAATCCGATGGGAATGTTGCAAAAGCAGCGAGATCTCTCTGTGCCCCTGCAGGCAAAAATTGCATTTTTCATGGAATTCACTGCAGGGCTGGCCCAGGCAGGCCTGGCTGGGGCCCAGCTGGGTCAGGCTGCCCCCAGGCCAGGGGTGCAGAGCCTCAGGTCAGCTCCGTGCCCCTGCTCCAGCTGCAGCACGTGGGGCACAGCTGGCACCAAACCCTCCTGCTCCCAGTAAAAGTTGAGCAAACAAGGCTGGGGACATGGAGAGGAGTGGGCAGTGTGGCACAGGGGTCACCTGGCACCTGGAGATGATGATTGGGATAAGCAGGAGATGGAAATTGATTTAATTCCTGGTGTACGATCCAAAATAACCAGAGGAATCGCTGCAGGACACCAGCCTCTGCTCCTCCCTGCCACCTCCAGGGTCTTCATGGGGAATAATGGATAATATTATCCATTATTATTAATATTTATATCAAATTTGCATCATTAGAAGCTGATGGGCTCAGGAAACAAGGGAGATGCTCAAACACTGGAGTGGGAAATGCAGGTTGGAGGTGCTGCCTGACAGCACCAAACCCGTGCACAACAGCACAGCAGCAATTTCCTCCTCTCAGGTGGAAAAGAAAACAAGAAATCATTGATTAATTCATCTCCCTGCTCTCCTTGCTGGATGTGCTTAAAAGCTGCCAGCTCATTTCACTGAGATGCCCCCATCTCTGAGGGCAGAGAGGAGGAAGGAATGGGGAGAAAACCCAATCATTCTGGGCAAAAAGGAGGAAGGAATGGGGGGAAAACCAGCAAAAAGTTGACTGGAGCAGCACATTCAGCCCAGGAATTTGAGCTCCATATGAAGCCTGACCTTAAAATTCCAGCCACAAGGCAATTAGGCTGGGATTAACATAACCTGGCTGTAGTCACGGGCAACGGGATGTTAATCCTTTAACTGAGGGGGGAGTTCTGCCTCTTAATTGTTAAAGGAATTTCTGAGGTGCCTTAAAGCTGCACTAATTAGAAACCCAAAGTCTGAGCAGCCACTCCAGGCTGCTTCCCTGAGGGGAGAGCTCGGGACCAACCTCGGGAGCTCCCAACACACACCTGGTACCAGAGATCCTCCTGTCCCACCAGAACAGGCACGGGGAGGTTCTTGGGTGATCCTGGGGGTGTTTTCCAGCCTTAATGATTCCATGATTTTTAGGAGGCACAGGAGGGAAGGCAGAGGCCAAAGCCTGGCTGATGCCAGCCCAGGGTCAGCTCAGGGACAGGAGCTCCCTGTGCTGGTGTCCCCTCCTGCAGCCACCAGGGTGGTCTGGGCAAAATTCTGCATTCCTGACTTGCCACAGGCTCCTTCCTCTGCCAAAGCTGCCCCTGCCAGCCCCAGGAGGGGACACAGAAGTGCCAACACTGCCTCTGTCCCCAGCATTCCCTCAAAAGGTGGCCAAGGCCAGCAGGGAGAAGGTCCCTGTGGCTGGGACAGCGAGGATCCTGTCCTGCTCCCAACAATGGGGAGGGAGCCAGAACAAAGGGATTTGTTTCCCAGAGCCAGGGGGTGAACAAAGCTGGGCCTCTGTCCCTGCAGGCTGTCCCAGCTGGGCCCAGCAGCTCTGTCCTCCCAGAGCCTGAGGAGCTCTCCCAGCACCAATCCCACAGGGAGGGAGAGCAGAGGACCCAGCAGAGCAGATCCAAACCTGTGCAGCTCTCCTGCAGCCAGGGCAGGGCTGAGAGGAAGGGAAGGAGCCCAGCAGAATTTGTTCTCCATCCCTCCAGCTCAGTGAGCATTGGCCAGGCAGCTCCTTGGGCTGGGGAACATCAGCACTGCCAGGGCCAGGAGCCTGCCAGGCCTCCTGCCAGGCCTCCCCCTCAGGAATCCCCAACCCAAAGGAGTTAAAATCCTGGCAGCAGGCAGAGAACACCTTGCAGGTGGAAGATGCCAAGCTCCCACCATAGGGACACAGGGACATCAGGCTGGGGATGCTTTACAAAAAGAGGGAATGTCCCTGTCCTTGCCAGGAGAGGATGTGGGTCCCTGCTCAGCTCTAGGGTACAACACTGAGGCACAGAGCAGTTCCTGGGCTCACAGAGTGCTCTGAGGAGCTGCCAGAGCCTGCCCAGCCCTCAGGGATCCTCAGGGACCCTCAGAGATCCTCACGGACCCTCAGGGACCCTCAGAGATCCTCAGAGATCCTCAGGGATCTTCAGGGACCCTCAGAGATCCTCAGGGACCCTCAGAGATCTTCAGGGACCCTCAGAGATCTTCAGGGATCCTCTCAGGGACCCTCAGAGATCCTCAGGGACCCTCAGAGATCCTCAGGGATCTTCAGGGACCCTCAGAGATCCTCAGGGACCCTCAGAGATCCTCAGGGACCATCAGAGATCCTCAGGGACCCTCAGAGATCCTCAGGGACCCTCAGAGATCCTCAGGGATCTTCAGGGACCCTCAGAGATCCTCATGGACCCTCAGGGACCGTCAGGGACCCTCAGGGATCCTCAGGGAGCTCCCTGTTCCCCAGGGACCAGGGTGAATTCCAGCAGCAGAACTTCCCCAGCTGTGATCTCCATCACTTGGAGAACCTGTCAATCCCCCTGCCAGCTCCTCTCTGCTCCACAGCTGTCCCCAGGCTCCGTCCTCCCCCTGGCTGCTGCCAGCCTGCCCTGGTGACATTCCTGGTGGAAAAGCTGGAGCTCAGCCAGCTCACAGCCTGTGCCCCCAGGCCCCAGCAGGCAGCACGGGGAACTGAACTGTCAGCAAAGCTTAAGGACCATTAATCCTTCAAATCCCATCAGCACAGCAGGGTGAAAACACCTTCCCACCCCAGGCTGGGTGTCTGTTGTCATTCACACTGGGAATTTGGGAGATTTTACCTGCCCAAACACACAAACCCTCCCAATTCAGGTGTCCCAGTCCCTCCTCAGCTCCCTGGACACTCACAGCTGTGGACAGGCGAGATGCCAGAGTCATCTCCAGGTTCCCCTTGAGGCCCAGCAAAGCAGGAACCAAGATAAACACCTCGGTCACGTATTTGAAGACATCCCAGTGCTGCAAGGTTAAAGCATGTTCAATAAATTCAAATGTTAAATTAAAGCACATTCAATAAATTAAATATATCAAGTAAATATATTTTAAAACAATAATAAATATATTTAAAATAATTAATATAATACATTAATATTAAATAAATAATATTAATATAATATATTAATATATTATATTAATATATAATATTATTAATATATTGTATTAATATAAACAATACATAACATTAATTAGATATTAATATATAATTAATATAGTAGTTATATATTTATAGAAATATAGTTATTTATATAATTATAGAAATATAGTATATTAAATATATTATATTTACAATATTATTTATAATATTTATATTATAAATAATTTTATATAATATATAAAATAAATATAATCAATATAACTGGTTGGTACCAGCCTTTGCTCTGGGTTGTCACCCCCTCATTGTCACCCCTGTCACCCAGCACTGCCCTGAGCAGACATCCCAGTGCCCTCCCTGCTGCCACACTGGGGATTCTGCTGTGCTTTTCCCACTTCTGACATTTGCAGCAGCGACCACATGATCCTGCTGGGCTGAAAAAAAAAAACCCGCTCTGAGCCAGCAACTTTCAGTGAAAAATCCCCCAAAGAGTCACCAGTGACAAAATGTTTACACACCCAGAGGCCAAAGCAGGGAAAGATGGAGAGGCTTTGCCCAATACTTGCAGTTTTTGGCAGATTTGAGTGCTGAAGTTTGGTCAGTCACAGCTGAGAGCCTTTCCTATGTGTGTGTCTTGCAAATATAAATATATATATATTTTTTTAATCCAAAACCCAGCCCACTGAGGCCACCTTTGCCTGCTACATGTGTTAACTCAGGTATTTCCTAACTCCTCTGCCCCTCCAGTTGCCCTGGGCTGAGGGACAGAGGCAGCCACGGTTATTTAGGAAAAAAACAAAGAGTAATTGCAGGGGAGCAGCTGAATACACAAAACTGCTCCAAAATCAAAAAAAAATGGATTTTATGTCTTTTAAAAACACCCCTGAGAGTTACCCAAACCTCACTGTCCTGCTTTTATTATTTAAGTGCCCAAAATCTCTCCTGTTCCCCACCCTGCCGGACACTGAGAGCACAGGGATCCCAGCTGGGGAAATGCTGAACGTCACTCGGCAGATGTCACCTGCAAATGTCACCTGTGCCAGGCTCCAGCCCTCACAGAGCTCTCCGTGGCAGTGCCACCCTGCCATCCTCACCAGGAACATGAATTTCTTTCCTTGGCAATGCCACCAAGCTCACCAGGGACAGGGATTTCTCTCCATGGCAATGGCATCCTCACCAGGGACAGGGATTTCTGTCCTTGGCAGTGCCACCCTGCCACCAGGGACACAGATTTCTCTCCATGGCAGTGCCACCAGGCTCACCAGGGACAGGGATTTCTGTCTTTGGCAGTGCCATCCTCACCAGGGACACAAATTTCTCTCCTGGCAGTGCCATCCTCACCAGGGACAGGGATTTCTGTCCTTGGCAGTGTCATCCTCACCAGGGACAGGGATTTCTGTCTATGGCAGTGCCCCTCATCCTCACCAGGACACGAATTTCTCTCCTTGGCATGCCACCGCTCACCTGGACAGGATTTTGTCCCTAGCAGTGCATCCTCACCAGGAACGGATTTCTCTCCCTGGCAGTGCCACCCTCACCAGGGACAGGGATTTCTGTCCTTGGCACTTCCATCCTGCACCAGGGACCAGATTTCTTCCGGCAGTGCCATCCTCACCAGGGACAGGGATTTCTGTCCTTGCAAGTGCCACCAGCTCACCAGGGACAGGGATTTTGTCCTTGGCAGTGCCACCTGCCATCCTCACCAGGGACAGGGATTTTGTCCTTGGCAGTGCCACCCTGCCATCCTCACCAGGGACAGGGATTTCTCCCCTGGCAGTGCCACCCTGCCAGCTCACCAGGACACAGATTCTGTCCTTGCACTTCCACCCGCCACCAGGACAGGGATTTCTGTCCTTGGCAGAGCCATCCTCACCAGGGACAGGGATTTCTGTCCTTGGCAGAGCCATCCTCACCAGGGACAGGGATTTCTGTCCTGGCAGTGCCATCCTCACCAGGGACAGGGATTTCTGTCCCTGGCAGGCCATCCTCACCAGGGACAGGGATTTCTGTCCATGGCAGTGCCACCAGCTCACCAGGGACAGGGATTTCTGTCCTTGGCAGTGCCACCAGGCTCACCAGGAACAGGGATTTCTGTCCAGGACAAGGAAAGGCATCAGTAAATATCAATCTACCTGCCTGCCTAACAGCTTCCTGTGAGGAAGGGCTTCAGTTGTGCTGTGTTTGTTTTTCCACCCTTCACCTCTGAGCCAACAAGCCGCAGTTTCCTGGTGCTGTGTGACACCAAATTCAAGCTGTGCTTGAAAAATCGTCGGGGGAGAAAAGTGATCAAAAGGAAAGCTTGAGATGGATGAACGGGGTCATTTTTCCTCAAAGGGAAAGGGTAATAACCCAGTAAATTCAGTAATAAAAATCCTCCTGGTGTTTCAGACAGCTTGGTAAGACAAGATGAGGTTGCCCTGAGAGGTTTTGGATCCCCATCCTGGGAGTGTCCAAGGCCAGGCTGGATCCAGCTTGGACCATTTTGGGATGAGGAAAGGTGTCCCTGCCATGGGATGGGATGGGATGAGCTTTAAGGTCCCTCCAACCCAGACCCTCTGGGATTTTATGCCAAGCTGATTCTCAGGGGCACAGATAAGATGTCTCAGCTTTTTCACAACCTCTCCCTGCTGCAGGATGAGGCTCCTGAGGTTACCCAGGGAGGTTTGGGGTCCCCATTCCTGCCCAAGGATGCAGCACTCAGTGCTCTGGGCTGGGGATAAAGTGGGGATTATGGAGGGGCTCTGCAAGCAAAGCTGAGTCAGTAAAAGAAATAACAATTGGTGATTTCTGAGTGTATCCATAGCAAGGAGGAAGACAAGGCCATCAGCATGGGAACTGATTAAAAAGGATACATGAAAATTTTTTTAGTTAGACCACGTGCATAAGTAACCGTGCTAGGTGCCTTATTAACTTTCTGTAAAACTTTTGCCAATTATATTGATGTTAATTGCTTGGCACCAATAAATATAATGAGTTATTGTGATGTAGTTAATAACTTAAGATCATGCTTTTTAAGAGTATAGAAGCTGGAGAACACACAGAATAAAAAAACTTCCATTTTTTATTTTTTTTATTTTTATTTTAGATCCTGATCACGTGTGTGTGTGATGTCTAACCTAACGCTGACAGGGATGGGGCACAGCTGATGATCCTGGAAGGATTTTCCAGCCTAAATTCTGGAATTCTGTGAGATTTGAGCTCAGTGCTGAGAGAAGAACCTGAAATTCTCCACCCAGCTCAGGCTGTGCCTCCTTTAAGGCACCTCCAGGCACAGCCCAGCTCAGCTCTCCCCAGGCTATTTTTAGGAGGCTCTGGGATGGTTTTGCTGCGTGTCCAGCGGGTCAGGCCCTCACCCCAGCTCCCCTTGGCAGCACCCAGGGCTGCAGCAGCCAGCACCACACTGCCCTGCCCAGCAGGACGAGCTGGGTGTCACCAGAGCCACTTCACCACATTGTCATTATTGGCTGTGTACAACTTCCCTGGCTCCTTCCAGAGCTCCCAGGGCAGCACCAGGCACCAATTCAAGCTCTCCATCACCTTGTCCCAAGCCTGGCTTTGTAACTGAGGCTTTAGGGGAGGCTGCAGCAGGGCAGGGCTGCTCCTGGAGAAAGGAAGAAAAGCCATTTTTGGGGAAGGAAAACAAGGGGATTTCTGCAGAGCTCAGCAGCTCTGCAAAGAGCAGGACCCGTGGGCTGCTGCCAGCTTTCTTAATATAAAATGTTATACAACACTGGGAGTCTGTGGGGCTCCAAGGTCCTGGTGGCTCCTGCAGGGAACAAAGCTCCCTGTGGAGAGCAGTGCCCACAGTCCACAGGGACAAACCAGAGCCAGGCTGCTGGGGGAAGTCAGGCAAAAAAACCCCAAAAACCCAAAACCCAAACTAAAAAAGGCCAAAAAAAAAGAGAAAGAGAAGAGGAAATAAGAATTTCAGTTCAGGACATGGAACTGCTAAAATCCCTGTCACAGCCCCTCTGAGAAGCACAGAAATACAGAAATAAGCTGTTTTTAGGGTGGCAAACAGAGCAGACAGGATCCTCCAGGATCTGCCCAGGATCCCAGTATCTCCCAGGCAGCACTGAACTGGACCTGGGTCTGCTGGAGGTGCTGGAAGAATCATCCCCCTTCCCCACCCATGGCTCATTTAATCCCAAATTGGCAGCACAGCCTGCCCAGCCACACGCTGAGCTGCTGTGGGAAACAGGAATTACAAAGTTTTACTCCTAAAAGCCATAATAATCAAGGCAGGAGAACACAGGCGCAGCCTCCCAGCCCTGCCTGGCCACAAGGGCTGTGCCTGCTCCAGGAAAAACTTTAGGTTGGGCTCAAATCACTTCGGGGAACTTCCAGAAGAGCCAGGCATGAGTTTTCAGGGACTTTTTGAGGGAAAACATGCTCAAAATATCCTTATTTTTCAGAAAACGATTCCCGTAAATCTCTCCCAGATTAATTTCCCCCGTCCAGCCTTTCCTGTTTGGAGTCACTTCCCAGCTCTCCCGGCAGGTTCCACCAGGAGAGGCCACAAGGATGACCAGAGCTCAAAGGCACGCAGGGAAATCGCTGCTCTGGGCAGGACAGTGTGAGGAGTGTCTGCCTGACCACCCACAAATCCCAAAAAAACCTCTCAGACTTCCCGGCAGGGCGCTGAGCTGGTCCCAGCAGCACACGGGGCTGACACTGGAGCCTCTCTCTGCCCACACCAGCAGGGCTTGTTTACCTCAGCCCAGCAAACACAGCAGCTCCAAGCAGAGTTTTTCTGGTCACCCACAGCTGTGTCCCCATCCCAGGAGTGCCACAAATCCAGGGATGAGCCCGATTTTGTGCCTCAGGGATGGGAGGTTGTGCCCAGCCTGGCGTGCAGGGCAAAGGAGAAGCTGATCTGCTGCCAGGCACGCTCGGGGAACGTGGTGGAGATCAGCAGAGGAGTTTGCAAAGGCACCATTCCCACATGGAAACACAGCCAGGCTGGCACGTTCCCACAGCGTCACCTGCCACGGGGAACACCTTGGTTTGCATCCAGAGCTAAGTGCCAGCTCCCCGCTGGCCTTTCCTAAAAATCAGCCCCACAGCTCTCTCAGAGGAACACTGTTAGCCCTGTCATCCCTGGATGCCTCCAGAGCACAAGGAAGTGCTGCAGGAAGCTCTGGAATGAGCCACAGGGTCTGGCAAACACTGAGGGAAACATTAACCTGGCTGGCACGAGCCTGGAACAGCACAGCAAGCACCCGAGGTGGGACAGGGACAAGAGGAGCAGTCCCTGGGGCTGGGATGTCACCAGCAGCAGCAGGGAAGGGATTTCTCTCCAGCTGGGATGCACAGAGTGCTCTCAGCTCCCAGACAGAAGCTTCAGCTGCACCTTCTCCTCTGAGCCAGTGTCCTTCCTTCATTCCACACATCCCTCCCATCTCCTTCAATTAACCAAGCTTAATTAACGAAGCCAGGGTGGGGACAGCAGGATGGGGGGCTCCCCATCTCACCACGTTTTCCCAGCCCTCCCTGCTGCTGAGCCAGACTTTGCATTCCATCATCCCACAGAGCCAGGGGTGTCCCAGTCCTACCTGCACAATGTCCAGCACCATGCCGGCAGCCACCGTGCCAAAGCCTGCCAGGAGGAAGGGGAACAGCACCTGCAGCCCGATGGAAAACGAGGTCTCCTTGAGGGGCGAGGCGGGCTCCGGGCCCCGGTCCGTGCTGGTGTCGTCGCTCTCGTTGCTCTGGCTGCCATTTTCCAGCAGGGCATCCTCCTCCCTCACCCCTTTGGCGTTGGCACGGGACTCCAGCACTACCACTTCCACCCCGGTGCTGTTGGGCCCCAGGAACTCCGAGGGCTCCGGGCTGGCCAGGCAGTCCCCGGGCACCACGGCCCCGTTGGCCTGAGGGGTCTCCTTCTGCTCCAGCTTGGAAGTCATGCTGCAGGACAGGCTCTGCTGACCCTTGGCTTGGTGGGCCTACAGCCAGCAGCTGCTCCAGAAGGGATCTTCTGCCAGCAGCTTATCCACACGGCCTTCCCAGCATCGAGGAGCGCCCCGTGCCAGCCCTGCGAGCCCGCCCGGGAGTGCAGAGCCTGCTGCTGCGGCAGAGATCCCCATCAAGCAGCGCCCAGGGACGGGGGACACGGAGCAGGGGACACGGAGCTGGGAATGGCAGAAATTCCCGCTGGTTCTGCTCCTCTCCAGTGCTCTGGGCTGCGGCAGCCACCGGGCAGGACCCAAGCTTCCCTCCCTGATGTGTGACCTTAGCGCATCTTCTCCCAGTTTGTTTGTTTGTTTTCTGATGGGGCAGAGGGAAAAGCAGATGAAGTGAAGGACACAGAAGCTGAAAGGAACACTGAAGAAGAGGAGCGGCTTTTAGAGATGATCCCGCTCAGGCTCTTCTTGCCGCCAGGGCTTTGCCGCTTCCTCCAGTGGCACTGTCCCTCTGCAGAATTCCAGTCTGATGGCTCCTGAGGGTTTTCTGCCAGAACAACCAGTGATTCCAGCAGGCTTCGAGTGTCACCGCCGTCCTCGTCCTCCTCCTCCTCCCCCAGAAGAATTTCTCACCCAGCAGCACGAGGCGAGCACAGTTCCTGCTCAGAGTAACAGCGGCTCCCCGGTGAAGGTTACTCCCGGAGCTGGGCAGGCTGCGGGGTGGGGGCTGGCATTTGGGCAGCCTGGCATTTAACGCGGTGTTCCGAGAACTCGCCTTTCACCTGAAACACACGGGGGGAAAGCCGATATTCCGTGGGGTCCCGCGGCAGCCGCATCAGCGGCTCCATCAGCGGAAAGCCTTGGCTGTACCCCCAGCTATCCCTCGGCTGCTCTCCCAGCCCTGGGCACCCTCGGGGGCTGGGCCGGGGGATGCGGGGGCAGAGCCGCGCTCTGGAAGGGGCACCCGGGAGGGACCCGCAGGACGATCCCCGCGGCCGGGGCTCCTCCCGCCTCCCGCTGCCGCAGCGCCGGAGCTGCCGCAGAGCCCCGCGAGCTCCGGAGCGGATCCCCACGGGGATGCGCAGAGCGGAGCTGCCACCCGGCCGGTCCCCTCGCCGAGCGCCCGTGTCCCCGCGGTTCCCCCGCCAAGTGCCGGTGTCCCCGCGGTACCGCCGCCCGTGTCCCCGCGGTGCCGCTGCCCGTGTCTCCCCGGTGCCAGTCCCGCTCGGTACCGTGTCCCCGCAGTGCCGGTCCCGCTCGGTACTGTGTCCCCCCGGTGCCGTGTCCCCCCGGTGCCGGTCGCGCCGCGCCACCCGCAGCTCCTCCGCGCTCTGCCCCGCCGGGCCCCGCCCAGCGCCGCCCTGACATCACCGCCGGCCAATGGCGGCCCCGCCCGCCCCGCAGCGCCGCGCTCCTATTGGTCCGCAGTGCGTGGCGTCACGTCTGGCCCCGCCCCCGGCGCGGAGAGCGCCGCCGGAGCGGGGAGGCCACGCCCCTTTGGCAGCGCGGGGGGCGGGGCTTGAGGTCACGTGCGGCTGAGTCCGCACCGGGCGGGAGCGGTCGGTGTGTCTGTCCGTGTGTCCGTCCGTACCGCCGACTGTCCATCCTGCCCTCCATCCTCCCTGCCACTCTGCCGTCCATTCTCCCATTCTTCTGCTGTCAGTCCATCCATCCATCCATCCATCCATCCATCCATCCATCCGTCAGTCCATCTATCCACCCCTCCATCTGTCCATCCATCCGTCCATCCATCCATCCTGCTGTCAGTCCATCCATCCGTCCATCCATCCATCCATCCATCCATCGGTCAGTCCATCCATCCATCCATCCCTCCATCCATCCACCCATCCTGCTGTCAGTCTGTCCATCCATCCCTCCATCCATCCACCCATCCTGCTGTCAGTCCGTCCATCCATCATCCATCTGTCCGTCCATCCCTCCATCCCTCCCCCCGTGGCTTTACCTGCTCTCTCCTGGGCCATCCGGGGATCCCTCTCTGGGGAAGCCTCGCTGTGTCCCCCTGGCACGAGGAGTTCACAGGGGGGCTGAGGTTCCCCGTGATGCCACCCCCAGGGGTGCTTCCACAGGATCCCCCACGCAGGGAAACAGGGCTGGGTCCAGGCTGGGAGCACCAATGTGCTCAGTGGTACCCGCTGGATTTCTCTGCCAGGCTGATGCTGCTCAGAACAAAAAGCCAGGAATATTGTCACGTCCTCTGCCTCTGTTTACACCAAACTGTCCCACAACAAATAAATAAAGAGCATAAAAGCTCCTGCTACAGAGGTCAGGTCCTCGTTGCTCTGTACAATTCTGTGTTCCTGAATGAACCAGCTCCTCTGATTCACGCTTTCCTTTTATTTCCTTTTTTTTTTTTTTTTTCTTGTCATGAGTGGAAATTTTGAGCTGTTGTTTTTCCTTCCTGCCTTTCCTTTCCTCCCAGGAAACAGTCAGCGGTGAAGTTATTACTCAGGGTGATGATGTGATCCCAGCTCCAGGCCTTGGAGACACATTCTGGGCCAATGAGGGTGGCTGGGACACGGGGGGAAGGGGAGGGCAGCACGGGAGCCACATTCCCACATGGATACAGGGACATGTGCAGCTGCTGACTTCATTCCTTAAGGAAACTGCAGCAGCCGTGGGCAGGGATCCATTGTGACCCAAAGCTGCGGGTTAGGGTTAGGGAACAGCAGCTCTGCTGCTTCAGTTCTGCCTGCTCCCATCTGGGCACAGCGAGGTGTTTTCCTGGAATATTTGGGGCTTTGGGAGAAGAGGATGACTGGGACATGCGAGCAGAACAGGAGAGATGATTAGAGAAAGCAGCATTGATAAGAGAATTTTTATATGGGCAAGGGAAACGGCTTTAAACTGCCATTGGCAGGGATGGATGGGATATTGGGATGGATGGGATATTGGGATGGAATTCCTCCCTGTGAGGGTGGGCAGCCCTGGCACAGGGTGCCCAGAGCAGCTGTGGCTGCCCCTGGATCCCTGGAAGTGTCCCAGGCCAGGCTGGACAGGGCTGGGAGCAGCCCTGGGACAGTGGAAGGTGTCCCTGCCATGGCAGGGGTGGATTAGATGAGTTTAAAATCCCTTCCAACCCAAACCACCCTGGGATTTTGGGATTTCAAAGGATGAGGAGCTTTGGGGTCATTTCACTCATTCTCAGGACCTCCACAGCAAAGAAACCTCATGGATAATTTGAGATATCCAAAGGCACATTTCAACTCCAGCCAACATCCATGCTCCAGCTGGGACTGGAGCTCCAAACCCATCCTCCAGCCCAGCCTCCATTCTCCTTTGTCCAAACAAACCTGGCTGCAAGGCTCTGCTTCCACCTTCATCTTTCCTTCCTGACAGGGAAAATCCATCCCTCCCCCAGGGATGGAGCCTCCATTCTTCCCTCACCTCCCCAAAAAACAACGTGCACCCAAAAGTGACCTCGCTGCTCCCCAGCTGCAGGCTCAGGAAGTGGAAGTGAGGGGACAAAAGCTGCCTGAGACAAGCAAACAGAAATAGATAAAACCCCCACCAGCCAGGCTGAGATCAAAAAAAAAAGCAGAGGATGAAAGGGCAGGAAATTGGGTTTCCAATTGCAGGGAGCAGGTAGCAAAGGCAACAAAAATGTTTGGAAAGGAAGGAGTTGGCCACTGAGCCGTGCTGGATCATGGAATGTCTCATGGAATGTCGTGCCCATGTGTTTTACAGCAGCCACCTGATTCTGGCACTGCTGAAAGCTCTGGGCCAGCACTCTGGGGCCCCTTTCACAGGAGAATCCAGCAGGATAAAAAGGTTTGGCCAAAGTCACTCCAAAAATCCTGAGACAGAAGTGTCAGTGCCCTGAGAGTGCCTTTGCTCCCTGCCCTGGCTCCACCACTGCCTGTCACAGACCTCAACAGAGCCCCAGCTGCTCCTGAGCAAGGAGCCTGAAGGAACTGGGGTCTAAATTCCTTGCAAGCAGGAATCTCAGCAGGAAAACAAACCTGAGCAGGTCATGGAGCAGGATTTGCCCCTCCAGCTGTCACTGCAGGGCACAAGCAGCTCACGAGGGCAGGCAACAACATCAGCAGCTGGCCCTGAGCTGGGGGAGAAATGCAGCTCCAGGAAGTTCTGTTTTGCCAGCCTGGAAGCCGACAAACCCATCTCCATCCTTTTTTCCAAGGTCCCAGCTGTGTTCCTGTGTCCCCCACGTGCTGGTGACAAACACGGGCAGCCCCTGGCAGGTCCCTCCCTGGGGCCACGTGAGAGCACCTGGGCCTGGTTTTCCTGTGCTCCACAAGGTCAGAGGATCCGGTGGGACAGCAGGGACAGGGACACCTGTCATGGAGCCACTGGGGATGTGCCTCACATGTCAGCTTTGTTCCAGCTGTAGGCTGGGAGGGAATTCATTCATAGTCAGAATTAGGCTGAAGAAAACACTGATAGGCTGGCAAGACCAGAGACTGATGATAAAAAAAAAAAATACACAATAATCTCTTAATTCTGCCCTATTTCCTGCTCCATGAAGACCCTCTCACTTCCCAAAATCCCAAAGAGGATTTTGGATTAACATTTACATACAACAAGGCAGCCCTGCAGTACCAACATTGAAAAATCCAAGTGGAAGGATATCAGATCCAGAATATCTCACCCAGGCCCCTCCATGGGATCACCTCTGCAGTGCAAGGCCAGGCACAACGTTCCAGTGATCTGAGCATTTACAGGGCTCCAATAAACCCCACCATTGTGCTGGGTTAAAAACATAAATTTAAAGAGGCATGAAAAGCACCCTGGGAAAAGCTGCATGATTTGAATGCTGCTTGTAAGACCCCCTGCCCTGTGACCAACCCCATGGCAAATCCCCGAGTGCCAAGGAGCGTTTTCCCTTTGTCCCCTGCCCCCTGCTCTAACCACCCTTCCATGTGGTCATTTTCCTTCCTGCTGAGAAGTGACTGCAGCTTCCTCTGGGCCCCCCACCACAGCTCTGAGATCAGCCCTGCAATCAGCAGAGGGATCTGCAGGGAGCAGGGCCCTCCCTTCCCCACGGCGGCTCGGAGCCCTTTATCTCTGCCTCCCGCTGCCCCGGGAAGCTGTGGGACCGGAAAGCCGAGCCAAGCCCCTGCTCCAGTGTCACACAGCCCTCCCCGAGCTGCTCAGCCAGGAAAATCATGCCCTGGGCAGCACTTCTGCACCACTGCAGGCCCTGAGATGGTGGCACGGAGCTGCAGAGACCTCACAGCAGCACATCTCCAAATGATTAAGCCTAAACTTGGCAATTGAAGGGACAAAAATTCTGTAAAAGTTCCAGAGCACCAGCAAAGACTGAATAGATTTGGCAAAAATTTGTGCAGGGTTCAAGCAGCAGCGTGAAGAGCACTGAAAAGCAGAGAATTCAGGGCCACAGGCTGAGCTGCAGGTGAGGAGAGCTCCTCTCTGACAGCAAAGGGCACCACAGGCTGGGGCTGAGCAGCCTCCAGGTTCCTCAGTGGATGTCTCACTCCACAGCACTGATCCAGGGAAATTTTCACAGCACCTGCTGGAGGAAAATGGATTTCAGCAGCTCCATGGAACATCAAATGGAACGGCAGAAGAGGAGCCAAGAATCCAAGTGTCAAATGAGAAGCTGGAGGAAACAACTCTGTAAACTCCTTGTTCCTCCAGCTCTGAGCCTGAACTCCCCACGGCCACTTGGGGCTGAAAATAACCCAAGTTCTGTCAAAGAGAGCCCAGCAACAGAGCTTTCTTTAGAAAATGCAGGTGTGGGATGTGATCTTTTCCCCAGGCTGCAGCAGGCCCACAGCACTCTGACAACTGCACACACCTCACTTTGAGTCAGTGCTGGCACAAGAATATCAGAGCTGCAGACTTGGGAAAAGCAGGGAAAAAAGGAAGTTGCTATGGATGTAACTCACGCTGGAACTGGGCTAACACGGTGCTCAAATCACATCTGTCAATGTGAGTGAGTTACCTGAATTCAGAGCAGAAAATCAGGCTCTTCCTTCCTTCCCTGAGTCAGAGGTAATTGCTCTCCCTGCTCGAGGCAGTGACTCACCACAACAGAAAAAGAATAGCTCCAGGAGTCATTAATCCGTGTTTTCATCATGTGCTGCTCACACCACGCAAGGTTGGAGGTGATCTCAACAGAAAAAGCATCATTCATGTTATTCTTATTGTTTATGTGAATTTCACACTTAGGAAAAGTGACATTTTCAGGAACAGTGAAATGGGGTGAGAAGAGACCTGTTCTGTCAGGAGGTTTGTGACACCAAGCACTGAGTGACTCCCTGGAATTGTGACACACCAACACAGCCTGGCAGAAACGTGATAAAATAAAGAGGGTTAAGAACATGAAGGAAGAAGCATGGAAAAAGCACAGATAATCATCAGGAGTGACTGGGAAAATGGGTAAAGATGGGAAAGTGCTGTTTCCCCTGGATCCTGCAGGACAGGATCTGTTTAAAGCACTTCAGTGGCCTCTGAGGTTGCAGCAAAGCTCTGCTGAGCACATCCCCAGTGCAGAGGCACTGCAAGATCCCGGGCCTGGCTGATGAGCAGCACTTAATGAGCTCTGCAAGGAGCTGCCCCAGCCAAATCTCATGGCACACGTTCACACAGCAGCTGCCAAACCCAGCCCTGCCTTCCCAGCACCCTCTGCCCTTCACTTTTCCTTCAGCAGCAAAATAAAGAAACAATCCTCAGCAGAGCAGAGGTGAGGGGTTTGGCTGGGGGAAGATTACAGAATATAAAGGATGCTTTATGTCTTTAGGACACATTTGCTGGTACAACAGGCAACAAATCCCTCCTTCCACACCACAACAGCGTGAACCTGGTCAGGATTTTCACAACCTGTGCTGTCTCATGAGATTTTTCCCATTTTCTCCCTGTTTTCCCATTTTTCCAGTCCCTCTGACTGGCAGCACAACCATCAGCTGTTAACATTGACCCCATACAGCCACAGCCCAAGCAAAGGCTTTAAACTCAGTTTTACAGAGATTTGCCAGAGAAAAAGCAACAACAACAAACCCTTCTGTGCACCTCCCACAGCCAGGGCTGGGCTCCATTCAGTGCTGTGCCCTGACACATCACTTTTGCTGTGCCTGCACACAGGAGCTCACAGGAGCAGTGACACCTCCACAAAAGAGCCACAGGCACGTGGCTGAACAAATCACAGAGTGCAGCAAAGCAGAAAAGATGCAAACTGTTTACTGCCCAACAATGCCTGGCCAGGGGGAGCTGATTTGGGACAGAAAAGGGAGCAAAGATCAAAGCTGGCTGGAAAATAGGTGGGTTTGTTTTGATGGAAACTTTATGGATTGCTCAGGTGTGGAAATGACTTCACTGCAATTACACAGCTACATAAAAAGACTAAATAATCATCAGAAAAGAATTCACATTCCTCGTTTTATTAGATGAAACTGTCAGTTTTGTTTCAATTATTCAGTAGGTGATACAGTTGGAGCCCTCTGGCCACAGTGATAAGATCAGACCACAAATAAATAAGAGAAGGGTGAACGGAAAGAATTGGAATCACAGTTCCATCAGTGTTTTTCAGGATACATTTCAGGGTATTTCCTGTACATTCCAGCACATTTCACAGTATGAATTTAGAGCAGAACATCCACCCAATTCCAGTGCATAATTGAAGTTCTGAAAAACAGACACATCTGTGCAGCAGGAGGAGCTGCACTGGTCCCTGCAGCACAGACACTGCCACTGTCACACAGCAGCTTTCAGGCTTTTCTTTGGCTAACATCACTCTGCTAACTGTTTATTGATAAAATTAATTTAATTAACTGATTAAATAAATTATTTGTCTAATTAATACTGCTTACCACAACTGTCAAGGCCAAAAGAAGGCTGAACCCTTTAGTGCTGTAGGCAGGAAGTGCAAGATGAAGCAGAGTCAACATCCATGGCCTGCCTACCTCAGGATTCCCAAAAATCTGAGCAGGAAAGTGGAAATTTGAAGGAACAAACCTCTGATCCCTCTGAACTGGAAGAAACTGAAGAGCTTCACATCTTTCACAGTCAAGCTCTCAGAAGAGCAAAGGAGAAGCATGAACTGATTCAGTGAGAAAAGAGATGAGCAGACAAGAGGGATTTAATTCCTATTCTGACACCCAGTTGCACAACACATCTTGAGCCACACCATGAGTCAGAGAGGGAAAAAACAATCACATAAAATGATGGGAAAGGAAAGTTTTCAGCACCTCCTCAGTTACAACAACACAGAAGTTCTGGAGTACCTGAAAATAGAGTCAGAAATCAGTGCAGCCATGGGAGTGAGCACTGACACTGGCTCAGAGTACCGTGGATGGTGGTGAGAGCAAACCCTGGGAAGCAGCTTGGGAGAATCCCCTGGAAAAACCCCCTGGGAAGCAGCCCAAGCCCAGCAGCAGTGCAGGAACCCCTCAGTGTGGCTGTAGCAGTGACAGGAACCCTTTCACCAGGTCACAAACCCTCCCTGTGAGCTTCTCACCTCACCTGAGGGAGATCCATTCACCATAAAAAACGAGTTGGTCAGAAGCACACAGGATTCACCTTCTAGTGGTGATTATAGCTTAGATTTTTTTAGTGATTACCAATTTCAAAGGCTTAAAGTGCTGAAAAAAATTAGTCAGATTAATGGCTGCACATCAGACCACAGAGAGCAGAGATGAGGGTTATTTGTTGGGTTTTGCCAGGTTCCTATCACACAGCCAGCCCTTTTTCCATCTCTATGTAAACCACAATATTAAAAACCCCAGAATTCCACCTGTAGCTCAATACACAAGATAAAAGTGCATCTTCAGCCCCCTCTGTCCCAGAGTCCACCTGCAGCTGCTCTTCCCAGAAGTCTCTCAGAGCTCGTGGGAGTTGGCGTGGGGCTCTGGAAGTGTCTCAATGTCACAGTTCTTGATCAGCTGGAAGAGAAACTCCACCTGCTTCTCGTAATTCTCAATGGAGATTCTCTCATTCAACCCATGGATCCTGAAAGAAAAAGGGTATTTTTCAGTCCACTTCTGACCCAGTTGCTCACACCCAGCACCCTGCTTGGCTGTTGACTTCATAAAGCAATGCACAAAATAAAAACACAGCAATATAAACCAAAACCTGCACTGTGACCAACCCAAATGTACTGGATTCAAAGGCTCAGAGCCCAACAGTCTGGGAAAAATCTAAAAATCTAATCTGGAAAAAATCCTAATGGCCCATTTCTTGGCCATTTCTGTCACTGTCCAGTACAGCCAGAACCCTCAACTCCTGATCATCTGCACCTCAATGAAATGAGAAATCTAAATAGGCAAACAACCCCTAGCATGATGATGTTGTTATCACATAATTCAGGAAAATTCAAATCAATTCAGAGTGGCAAGTGCCCAAATATGTGGATAAATCCAATTTGCAGAACAACCCCTCTCACACTGCTGCAGCACACAAAGGATCCACTCAGCACCACTGAATCAAACACCTGAATGGGTCTGAAGGAACAAAGAGCCAGGGCTGACACTGTCCCAGGGTAATTTCCATCCCCAGCACCCAAATCTGCAGGAAATGGGTGGCCTGTGAGGCCAAGGTAGACCAGGCTGGGTTTCTTCCTGCCCACTGCTCATGGATCTCCTCTCTCCCTGGGCCAGGTGCAGAGCTCAGTACCTGGGCAGATCATCCTGTTTGAGGAGCAGAGGGTTGAACCTGTAAATGGCCTTGGTGACGTTGGTGAAGTGCCTGCTGTCCGTGTTTCCAATGCACGTGCCTGGAAAACAAAGCTCAGGTTTGTTCTGCAGGAGAGGAACAATTAAAAGTTTAACAAGTGACCCACCTTTCCCCAGGAGAGAGGAAAAGCTGATGATAACAGTCCTGCACCAAAAGCATCCCTGGAAACATCGACTGGTGCATCCTGGAGAATGTTGTCTCCTTCAGGAACAGGAGCTGAACACACAACTCAACCCAAGAACAGCCTTGACATTCAGCATCCCCAAAAATTTCACCTTCAAACTTTAATCCAACAACTACAGAGCTAGGAAGGAGCTGCAAAAAAGGGAAGGGGCTGGGATCATAAGGAACAATATAGAAAAGCAGGAATGGCTTTGGCAGCTATGAAAACAATAAAAGAACTAAAGCAAGAAGACCTCCTCCTCTCCCTCACAGTTCCTTTCTTCCCTGAAGAGATCCCTTTGTATGTGCAGAGAGCCCAATTCAAGGCTCATTGTTTCTGTCAGCTTCCTGTTTGCTTTTTTACTTCCACTACTAAAAAACAACATTAAAACTTTTAAAGCCTAAAGAGAGAACGGAATAAAAAGAGGAAAAAACAGCTGTTTCCAGCAGTTAACAGCTGGGGTGGAGGAGTACACAGCAAATGGAAACAAGGCAGTGCTGGGGGAGGGAAAAGCAGAAGAGGAAACAATAATCATCATGTGCCTGCTGTCACCTGGGACTACACTGTCAACATCTGGGAAAGTGTCCAGGATGGTTCTTTGAAAAATATGGACTGCAAATGTCTGCTCATCCCAAGGACTGATGGGCAGGGGGTCAAAGGCCTCCACCACATCAATCTTCACTCTGTCATCAGCAATGGTGTTCCTGACTGTCTCCAGCACCTGGGGGTGAGACACAGAGACAAAATGAGCACGAGAAATGAGCAAGCAGCCCTTAGAGACATCAGCAGATGTTCAGCTTTCCACAAAACATCTGTCTGTGAACTGTTAGCTGTGGCTGCAGAGACTGAGTGTGTCAGTCTCTCTTCCTCTGCTGAGTGCACGGCTGATACTTCAGCTGAATTTTTTAATCAGATGCACATCAGTGTCTCAAGGACACCTGAACTGCTTCAGCCCTGAAATGCAACCTGGTGCTCTTGGAAATTATGGCATCCAAATACTCCAGAAAAAGCTTCCAGAGAGAGAAACTTCCAGGAAAGGCTTGGGGAGGGAAGATGTTTTGTACTGACAACGTTTCACAGCTGCCCTGGGCTGCACAGGCCTGTCAGACCTCCTGAATTGTCCAAGATTCCCAGACTCTCCCAGGGCACAAACCCTCACTCTCCCATTCAGATCAGAGAAGATCCTCGTGCCCTTTGGCACAGAGCTGAGGAGATCTGAGCAGGGGCACCTCAGCAGCCGTCTCAGCTGAGTGGATCCTGAAGTTCACCGTGGCTCTGGCAGAGGAGGGGATGACATTCACCTGGAAAAAAGGAAGGGAAAGTTTAAAAGGAAGGGAAAAGCAGGATAAAATGCCAACTGCAAACTCAGAATTGCTAAAGAACTGCAGGCCTCAGATGCTCCACTGTTTCCAAGTGTGGTGTCTCTTTCTGTGTTAAAACACTTCAAATCTTATCCAAAATGCAGATAAGTACACAAAGAAATATTTGTCAGATCAACAAAAATTATATAAGCTGTCACTTATATAGAAGTTTTTATTTCGAGCTAAACCCTCCCTTTCAGAAAATTTATACTGAGAAATTCTGTAATTTTTCTCTGGATTTTTTTAAATGATATTTTTACCTCATTGTCAAATTACATGGTTCATATTCGGGTAAATATAAGTCACTTAACAAATTATTTTTATTAAACATATAACTCTTATCTACAGACTGAATATTTATTAATTTTTGTTTAACAAAAATAATATATAATGTTTAAAAAAACCCCAAGTAACCAGGGTGTCACTTCCCTCCTGGCCACTCCGTGTCACTGTTCAGCCACTGCATCTTCTCCTGTCCAGTGATGCTTTTCAGTCACAGATTATTTCAGGGACACACCAAACACAACCTGTTTGTTTCCCAGGGCTTCAGTATTTTTGGGCAGCTCCACTTCCTTATCAGAGCAGGATCTGGCTGTTATCTCTCAGTCTGAGGTGCACATTTAACCCACTTCAGGCAAACCCCAGACCTGTGTCTGGGGCCAGGGAAGTGTTTGTGACTGTGACAGTTTCAAATATTGCCTTTGATACTTTGTAGGATTGTGCAGAGCCCTAAATATCCTAAAATATTAAAAAATCGAACAGTGGTGGACAGAGATCAGATACTCCTGAAAGTGATTTTCAATTGTAGCCAAATCCAAGCTACATCTGAGTGAAGAATGAGACTGTGGCACTACACAGGGTCCACACTGATCTTATAACTGGATATAAATAGGTGCAAATTAAGTGTCCTAATTATCTCATCATCATTACATGGAGAAAAACCCAAATGAAAAGTACCTTGATGCCTGCATTAAACAGGGTGACTGCAGTGGTCGTTCGGATCAAGGCATTGGTGGAAGGTTTCCAGGCAAGGACTCTACAAAAATAGAAACAAACAAACAAACAATTTTCAAATAATTTGAATATTGCTAAAAAATAAGCACCATAATTCCACAGGCAATAAGCAAATGATGGCTTGTTCAATTAATAAAGTGGTTATTAACAGGAAACCACTGAATTATCTAAACTGTAAAATAATTGATTTCCTGGGAAGATTAGAAATGGAAAATTGGAAATCTTTTAAGGGTGAGAGGCTGGGGATGTTTATCAAGGATCTCTTTTCTTACCTGCTGACAATAGGTGAGAACAGCCACAAATTGCTCATGATGATGTTGAGAGGGAACTTGAACTAAGGGAAGAAACAAAACCACGAATCAGAAAGTTTTTATTTGTCACTTGAATATGGACGAAACAATTCCAGCAAAAACAATAATCTGGGAGAAAAACCAGCTTTTTTATCCTTTCTACATAACTGTGCTTTAAATTCTTCACTGGGTTACTCTTATGGAAATTTGGGAATGAAATCCTGCTTCTCTCCTCACCTCTGCTGCGAGGTGCTCCATGGTCATGAGCTCTGGGCCGTGGCCAAACAGGTTGTGCAGGGGATTCTGCTCCAGCCTACAAAACAAATCAACGTTGAAAAGGTAAAAAAAAACCCTCTCTGGTTGTTATTGCTCCAGAAGGATGCCAGGAATTGATTTGTGAAATGTGTCCCTGTTATTGGAGATGCAATCACACTCTGCTGTCCTGGTAAGTCAATGTGTGAGCACAGCTCCACGGATTTCTGGGCATTCCAGTCACGTGCAAAGATTTCCTTTGAGACACAGCTGAAAAAAATCCCAAAGCCTGGCTCCTATAAATGCATGGAAACCCAGAAAAATAGCACACAAATCCCACCATGTCTGAACATACTCAGTTTCTCTAAAATATGAATTACTTGGTATCTACACAGATGATTTCTGCAGTCACATTATGACTCTATTCCATGTTCATTGGCTTGGAGAATTCCCAGCTGAGGTAGCAGGGATGTGCAGGAACAAATTCCAGAGAAATCCTGCCACCCAAACAAAGGAATCTCTGTTGCCACAGAGTAAATTAGGCCAGACAGCACTTGTCTTGCTTTTGAAGAATTGGCTGACACTTGGAACAGCTGAGTGCAAAGACTCTGCAGACACCTGGCAATTGCTCCTTGGCTGGGAGCTGCATTTTTGCCCTTTAAAGTGAGCTACAAACTGCATTTTCAAATATAGAACAGCAATTTGAAAAAGGCTCTAAACACAAATATTTAAAAAGTCACATGTCAGTGATTTAGGAGGTTTTTTGACAGGTTTTGACATGGGTGACAGGGAAGCTCTCACCTGGACATGGCTGCTGCCAGAATGCCAATACTTGTCTCCTTAGGAGGAAAGGATGAATGTCCTGGCTCTTTTTCCACAGTGAAGTTCAGTGTCATTGAACCTTTTTCTGTGACAGCAATCCTGGACAATGATAAATTAATCAATTAATTAACAAATAAATGACTAATGCAATTCCAAACACGCACGCACAGGCTGCAGATAAAAATAACTACTCTGCATAGTTTTAGTGTGATAAAAACCACTCAAGCAGCAACAACAAATCATTAACACAGTGCTTAGATCTCTGCAGGACTGATGTCTGAGCTGCTTCTCCAGTGAGCAGAGCTCTGCAGCACAGAATTCAATGCCCAGTGGATCATTGTGCCTCTGTCAGCAGGGCTGTGAGGGGCAGCAGGCAGAGGCTGAAGGTCCCTGCCCTGCACTCTGTGCCACTGCTGCAGCTCCAGCAGCACCAACACTGCCACACGTCTTGAAAACGTTCTGCAGTGACATCAGCAATGTCATTAATCACTAATTAATGGCTGGAAATGGATCATGTTCACAGTGGTCACTCTTACATTGCCACTGGTTTCTTCACCCCTGCAATGATCCCGTCCAGCACCGCGCTCCCCTCGTCCAGCAGGAAGGAAGGTTCACTCCTCTGGCTTCCAGCAGAGCTGCAATTTTCTTTGCTCCCTTCAGACCTGACACCTGTGGAATCCAGGCAGAGGAATTGATCAGATCCAGCCAGAACATTGGGAGGAAAACTGGAAATCATCTTGCTGTTGGCTACAGCACAAAGAATGCATGAAATCCCCTGGGGAATAGCTCCAGAGCAATCATAAAAGATTCTTCCAGGAAAATTAATTGGAGATTGTTAATGGCCTGATAGCAGATGAATTTATATCCATGATGAGGAGTGCTCTCATTGATGAGTCACTGACTGCTGCTTTCATTTTGATATCTCAGAGCTATAAAATCCACAGATAAGCAACTGCAGACCTATTTATTTCAACTATTAATAATTCTTTATATTTTGACAGTGCATAACCAAACCCACCTCCCTGTCTCTCTGTACCACTGGAACATTTTTGCCAGCTCTTCCTGAACATTTGGCACAACCATGTGAATCCCAACCCAGCTTTTCCTGTCTCCAAAATGGGATTCCTGCTGCACCTTCCTTGCAGAAAAGAATTTGTTGTGACACCCTCTGGTGTTCTTTTCTCTTTGCTCATCACACCAAACCCTTTGTGAATGTCACTCCAAACAATCAATCCATAACTGTGACCTAGGGCCTGACACAGTATCTCCCCACAGAACCAAGAAAAACAGGAAAGACCTTCCAGCTAAACAATGTTTCAAAATTCAACCTTGTTACCTACAGGAACAATGCAAACAGGTTGTTGTTGCAAGGAAAGGAAAGAAAATACCTCCTCATCGTGGCCAATGCCAACATAGAACGAACGGCGGGGTCTGTAATTCCTCCTCAGCAGAAATTCCAGAGCTTGCAGGATGCCCTGCAGGAAAAGCAGAATGTTGGGATGGGTAATAAAGAGAATAAATGCAACAGAATGTAGTGATGGAAGAGAATTGTGATGCTTTCACAGCCCTTGTGCTGGTCACAGCTAAGCTTTGATTCCTACAGCTCCCACTGAGGATATTCCCATTCCTTGGAAAAGATGCTGCAGTGGTTTGGATCAATAATGCTCTGACAGGTGTCAGGGTAGGGACATGGAATACAGAGCAGCTGGCTCAGGGACAAACTGCACAGGAGCCCCACGGAGCCAGAATTATCCAAGGAATTCACTGTTCCCTTCAGGGCCTGTCACACACCCAGACTGGATCCCACTGCAGCTACCAAATCCAGGGAGCTGAAGGAGCAGCATGTTTTGTACAAGAAGTGCCAAGATGACAAAAACAGAACAAGAAACTTAATCTGAAGAATGAGAAATCAAATCTACCATTTGCTGTGGCAATATAGATATAAAAATACATTTGCTCTATTATTCCATCTCTCTTCTTCAATTTAAATTATTTAAATTTTCATATCTATATTGTCAGCACCCATTTTTTGCCACGTTTACTGAAATTGGATTTTTTGATTTTATTTTTATGATTTTTTCTTTTTTTTTTTTGGCCATTTGTGGAGTTACTCCTGCAGTTCACAGCAGGATGAAGCACCAACCTAAACTTTTAAGTTTCAAGGCTTTGAAATTGATGATTAAACATCCTGAAACTTTCTAGGAGTGTGGCCTGCATGACACTAAACATCTGTTCAAATTTAAATCCAGGGCTGCCATGGAAGTCATCATCAAAGTCACAGAGGCACATTTTCCTCATTAATTTTTCCATCAACCTTTTCCCAATGAGAAATCTTTCCCACATCAATCTTTTCTGAATCCATTCCTCCCAAATGTGTTTAGTACAAGAGCTCTTTGTTCTGCCACAGGCTGGATAAAAGATGCAGGGTTGTTTGTCTATCCTATCAAATAAACAGTGTTTAATTTGAAACTCAAGCCTTTTCAAAGGACCAGTTTTGGCTTGGAGTGCCTCTGTGACACCAGGAAAAAGGAAAATGTCTATCCTGGTTCAAACACAGCATTTGACAGAGAATTATGGAATGGTTTGGGTTGGAAGGACCTTAAAGCTCATCCAGTGCCACAGGCAGGGAAACTTCCACTATCCCAGCTTGTTCCAACCTGGCCTTGGACACTCCCAGGGATGGAGCAGCCAAAGCTTCTCTGGCCACCTGTGCCATAAAACTTCAAACTGGCATTTCACCAAATACATCTGTGAATATGATTCTTCTCATTTTTCACAGGTTTTAACCCTCTTTTCTTCAGTAAGAAGAAAAAGTCACTCCACTCCATCTCTAGGAAAAGTTGGGATGAAACTGCAGGACTTGGAATTTATCCACACCCTAACAGAATGAGGGGTGAGAGAGACAACCCAGAAAATTCCAAGAGGATGGATTGCTCCCCTCTGCCTTCTCAGGCTGTATTGATGCCTTAAGTTTTAGCTTTCATATTTTCAGGTTCTGTGCTGCCCAGAGGTACAGTTCTGAGCCTCATATTAAGTGTCAGTGAGCTTCTTCACAGAGCAGGGACACAAAACAAATCCTTTTCCTGCTACCAAGGACAACTTTCAGCCCAAAAGCACAAACAAGGGTGGCTGAAGGGAGGAACAACAAGGATGGGACCTCACAACCTGAAGCTGTAATTGGACAATTAAACCCCAATAAGCAAACAGACCAAAACTTATAAAAATGTAAAATCTCGTGACCCGTCAGCCATTTTGTGACCATTCTTAGCCCACCCTGGGTGCAGCCTTGTCTTGCCCAGGGTGGATCCTGAAGGCCTTTCAATAAATACCTACTTCATTCTCTCTCTAGCTCTGTCCAGCCTCTGTTTCAGCTCAGCCTTCCCAAGGCCTCAGTATCTCTGTGGAAGGACTTTACCAAGCACACGTACAATGGCAGAGTTTTTGTTATCCAGCGTTCCTCGTCCATAGATGAAACCTTCGTGCTCTGCAGCTGAGAAAGGAGGGAAATCCCAGCCCTCGGGGGGAGCAGGCACCACATCCATGTGTGCCAGCAGCATATAGGGCAGCAGGCCAGGGGCAGAGCCCTGAACTGTAAACAGGTGGCTGTATTTCCCTACAATTTCATGTTGGATGAACTTTGAAGAAAATACAGCCGGGAAGACTGTTAAGGAAAAAAAAAATTGAAGACACATGTAAAAGATAAAATTAACAATGGCCAATTTTAGCATTATTCCATAGAGTTGTCACCTAGGTAGCATCAGGGGGGAACTGTGAGTAAGTCTGGCCACAGCAGAGAATAGAAGTTCTCCCATTTTTACTAATCCATCTCACTTGGGATTTGAAACTCTCCTAAACAAAACCAGGATTCTTGTTCAGCAGTGCTGCAGCTCTTTTGCAAGGAGCAATGATGGGACTGCCAAAAATTTAGGTTGAAGCAGCAGCAGCCATCCTCTTTTTAATTTTTTTATGGCATTTAACCACCTCAAGGACCAAAACCCATTATTACAAAAGTCTTTTGAACCTTTTGGGGCCACTGATACCCCCAAACCACTGCTGCAGAGGGGACACATGTGTGACATTTCTGACAGGCCTTTCCTCAGGACAAATATAAAAATCTGTTCCCTTATATTCAGGAATGATACATGCTCTCTTCAATTTGTTTATGAAAATCAAACAGAGCAGCAGAGATTGCCAAGAGTGAAAGTTCAGTACCTTTCTGAATGTAACTCCCAAATTCTGCCATGGCAGTTGTATTCAAATCCTCTGGAGACCAGGACACAGTTGGGATTTTAACGGCCCCTTCAAAGAAACACAGAACAGAAATCACTCAGCACCAAAATCAAACAAATCTCAAACTGCACTTCAAAAGGGAAGTACATTTACATTCCTGAGTGTTTTTCCAGGCTTTAAACATTATTTCACAGCACAGCACGAGCTGCCACGACCAAAACAAGACTGATGTGCTTCAGCTGGGCCGTGCACATGCAGCCACCAGCATTTCCTAACAGCTCAGCCAAGGTATCTCTCCAGATAATTTGACTCCACTTTTCATGCTGAAGTGTTGAATGATATTGTTAGAAATGCTACTGTCCAGGAGCAGCTGCAATTTGCTTGGGTGATCTGATTCCCCAGAGCCATGGACTCCTCTGGCAGCTGAACAGGCAGCTGAGCTGGCAGTCCAAGGTTCTTTCTCAACAGCAAGGCAGGTTGTGAAGGTTATTACACCTCCACACTGCTTTATAAATTAACCTATATAAACAAACAGGGCTTTTGTTGGCCCTTTTGGTCTGCCCTGTCATTTAAACAAGCTCTCCAACATCCAGTCCCTGTCCTGCAGAACACAGGAATAACTCAGTCCCAGCTGCCTTTCCAAACAGCAGCTGCCAGAGATGTTAGGGATTCTTTTGAGGTCGTGTGATTCATGAATTAACACAAAAATCTATTGTGAGTCTTCATTTTCCCATTAAAAAAAGAATGCAAACATGATTTGCTAGGCAATAAATCCTACAAAGCAGCAAGGTATGAGGTTTACACACAGGTTTTTATCACTTGGTGCCAGATTGTGGTTTCCTGCACAGTGCCAGCCCTACTGAGAGCTAAACCCCTCCAATTTCTACGTCAGACAGCACAAACAGCCCAGGACTGGTAACAGCAGTGGTGAGCAAGAACAAGAAAGGGAGAAAATCCTGACAGTGACTTATCCAGTGGACAAAGGGATGTCTGGAAACACCGTCATGGGTGTCTGGCAAAATTCTGTGGGTATGATCAGGAAACGGTGGAGAAAATCAACACAGGGCAAGAGCTGGGATAAACACAGGGCTGAGGAAAAACACAGGATTGCTGAGGCTGGAAAATCCCTCTGGGATCATCGAGTCCAAACTGTGCTCAATGCCCACCCTGAGCACTCAGTGCCACCTCCAGGTGACACCTCCAGGGCTGGGCACTCCAAACCTCCCTGGGCACTGCCAAGGCCTGAGCGCCCTTTCCATGAGGAAATTCCTGCTGCTGTCCAAGCTGAGCCTCCCCTGGCCCAGCCTGAGGCCGTTCCCTCTCCTCCTGTCCCTGTTCCCTGGGATGAGATCCCAAATCCCCCCCGGCTGCCCCCTCCTGTCAGGGAGTTGTGCAGAGCCAGGAATTCCCCCTGAGCCTCCTTTGCTCTAGGCTGAGCTTTCCCAGCTCCCTCAGGATTCTCCAGGCCCTTCCCAGCTCCCTCAGGATTCTCCAGACCCTTCCCCAGCTCCCTCAGGATTCTCCAGACCCTTCCCAGCTCCCTCAGGATTCTCCAGCCTCTTTCCCCAGCTCCGCTCCCTTCCCTGGACACGCTCCAGCTCAGATCTGGACACGGCGCCTGAGGTGTGGCCTCAGTGTGCCCAGCACAGATTTTCAATCACTTCCTTAGTCCTGCTGGGAGCCAACACCCGGTTCCTCCCAGGGAAAGCACCTGGGGAGCGGCCGCCTCCACACCCGTCCCCCCGTGCCCCGGATTCCCCACAGGAGGGGCCGGTCCCGGGGCGAGGGGGGCTCACAGCGCTTGGGCCCCCTCACCTCGCAGCGCCTCCTTGAGCTCCCGCCGCTCGCTGGCGCTAAGGGCGGCGGTGCCGGCGCTCCGTGCCCAGAGCCGCGGAACCCCAGCCGGGGCTCGCAAGACGAAGGCGCGGAGCAGGACAGTGGCCGCCAGCGCCAGCACTACCGAGCCCAGCGCCAGGACCACCACCGTCACCGCACGCCTCCCGCCCGCCATCACTGACCGCCACACGCCCGCCGCTGACGGGCGTGGCCCGGAGCCAATCACCACCCGCCCCGTAGGGATGGCGACCAATAGAATTTGAGCAGGGGCGGGTCGAACCCGCCCCCTCGCGGGTGGTGCCGGGAGCTGTAGTTTGGGGCGGATGTGGCGGCGGCTGAGGGGAGCGCGGAGTTAGGGAGTGTTTTGCTTTGGAAAGAATCTTAAATCCCGTCCTATTCCACTCCATCCATGAGCAGAGACACCTTCCACTGCCCCAGGCTGCTCCAAGCCCTTTCCAGCCTGGCCTTGGACAATTCCAGGGGTGGCGCAGCCACAGCTTCTCTGGGCAACCTGTACCAAGGCCTCCTCACCGTCGCAGGGGAGAATTTCTTACCAATATCTTGGGATGCTGCTCCCAAAAAGATGGAGATAAAAGGAGTTCCTGTGGGGAATAACCAACCCCAGGCTCATTTGGGCTACCGGTGAGGCAGAAGGATGCCAGGACTGGCCAAGGGACAGCCCAGGGAGTCTCTCTGTTGTACAGCCCCACTCCAGACAGACTTTAAATCCACCTGCTTTTCAAAATATGTCACTTTTTTCCTTGATTCCACCAGCTAGCATGATGAAACAGTTCTTATTCCCTTCCTTACAGCTGTTCTGAGCTGAATGTGAAGATTTATCCCAGATTTATGGCATAAACTATCCCAGGATACCAAAGACCAGATGGGAACAGCCGTGGAAATCCTGCCCTTCAGTCAGCAGAAGATGACGATGATTGTTCATACATTCTTTATTATCAAAAAAAGAGAACGAAACCAACATTAAATTAAATAAATTACAAACATTTCTTAGCTGGTTATACATCATGCATTTACCAAGTAAGGCTTCAGAGCCAAAACACACCAACCTCACTGTTACTTAAGAGCAATAAAGGGAATATTTTACTGGAAGTGAAAATATTTCACCAGCATGACTTTGAATTCCCCTAATTCTCTGCCCAGGCACTTGGGAATTATCAGTTTGGCCACATTGTGCCTCCAGCAGTGCCATTTGCCTGCTGGTGTTAATTTATTGCAGAACTGACCCAGAATTTGACTACAGAAATGGGGTTTCCTTCTGCCTGGGTCAAGATTTGCAGGAGAGCCACTGCTGCTGTTTCTGAGTCATTTCTCGTGGCATCCCATCCCATTTCTTGTGGGAAGTTCAGGAAATACAATCTGGTTTGTGCTTCTGCTCTGAGGATACCTGCATTTGGCCTGTCAGACCCCAGGCTGGGAAATCAGCCTCCTGTAATGAATCCTAAATAAAGAGCTGGGAACTGGAACTTCCCTCTTTTAATGTGATGCCACCTCAGAGACACAAAAATATTGATCAGGACGGTTTCTTGTTGCTCTGCACCAATTTCTTTGTTGTCTTTGTCTTTTTTTCAAACCAGCAAACAAAAAGAGCACTCAGGCAGTACAAAAGACCATGAGGAATCACCCTCAATGATAGTTTAAGAGACTTAGTCTCTTGATTTTACCTTGTAGAACGAGCTATACACAGAGATTTCTGAAGAAACCACTGCTGTCTAAGATTAAAATAAGAAATAACCATCCGCTAGTGGGGTTTTCTGCCCTCCTTTGGTTTTATTATTCTCTCCTGCACCACATAATCAGAAATTGAGGTAGAGAAATGGTGGCTTGGTTATTGAGATGTTACATAAAACCAAACTGGCAGGGTGCTGCTGTTGTTTCCTTTAGTGATTGTGTAGCAAGGATGGTTCAGGAAGTTCTATTTTCCTTAAAAATGAGACATCTGGGAGCTGCAGGAAAGCCCCACATTCTCTTCCCAGGAAGCCTTCAGCAATCAGCTCAATAATATCTGTGTACTTTAAAAACTGTACACTAAAGCTTGCTTATATTTGTAATATTTTAGAGTATTAAAACAGAAATAGCATTTTAAAATATAATCCATTTTCATGTACTCAACTCACTGGGCAGGCAGGACAGCATGCACGTAACAAGGAATTCTTATTGCTGAGTACAAGCCTGCCTTATTAGTAAAAAAATTATGTATTTCAGAATTTAGCCCTGCTGAGAAAGTCCTGAGGTCTTTGGGGTGTCAGAAATACAGCACTGGTTCCAGGCAGTGTTTTTTGGGGATGCTGGCACACAGAAGAGGCTGCAGGGACACACAGGGAAATTTGGGGGGCTGCAGTGACAGCCACCCCCAGGGTCAGTGCATGTGAGAGAGCAGCAGCAGCCGGCAGAGCTGCACTGCCACACCTCACCAGAGCCACTGCTGCTCGTGGAGCCAAGCCCTGAAAGGCTCTGAATGTTTGCTTGTGTTTCACTTCCTCAGGGAAAGAGGGAGGAGGGAAAGGGAAGGAGCTGGATGCCCCGATGATGCAATTCCAGAAGGATTGTGAGGGACACAGGGGTGGCTGAATGTCCCCTGAGTTCAGGCACCTGCCTCCAACCCAGCTGCACTTCTGCAATCCATGAGATGGCATCTCCTGAGCTCCTGCTGCCTGCTCCAGAGCCCTGTGCTCCAAGTGCCACGAGCAGAGCAGGGAGGAGGGAGGTGTTTGGCAGCTCTGGAGGGTGATGGCCTCTTTGCAAACCCGTTGTATCCCCAGGTAGAAGCTCTCCACAGAGGGGTGGGAGAGAGGAGTCTCTTCTGGAGGGTTTGCCCGGTGCTTGCTGTGCTCACAGAGCTGTCTGGGTCTCTGAGTGGAACATGCTTCCAAACATCTCCTAAAGGGCATAGAAGATGAGCAGGATCAGGGCTGGTGGCAGGGCACAGCCCCAGTGACACAGCTCAGTGTCACTGTCACACAAACACCCCCAGGAGCTCCAACCCTTCCCAGGTGTTCTCCATGCTTCCAGCTGGGCATGGACAACCCTGGAGGGATCTTGTCCCACCACAGGTGGGTGGAAATCGCTGCAGCATTTACAAAGTCTGTGCTGAAAATCTTCACTGATGACTCTTCTTTTGGGCATGAACCAAACCTGGTTCTCCAGGTTCCCTCAGGTGTGTGGAGACCACAGGTCTGACTGAACCTGAGCTGTGTTAGCCCCGAATGATTGAAGGGTTCCTCTGTGACGTGACCTACCTGTTCCTCACCCAGCTGCCTTCCAGAGGATTTAAATTTTTATTTGCAATTAACTTTCCGAAGCACTGCAGTTACCTTCAGATGATTTCCCATCTAATCAATCCCAATTAGAAGTTCTGATTCCTGCCTCATTCCCATAGCTGCAGTGACCCCTGGCACTACAACTCACCTCCTCCAGGTTCTTGTACTCTGCACTGCTCTCATCCACAGACTCCTCATAGATGGAGAGCTCTGTCTGGGTCGGCCTCTGTGCAGGGAAGGGTTGAATCCATAAATTAGCAGTGCAGTGTCAAAAGGAATGAAAACAATGACTAAGCCAGACCTAAAAGGTGACACATGCTCCCAGGGAAATGGCCAAGAGAAGGGGCACAGGAGGAGTCCTGCTCCAGGTGTTTGTTTATCTGCTGTGCCTGGCCTGGCGTTTGCCTATCGCTCTGGTTTGATAGGAGATAGCTTAACTGGTCCTGGGGTGATAACTGGTGCTGCTGGTGCCAGCTCCAGCTGGCACACAATAAACCAACCCCAGTTTGGGGACAGAGCCTGTCTGACATTGTGCCACCAGCATGGGCCACATTCCTGCCTCGGAATTCCTCCTGTTCTCCTCCCACCAATTCATGGTTGAATCCCATTCATGGATGCTGGGACTATTCCAGCTGCAGGAGCTTTGCCTTCATTTCTTCATCACTGAGGGCCAAATTCTGCCTTTGCCTGCTCCAAGCAGCACCAAACTGAGGGCACAGTGCTGGAACAGCTCTCCTGGCTCCTCCAGGCTGGGACAACACTCATCTCTCAGCTAAGGGTTTGTGTGAAACATTGACACTCCTGAATTCCCATGGAAATCCATTCCAGCACAAGGTGTTCAGCCCCTACATGACAATTAAATATTTTGCTGGATTTAGACCTTTACCACTTGAGATAAACAAGAAGCTTCTTTAGGTGCAATAGCAATTTGTTACTCTTCCATTGTGCTGACGCAGCCTGGAAGCCAAACAGGACAATCCTGTGGGCTGGGGAGCAAATTTACCTCTTCCAAGATGGGCGGGTGGACAAATTCTCTGATACTGGCCAGTGCAAACAAAACAGCATCGTGGATGGTCAGGAAGATGTGACTTCGGTCCAGGCCTCCTTCCTCAAAGACTCCCCCTGTGCTGATGTCATTGTACACCTGGGCTGGAGAAAGGAGAGAGCTGAACAAGGAGGAGAGCCAGGAGGAATTTTGGAGGTGTGTGTGGCTGCTGGGGTCCTCTGAACTAGGGCAAGGCTCAGAGGAAGCAGATTTGCAGCAGAAATGAGTGTGGGGATCTGCTTTCCTGCTGGGTGTGGAGAGGTTCCAGCCTTATCAAATTATTTCCCACATAGAGAACTGTGATTCTCTTTCCTTTCTTCTGTTTTCTCCTTTTATCTGTTCTGGCCTGGTCCAGCAAAAGACTGACATGTCACAGTTTGAATAAAGAGCAGAAAAAGATCTGCTGTTTGTCAGGAGCTCAGAAATGGAGGAAGATCCCGTGGAAATGTGTTCTTTGGGGATTCTTACCATGCACGTTTGCCAAGAAAACTTTAATCCCAATCTTCTGGTAACTGGAACACAACTGGAAGGGATGAGATGGGAGAGAGAGGATTAAAACCACTGCTGCTCCAGCTTGGTGTTTATGCATAAAGTCTTTTATCAGGGCTGGGGCTGAAGGAGAAAATCAGGGATGCAGAAGTTGAAAAACCACACAATTGAGGCACATAAACACCTTTGTGTGAGCGAGCAGGAGGCCCCTGTCACCCAGGCAGCACAGAACCCACCTTGCTCAGCGCTTTTGTGCCCATCAAGTCCACAAAGCACACCCCGCTCATGTCCAGGATGATGGTGTGGAAGCTGATGTAGGGCGGCGCTGTCAGCACCGGATCGGTGCCTGCCGCGGGCAGGACGCTGAGGGTGCTGCCCTGCAGGGTGGGGCCGCTGCTGCCCAGCTCCCCGGGGCTCTGTCCCAGCCCAGCCCCGAGGGCAGGAGGGCGGAATGTGATGTAGGAGATGCTGGCACCGTTAGCAGTGGTCTGGTTGTTGTTGGTGTCTGTTGGAGAGGCGCTCTCGAAGTCCTTCTGGAGCTCTTGCAGAGACAAGGTCTGAGGCAGAGCAGAGGGGCAGAGTCAGGGCAGGGCACAGGTGGGGTCCTGGCAGGTCACTGCACCTCTGCCTGCTGATGTGAGGGGTTTTAATCTGGGCTAACTCCAGCCTGGCTGTCCCTTGGAGCTGAACTTCGGATAATTTATGGTTATCGTTGCAATATCGAATCAAACATAATTCATTTGTTTCAAAACTGCTCAGCATTGCACAGCAAATGGGGCTAAGAAATGGGCTTTGAAAGGGCACCTTGGGGCTGAACTGCTGGCACATCCCCAGAGAAAGAGCTCAGAGTTGCCTGGTTTCTCAGATTGTTCACCATGTTCCCATTCCAGCCTCCTCCCCAGCTTCCCTGCTCCCAGCCATTCCCAGATCTCCTGCACTGGTTTGGGGAGGAATGGAGACATAGGTGGGGAGGAAAGGGGATGAGAGCTGGGAAATGTGGCCAGGAAAACCATGCAGAAAATCCCACGTCAAGAGGAGCTGTGTGATGGGGACTTGAGCTTGTACTCCTGGACACAGGGACCTTTTTGGGAGCTCAGCAGCTGAGTTACCTTGTTCTCCTTCAGCAGGAATTTCGGCAGCTTTGCTGGTGGTTGTGCTGTGCCCTTCGCCTGCTGTTTCACAAATTTCCTCCTGGCCAAGTACACCTTGCCGGGATCCACCCCTGTCTGTGTAAAGAGAGATTTTCCTTTAAAAATCTGCTCCAAGAGTCCGGAGCTGCTGTTCCTTCCCAGGCATTTCCCAGCTGTGCACTGGAGTGGGGTGATCCTGACAGCATCCAAACTTCTGGAACTCAGGGAACCTGCACATGCAGGGAGAGGCTTGGAATAGCAGGACACCCCTGTTTTGGCAGAGCTTGGAGGAGGAACCTGCCAGGATTTGGGCACAACCTCTGAAATGAGCTCTGCAAACAGCCCTGAGGATCAGGGAGAGGAGGATTGAGGAGAGGATGGATGTGACCATCGTTCATGATCACTCACAGCTTAATTACCCTGTGTAGCAACACAGGAGAGAACAGTGGCAGTCTGGGGTTGGCTTCAGGCAGGGATTCGTTAGGGAATTGCTCACCTTGGCTATAATTTTCTCCCGGAATATCTCCGAGTTGGCGAAATACAGCGGCGAGCAGTAGGTGATGATTTTAATCCCATTAATCTCATGGACCTGCAGCAGAGACAGGAGCTCAGAGTGAACCTGGGCATCAGTGGCAAAGAACAACATTTTCTCTGAGGGTGATTTCTCTCCAGCTCACCTTGTTGTAGGTTTTGGGGTTCTTGTAGATGTCAGTGGAAGTCACCTGGCCCAGGGCAGAGCCGTTGCGGCTGCAGAAAAGAAGGGATCAGAGTTAGGGGAAAGAAAACTGCTGCTGCCTCATTCCATCCCAAAATTTGAACATTTGCTTGGTGAAAATTCTTACATTTCATCCCTGCAGAGCCTATAGGGCAAAAAACCAGCCAATATTTTGAGATGCCAGAGTAGGAAATATTAACAAAGGGTTTTGATGGATTAAAAGTGGTGTCAAGACCTCACACCAGGGCCCTGCACACAGACAAGGCTCGCTCTTTTTGTGAGCAGGATTTCGTGCTGGGAACTCTGTGGGGGCCAAGCAAATACCTCGAGGCTTCCCCTCGCCCTGGGATGTGCACGGGAGCGGGAATGCAGGCAGTAAATTGGCGCCTGCCATTCCTGTTTGCACATTCCGGGCAGGGCAGGACACCTGCGCTCCCCGGGGCTCCTGCCGCCCGTTCCGTGGGCCAGAGGTCGCCCCTAAAAAATCATCTGTTCTGTCCTTCTGCCCCTAAAAATATCACCTGTCCCCTCCTTCTGCCCCTAAAAATATCACCTGTCCCCTAAAAAATCACCTGTCCCCTCCTTCTGCCTCTAAAAAAACCACGTGTCCCCTCTTTCTGCCCCTAAAAAAATCACCTGTCCCCTAAAAAAAATCACCTGTCCCCTCCTTTTGCCCCTAAAAATATCACCTGTCACCTAAAAAAAATCACCTGTTTCCTCCTTCTGCCTCCAAAAAAAAGGAAATGATTACCTGTCCCATCCTTTTGCCCCTAAAAAAATTACCTGTCCCCTAAAAAATCACCAGTCCCCTCCTTCTGCCCCTAAAAAAAATCACCTGTCCCCTCTTTCTGCCCCTTAAAAATCAGCTGTGCCCTCCTTCTGCCCCTTAAAAATCACCTGTTCCCTCCTTCTGCCCCTAAAAAAATCACCTGTCCCCTAAAAAATTTACCTGTCCCCTCCTTCTGCCCCTAAAAAATCACCGGTCCTGTCCTTTTGCCCCTAAAAAAAAATCACCTGTCCCCTCTTTCTGTCCCCTGGGAGATCTCCCGTGGTTCTCGTGGCCCTGAGGTACTCACAACTGGGTGTGGAAAACCACGACGAGCACGGAGAATCCCACGCCCACCGCCACTCCGTAGGGGAGGCTCAGGAAGAAAGCAGAGAGAAAACTCACGAGCCAGACCAGCTGCAGGGAGAGGAGGGAAGAGAAGAGTGTGATAGGTGGTTTGGCTGAACCGTAGGATAGAGGACATGGATGGGAAATGGATGGGAAAATGGTGGGGAAAATGGCGGGGGGAAAATGGCGGGGGGGAAAATGGCGGGGGGGAAAATGGCGGGGGGGAAAATGGCGGGGGGGAAAATGGCGGGGGGAAAATGGCGGGGGGAAAATGGCGGGGGGGAAAATGGCGGGGGGGAAAATGGCGGGGGGAAATGGCGGGGGGAAAATGGCGGGGGGAAAATGGCGGGGGGAAAATGGCGGGGGGAAAATGGCGGGGGGAAAATGGCGGGGGGAAAATGGCGGGGGGGAAAATGGCGGGGGGGAAAAGGGATGGGGGGAAAAAAGGGATGGGGGGAAAAAAGGGATGGGGATGGAAAAAAGGGATGGGGATGGAAAAAAGGGATGGGGATGGAAAAAAGGGATGGGGGGAAAAAAGGGATGGGGGGGAAAAAAGGGATGGGGGAAAAAAAGGGATGGGGGAAAAAAAGGGATGGGGGAAAGAAAAATGGATGGGGGGAAGAAAAATGGATGGGGGGAAGAAAAATGGATGGGGGGAAGAAAAATGGATGGGGAAAATGGCTCTGTGCTGCTGTCTCAGACTCTCAAACCCTCCCAGCTCAGCGTGAATAGGCCAAACCCTGGATTCTGCAGCTGTTCTAATGCTGCAGTTTGCTGCATGTTTTGGAGTGAACCATCCTTGCTGGGAAGTTTGCCAGGAGCCCCAGTTTCTTTCCAGCCATAAAAGCAACATAAAGGGGCGTTTCTCCATGGCTGGTCTGCTCATTCCATCCGAAAAGGATCGACCTGGCTCGTCAGGAAGGGGCTCCTGCAGACCCCACCATCTGCTGCTCCCTGCTCCAGCCCTGAGCAGCTCCTGCTGTCAGTCAGAGCAGCTCAGAAAAAATCAGAAATCATCTCTGAGAACTGCCTGAGCACCTGCTAGAAATGGCCTGAACACAGGGAGGGTTTGATGGCCAAGTGTGACAGAGGAGACAAAACGTGCCCCACTCCAGCTCAGAGCTCTGCCATTTGTCATTTTTATGTGTTAGCACTCAAGCACTCACTCCATACGAGATCAGTCCTGCCCTGCATTTAAATATTTCCTCTGAAAATCATAATCAGGTTGTTTAAATCACATCCCCTCTGAAAATCATCATCAGGTTGTTTTAATCCCATCCTCAAGATTAATAAAAACTAACTTTGACCGTGGCTAAGGGTCATAACAATAACTTTGATGACTTCCATATCTTAATTTATATCCATTTTGTGTATGAATGGCAAGGAAGAGCTTCCCTCCCTCCCTCCCTCCCTCCATCCATCCATCCATCCATCCATCCAGGCTTCGTTAGAATTAGCTGGAATTAGCTGTCCTGCAACACAACCAGCATTAAGGTGATGAACACCCATGGTCTGACATCACCCAGGAATGGTGCTCCCCATTTTGGGACAGCACACTGAATCTAGTTCAAATTCCAAGGGGATTGAGGTCAGGGGAATCCCGTTCACTCTGTTGGTATCTGCCAGGATGTTCCTCAGGCAGCACCATCCAACTCCACTCAGTCCATGCTCAGGTGTCTGCCCAGGTTTTTGGGGTCTCTGGGGTCTGTCTGTGCTCTGGTGAAGGGGCAGCAGCTTCCCCTGCCCTCAGCTGCACTGCCAGAGCCCACAGACCTCCCCTCTCACCCCACAGCAGCAGAACCCGTTCAGAGACGTGCCCAAATTGATAACCCAGCTCTTCTCCAGCGCCTGTTGGAGCAGGATTTTGGCAAAACTCTTTCTGGCTGGGGCCAGCCCCTCTGGCCTCCTGATTGCCCCGATAAGGGGGTTTGTCAGCCCTGACAGGATATTGGCTCCGTGTCCACACACGGCACTCAGCCGTGGGAGTCCTGTTCAAACACCGTCTTTTTATGTCAGACATTTCCAAATTCCCTGCTCGCTCCCCCGCCACCCCCTGCCTGGGTTTATACATCAACCAGTGCCTGGAGTCCTTATCACACTCGAGGGCTCTCCTCAGCCTGGAGGGCCATTGTGTGAGTTTTTAAGTCATGACTCCCAGACACTGAGCAGGGCCGGTTTGGCTAGTTCTGGGCAAACAGGCTCCGCACTTGATTGGCATTTAAACACAGCAGGTAAGAGTTCAGGCCTCTCTGATATGTGCTCTGAGCAGCAGCGTGCTCAGCTGGGCAGGACAGGGAGCACCATCCCACCAAGAGAGCCAAACCCACTTCCTGCAAGGGACTCGCACCCCCAAAACCCCACAGAAGATTTTTGGGGTCTGTCCTGCTCATCCTGCCCTGGCCAGGTGATGCCTCCCACCACCCCAGGCACTCACACAGTCCAGCTTGCTCTTCTTCCACAGGTAGAAGGGGTCAGCCAGCTGCTTGAGGGAGTTTTTCAGGTTGACAGCGATGAGAGCTCCCAGCACAGACTGTGGAGGACAGGGAATGGTGTCAGCCAGGCCAGGATGTGCCACGTTTGGCAGTGAATTATCTCCTGCAGCATCTGCCTGCCTTGGGCCAGTCCCAACACAAGGGTGATGCTCACAAAGATCTCCCTTGGATCTGGGCAGGGTTATTTGGATGATTCTTTCACTATAATTTACATTTACATTTGCTCAGAGAAATCGTGGCTGCCCCATCCCTGCCCAAGGCCAGATTGGAGCAACCTGGAATAGTGAAAGTGTCACTGCCCACAGCAGGGATGAAGTTTAAGGTTCATTCCAACCCCAAAGCAGCCTGGAATTGTGTGATTCTGTGATTCTGTGTTTCCAGACAGGTCTCCAGGCCAGGAACAGACTGTCCCACACTGCCAGGGATTTTTGGAGCCAGGCCGTGCCCGTGTTTGGGTGTGGAGAGCGGGTGTTGCAATGGCTCTGCCTGCACAGATGTTTGTGTTACCTTTGGAAGAGGCTCCAGGTAGATTCCCAGGGACAGCATTGTCACCATGACCACCAGAGCCACAAAGAAACTTGCCACCTGCAGAGAGGAAAGAAAATCACTTCTGCAAACATCAGGGCTTCCCAAACCTCCCCCTGGGTGCAGCCAGGGGCACAAACGGGCACCGCAGAGTTTTATGTGGGAGGATGTTTGCCTCTGGAGACAGGCAGGGGTTTGCAGATCTCACAGATAACCCCAAAGTTCCCTCACTGCTCAGTCCAGGGAGCCAGAGTGGGGCTGCAGATTGGCAGCTCTGCTTCTGTGCACAGAACCAAATCTGGGACCAAGAGGGGCTTGGGGAGGGAGGAAATTCTGCTTTAACAGCAGCAGCCAGCAGCGTTTGTGTGTGAAACCTCTCTGGAGCTGCACAGCCAGGAGGAGGAAGAGGAGGAAGAGGAGGAAGAGGAGGAAGAGGAGGAAGAGGAGGAAGAGGAGGAAGAGGAGGAAGAGGAGGAAGAGGAGGAAGAGGAGGAAGAGGAAGAGGAGGAAGAGGAGGAAGAGGAGGAAGAGGAGGAAGAGGAGGAAGAGGAGGAAGAGGAGGAAGAGGAGGAAGAGGAGGAAGAGGAGGAAGAGGAGGAAGAGGAGGAAGAGGAGGAAGAGGAGGAAGAGGAGGAAGAGGAGGAAGAGGAGGAAGAGGAGGAAGAGGAGGAAGAGGAGGAAGAACTAACTTGGGATTTCGCTCCTGCCCCATCCACGGCGAGGGTGACAGAGAGGGCACAGCAGATCACGTGGATTTTGAAGAAGGATCCGAAGAAGTTGCTGCAGCCCAGGGCCAGCATTTCCTGTGGAGATGTGGAGAGTGCCCATCAGAAAGGACAGCTGCCCTCCCTGCTGACACATGGCAACAGAACAGTGCCCCAGGTCTGGTTTATGTGGCCAGGACGGGTTCCCTGCAGTGCATGCCGGACTCTTTCCTTCCAGTAAGATCTGGGATAGGCTCTGGTGGAGCAGGGAAACCTGGAAGCACAATTCCACATAAACACGTTGTCATCTGTTGACACACTCAGGGCAGGGCTCCATGTGGTATGTGTGGCTGCTGTCGAAAGCTGCCACTGTGCCAGGGATGACAAAAGAGGATTATTTCATGTCCTGCCTCTCACAGTATCTAGGTGACACACCAGGAATCCAGGTCTTTCTCTGCTCCTTGAGAAGTGTGGGGAGCACCTCACCGTGCCAAAACACCGAGTCTGGAGGGGCAGCAAGGCAGAGAGCCCAGCCTGAAGCTCCTTCCCCTTTTCCAGCCTCTCTACACCTCACGGGACGGGGCTCTGCCTTGTGCTTTCTCCCCCAACATGGCACAAAGCCACGGAGCCTCCAGGGGAGCAGCACCGAGCCCAGCACGGTCTGCACGTTTCCCTTCACGCCTGAGAGCAAAGGCAGCAGCCCCTGGCTGCCCCAGCCCTGGCTGTACCTGGTTGGGGTCCACGTCGTAGCCATGCTTGGCTGCCAGGGTCCTCCCCATGGCCAGGTTGATCACGTAGCCCACGATGGCCAGCGAGAACGCCGTGCCCACCATGTCCTTCCACTTGCTCACCAGGGGCAGGGTGGGCTCTGGGAACCTGCACTCAGAGCACAGGGGAGGAGCTGTGACAGAGCTGCCCAGGGCTGGGGAGGGTGGGTGAGGAGCTGGAGGGTTCAGGAATAAAATCCGTGTCCACAGTTGTGGGTTTGATGTTTCTGAGCCTGAGAGAATTTCAGATTGCTAACCATTGCTAGGTCCTTTCCCAAGGGACAACTTTCAACAGTTTTCTCTTCCCAAAACATCTTTCTCCTTTTCCCAAAACATTTCTAAGTGGGCAGTGGTTTTTCCTCATTACAATCTTCCCCTGTTGTTTCCTACTACTTAACCAATGGCAAGAGGTGTCACTCCTATTGACCAATGAATCCCTTTTATGGCAAAGCATGCTATATAAGAAGTAAAAGATTGTAAATAAAACCTTTCTGATGTTCTCTTTGTCAAAACTAGAGCCAAACTAACTTTATTTGTGTCCTACTGCAACACACACTCTGGAGCATGGGGGTGGTTGTGTCACAGGGCACAGTGACGCTCCTGGCAGGGGACTCTGGCAGAGCAGGGAAGAGTGAGGTGTTTTCCAGGCTGCAAGAGGAGGAAGGAAAACTGTCTGGAAGGTGAATCAGACCTGCCCAAGCACTCACCCCATGCTGATCTTCCCCACTATTGGCATCTCGTACTTGTTGGGCATGTTGAAGCTGCCGGAGATTGCGGTGGCGACGATCACCTGAAGGACAGGGAATAAAGAGCTGCGGGCAGGAAGGGCTGAGCTGGCTCAGAGCATTAACCTTGCTGTGCTCCCAGAGCTGACAGGATAAAACCAGCACCACATTTGGGCTGGGGAAGGTGAGAACAGCCCCAGCAGGGGTTGTGTTCTTCACCCTCAGCATCAGCAGCGTGCAGTGAGGGATGGGCCCGGTTTCTGACCCCAAACTGTGTGGGGGCTGTGTCACATTCACTGTGTAGCTGCTCTGCATGGTGGCCCTGCTGAGAGCAGCAATGTCTGAGGCTGTGAGGTGAGGGGAGGCTCCCAGGGACAGCCCAGGGGTCACTTACAATGATGATCTCCATCGGGATGGGCATCCGGATCTTCTTCATGTACTTGAGGTTGAGCTCCTTGACAACGATCAGGAGCACAGCACTGACCAAGGCATAGACCAGGGAGGCCAGGTTGGTTTGGGGCAGACCTTTACAAATGTCAATGAATGTCTGAAGGGGGGAGAAGAGGAGAAGGGGTTATGGAGAGCCAGACACTCTGGACAGCACGGACAGAACAACGGACAGCACTTGTTACCACAATCAACAGCCTGAGATGTGAGCAGTGCTAAAAACTCTCTGCTGAGGGATCAGCCCCCAGCCCTGGGCCTGTGCTGCTGATTCAATGCAGTTCTGCCTGCATCAGCACAGGATGCATCCATGGACGATGCAGGAAATCCCAGGAATGGGCAAACCTGCTCAGAGGAAAGGTTCCTGCTGCTAACAACTCTGCAAGACTCCTGCTGTAAAGCAACACGGCTCATAACCACCCCCAGACCCCAGACCCATTTCATTATCCCTCATTAAAATCCAGATTTTTAAAGTTTTAAAACTAGGGTTAAGGTCCCAGTCCCATTTCATTATCTCTCATTAAATCATCCCTCATTAAAACCCAGATTTTTCAAGTGTTAAAACTGGGATTAAGATCCTAGTCCCATTTCATTATCCCTCATTAAAACCCAGATTTTTCAAGTGTTAAAACTGGGATTAAGATCCCAGCCCCATTTCATCATCCTTCATTAAAACCCAGATTTTTCAAGTTTTAAAATTGAGATTAAAATCCCAGTCCCATTTCATGATCTCTCATTAAAACCCAGCTTTTTCAAGTTTTAAAATTGGGATTAAAATCCCAGTCCCCATTTCATCATCCCTCTTTAAAACCACACCAACAGGGCTCAGATAACGCCGGACAGGGAGCACAGCAGCAGCCTGGCTGTGCTGGGGCAGGCACTCCCCTTCCCTCCACCCTTTCCCGGCCTCCTGCGCCCCGTTTCCCTGGCTGTGGTGGGGGGGAAGGTGGCTGTGCAGAGCCCCCACTTACGTAGACGATAGCTAAGGGCCCGGTGTAAGACGGGACCGTCAAGCCGAAGACGTACTTGAGCACGGAGATGAGGATCTGCAGCCCCGCCGCCGTCATGAAGCCCCTGATGAAGGACTCGGACAGGTAGATGGCCACAAAGCCAAACTGCAGGAAGCCCAGGCACAGCTAGGGTGGCACAGAGGAGCTGTGGTCAGGGTGGTGACAGCCCCAAGGGACACCCAGCCCGGTGGGTGAGCACACACAGCTCTCCCACACACAACAGGGGTGTCCCAAAGCAGGGATGGGGACAGGGTGCCATTCTGGGGTTGTCCACGTAGAGAATTCCATGAGGACTGACAGTGGTCAGAAAATAGATTTTTAGGCTTCAAGCATTAGCTTGAGGCCTGTGGGAAAAGCTAAGTACATAATTCTGGTCTGAGAAATCCTAAGGAGAAACCCAAACAATCCTTGTAGATATTTTTTCCCTGACACCTGGTGTTTTCCAACTTTTTTACTGGCAAAGATGTTTAGAAAGAGGTGTTGGCTCTAACAACCAATCTAAACAACCAATTTTGGTATTGCTTGTATCAACACTGTATAAAAGAATCTGTCTTTCAATTCAATTTCTCAATATGCCCTCCAATCAGAAGACTTGGAGTCTTATATCCTTACTCCTGATGTCTTGAATTGAAATTATAGAATTCTACCCCAAAAATCCCATTTTGAGGCATCATCCAGGCAGAAGTGAGGCCTCTTCCAGCCTCTCTGCTCCAGAGAAAGCTGCTGAACCCTCACCTGTATGACAGCTGTCAGGCAGGCCAGGGTGGCAGAGATCTCCAGCCTGGCTGCCTCCAGGGCCGTGGTGTTCACACCGGTCTCGTTGGTGCTGTGGTTGAAGTACTGGAAGTCCGACTCTGGAGCCAGCTCATTGCAGATGTTGCCAACAATGATGCTGATGACAGCAAAAGTCCCTGCAGACAGCACGGGGAGGTCAGGAGCTCCCTCTGGGGAGAGAGAGCCCTGTCCTGGAAGGCTCCTGGGCAGGTGGGGCTGTGCACAACGAGTCACTCAGCCCAGCCCCATGGGTGACAGGAGGTGGCTCAGGGTATTTGGGGTGACATCCTGCAGTGCAGCCACCGTCACACAAATCCCAGTTCTGGGGCACAGCAGCATTCCCAGCCAACGTTTCACTGCCCTGTGCAGACAATTCCTCACCTGGCACCATCTGGTGGATGCCCCCGAGGAAGAAGTAGGGGAGCAGGGGGAAGAAGGAGGAGTAGAGGCCGTTGACAGGAGGCAGATTGGCCAGGAGGGCAAAGGCCATCCCTGCAAAACACGAGGGATACAGGCAGGGAAATACAGACAAAACCCCTCCCAACTGGGCACCAGCATCACCTGCAGAGCTTTACCCGAGCTGGCAAAGTGTTTTTCCCTCTCTGACACCCCCAGAGTGACGCTGCTCACCTTGTGGCACTTGGATTGTCCCCGCACTGAGCCCGCCAAGGACGTCGGGCAGGACGTAATCCTTGATTTTGTACTTGGGGAGCCATGCCAGGATTGGGAACAGGCGGAAGAGGGTGAGTTTGAACCTGGAAGCTGAGCATCTAGAAGGAGATAAAAAATAAATGCAAATGAGCAAGGAAGGGAGGAAGAAATGAACTGGAAGTAAGGAAGTATCCTCCAAGGAATGCCTCAGCTTTTCTCCCTCACAGGATTCTGAGCCTTCCTTTTTCTGAGGAATGGAGATAGATTTCCAGGAAAGTGATCAGCAGGGTTATTAACCTTTGTTTGCATAATTACAAACCTTTCTTTAAGGTGGTATTGGTTTCAATCAGAAAGCTGAGGAAAGGAAATGCCAGCTGGAATGCTTAAAAAAAATAATGCACACATCCCTACATCACCAATTGTGCTTTTCCCACTATTTAAAAAAAACCCTTGGAAAACAGGACCCCAAATCCCAAATGCACTCGGTGCAAACTGTTCTGCTGAGAAAAGAGCCACCAATTTCACTTTCTTCAGCCCAATTTGCATTTCTCCCATGCCTTTCATCCACCAAACCCCTGAAGTCCATGGTTCCCCAGGATAAAAATGGGATCTGTATTCCCAGGCCTGAATTATACCCCCCAACAATTCCTGACTAAACCTGGTTTACATTCCACAGCATTCCCTGTTACCTGAAAAGGTTTCTCAGTTTCTCCCCGATGGGGTAAGTTCTGGTTTTCTTCTCAAACTCCTCGTCAAGAGGCTGACAGAATAGGCAGGACGTTCGATGGCATAGCGAGGCCTGGCCTGGCTCATCTCTGGATCATTTGGATTTGTCCAAAAAAAAAAAAAAAATAGAAATAAAAATAGAAAGAGCGAAGCCAAGAATGTGGCTGGAGTTGGCCCCACCTGCGGTCTCACAGAGCGGACACCTCCAGCGTCTGGAGCCCTCCCCGAGCTTCTCCACCCTAAATAGTTTCCCCGTGGCCGAGAGGCAGGTCCTGGGAGTGGCTTCTCCCAGCTCCAGGGGCTGCTGCGGCTCTTCCCGGCTCTTCGGACGGTGATGCTAATGAGCGGTGCTAATGAGCGATGCTAATGAGCGGTGCCAAGGGAGCCGAGCACGGCCTGGATTGCCTGGCAGGAGGGCAGGGGGGTTAATCCCGGCTCCGGGAGTGCCTCGGGCGAGGCACTTGACCTTTCCCATGTCTCTGTTTCACCATCCCTGGGGTTTGCCAGGCTTGCTGGTTGATACCAGCACCGGGATCGAGGGCTGGATCCCTGCCCAGCCCATCCAGCCTTCCAGAACCTTCCCAATCCTCGCTGGCCGTGGGTGAGCACCCGGGTTCCTCTAGGAAGTGATGCTCGGGGAGATAACTGTTGCTAACTCATGGCAGTGATGGAGATGCCCAAACATCCCGGCAGACCAGTCCTGCCCCGTATCTGGGTCTCACCAAAGGGATGATGAATTTCAGAGATCTTTGATTTTACCGTGCCCGGAGATTCCTGGGGAGAGGGGAGAATCACCCCGAACTGGCCGGGCTGGGAGGGGAGGGAGGAAGTGGTCAGATATAAAACGAGCATCTCAATAATTATTCGTGTTCTGGCGTGTATCTAAGTGGGTCATTGCCCAACACAGGAGGAGAAGAGGGGGTGGGAAAAGCCGGTGATTCAGGCAGGAGAATGAACCGAGAAACAACATCCAGGTTGCTGAGAGTTTACGGAGTGATCTGAATGTGTCAGAACCTCCCCTCTCCGGGCTCTGGGGAAAGCCAGGGCACGCCGGGATGAGCAAAATGTCCTTGCACAGCCCTGCTGAGAGCTCTGGTTGATGCCTCGGAGCGCAGGACGGGAGGAGATTGTGGCAGAGCAGGGCAGGAAGGAAAGGATGATGCAGGCAGCCGAAACTTTGGGGAGAATTTAGGTCAATAGGATCATTATGCAAATGGCAGCTAATGGGTCCAGAAAGGGAGGTCATCAACCCCACTCCTCTCGAGATCACAGGGCACTGCTGTAAAACTGCCCCGGCCGTGGGGTGGTTGTGATTCCAGCTCTGAGCTGCACCCACGGGGCTCGGGAGCAAAGCGGAGACCCACACCTCCTCCTGCAGTGCCAGCTGCCTGATCCAGTGCCCTCTGCAGGGCATCCCTGCTGCTCCTTTTCCCCTGGAGATTCCCCTCCGAGAGCAAGGAAAAGCTTTGCCTTTGGATAACAGAACTAATCAGCGTCCTGGCTCTTACCAGTCCCTCGTGCCCAAAGCCTGTCTGATGAACAGTCACGGTTTTCCCACTTTTCCCGTGATCCTGTGGCTGTTCCCAGCCTTTCTCCCAGCCCCACAGCTCTGTTGGGAATTTCCAGTTCTCCCTGGTGAATATTTTGTAGGTCCAGACTCAGCGAGGGCTGATAAACCCACCCAAATTCCTCTCTGATCTCCATCCCTTCTGCCACCAGACAGACCCAAGCTGCCAATTAAATTCCAGCTCTTTAATGAATTTCTCCTGCTGAGTGAAAGTGCTGGCAATCAGGAAAAAATAACAAACAGAGCAGGTATAGAGGGGAAAATATCCCCACGATTAAATTCCATCTTAAACAAACAGGCTCGTGATGTCAGCGTCTCGGACAGAGTCAAGTTCTCGACTTGGCTTATCACGGCCTTGCCCTAGATCAAACAGAGCCCAAACCTCTGAGATTTGGGAATTAAAGAGCACGAGGAGCTGCGTGGCTGCTCCTTGAACAAAAGGCAAAGGCAGCTGGCCTGGTGCTGGTGGGATGAGCCCACGGCAAGCTGCAGAGCTGGTTCCAACCCTGCAGCTGGGGCAGGACCCCGGAGCGATTCCGTGAGTGTGGAGGGAGAGCAGAGTGCCAGTCAGCTGCTGCATTGCAGGGACCAGGTTTTTCAAGATCGCTCTTCCTTCCAGTGTAAGCATGGAAATAAAGGAGAAAGTTTGGCAGAGAGCTCTGAGTGCTCACGAGTTTTCAGGCAGCCCATCCCTGCAGCGGGTGATGCTCAGAAATGTAAGATTTGACCTTGCTGAGTACACAAATGGGATGTGAAACAACACAGGAGAGCAGAACTGCTCTCTCCAGCATGTGATGTGGGTGACCAGTGTTGTCCCAGCAGGTCTGGAGTGTCCCCTCGGTGCAGACCTGGCTGATCCAGCCCTGCCAGACCCCAGCCAGGCCGGGCATGCCGGGCACGGACCTTTTCTCCCCGAGTTTGCCCTGCAAACACACTCACTGAGCTCTTATCTGCTGTGCCCGTGCTGGTGATAGCTGTGCTTGGGAAGAGGAAAGTCACATTGAGGTTCCTGGCTGCTGTTGATAGGAGCCACTGGCACAAGGCCACTTTCCTGCGCTGACGTAGGCACGGAACAGGAGCTCCAGTCCAAGGAATGAGTCAAAATTTGGTGGCAGAGCCACCTGATCCCTTCCTAAGGTGATACCAGGGCCCAGACTGATCCCAGTGCTGCAGACGGACATTCAAGGAATGAATGTCCCATTCAACCGCTGCCTCTTAATTTTAGGGATTAAAAACCAGCGCTCTTGAAATAATTCTTCCTCCTCTGCCTGCCCCTCTCCATCCCCCTGCTCCTTGCGCAAGGCACACCCAGCCCTCCGTGCTGTTTGCTCCGGGATCGGGTTCAGAGGTCCAACCTCATCCCAATCCCGTGTGAATCCCCATCCAAAACACCCCCTCCCGGCCCCATTGCCCAAGAAAGGGCCATAAAAGCAGCTCCCCCCTATCCCCCAGACCAGGTCTGCTGGGAGGACACAGGTACAGGTGCAAGGGTTTGGTTGCAACACCGGGACGAGGTCTTGACTCCCCTGGCCCTGGACTGGAGCCTTCAGTGCCTGGCTGTGGCTGCAGGTGCCACAGGAGCCCTGGGGCAACACGGTGAAAGGGCCCAGGTCCTGCAAGGGCAGCAGGGGAAGGCACCAGGTCCTCCCTGAGGGCTGCGTGGGACAGGGGCTGCACTCCTGGTGACAGATGTGGCAGCGCCAGATGTGGCAGCGCCAGATGTGGCAGTGCCAGATGTGGCAGCGCCAGGTGCTCCTCTGTGGGAAATGGATTTGTAGGGAATTCTCCAAGCCTGACAGAAGGCTCACAAATGTGCATCTGTATGCAAACCTTGAGATAAGAAATGCTGCCTTAGAAATGGAACGGGACGGACACTGTTGAGATAGAAATGGAACTGGAAACAAGTTTCAAAGGATGGCCTTGCAAATAAGACTGGATATTTTAGAGAAATAAAACAATGAAAAGTGCATTGTAGTAGGACCCATGAGGGGTAATTTTAGATGATTGGCTTTAAGGCATTAACAGCATCATGTGGCAAAAGCTGATAGGCCAAGAAATGCTTAGAATGGATTTGAATTAGGAAATAATTTGGCTTCTGATTGTGATGGCGTGAATTGTAACATCTGTACTGTCTCACCCTTCACATGAGACTGAAAATGGAATAAAAGTTTTTAAAATACCTCTCAGTTGCCCCATCTCTGGGTCAGAAAAGGAATAATCCAACACTGCTCCAGACTGAGCTGTCCCTCAGCCTCCTGCCACACACCTGCTCCCCTCTGGGTCCCCTCTGGGTCCCCTCTGCCCTTCTGAGCACCCAGGCGGGAGGGGAAGGAGGTTCCTGCTGTCACTCACTCAGCTCAGGTGTTGCAGGGGATGTTGTATAATTCACCTCTGCCATGGGGCACCGGCGGATCCACCCCTGCACTCCCCGGTCACTCCCTGCAGCCTCCTGGCATTGGGAACATTCCAGGACCGAGTCCAGCTGATGGACCACACCAGAACTCACCACCAAGGGACCCCAGAGCCTCCAGCTGGGCCATTTGGGCACAAATTCATTTTCACATTTAAAATTTGGGAAATTTGATTTAGTTTGTTTTACCCTTGACTCTGGTTGGCCACAGGCTTCACCTACAAATGAACTGACTCAGGAAGAAAAGCTGGCACTGATAAAGACACATCTACAGTCCCACATTTCTGGCACGAGTATTTTGGGAAAAAAAATCATTCCAGGTAATCTGGGGAGGGGGAAGAAGCAGGGGCAGGGAAGCAGGGGTTGTATTTGGGGGGCTGATGCCATGCACTGGGCACACACCATTGTCCCTGGGGTTTAACCTTTTTTAACCTTTACCCATTAGAAAGAGAAGAGAAAGACACCAGAGGATAATATAAATCAGTTAGGATAAATATCCACACCTCAGAAAAGGCAAAATGCCAGAACCCATAAAGTTCAGTCAAAACTTTGCTGTTCCAGCCCCTTCTCCACGAGGAACCACCGTGATGGCTGGTGGAATAAAAGCCAGAGGGAGAAGGGGGTGAGAGGAGGTGCTGAGGGGGCTCTGATGGATCTTGGGCAGGCACGGAATGGGTGCCACAGCGCAGGGCCGGGAGGAGACATCCCTGCCTCCCTCCAGCTCCCACCTCCCACCCCACTGCCCCGAGCTGCCCATCATCCCCCAGGACCTGCCCTCCCATTCCCCCGCTCCTGCACCTTCACCACGGAGCAGCAGGCATTAAATCAATGTTTTCTCTCTGTTCAGATCCGACATTTGGAGTGTAAAGGGGTGATTTCCACAAGGCAGATGGCCCTTCTCTGGTGGGGAGTGACCCAGCCCAGCACAGGCAGCGGGCAGAGCTCTCGTGCTGCCGGCGCTGGGCCGGTGCCAATGTTTGATGTACCACTTCACACGAGTTTCTAACCAAACTAGCTCCGTGCCTGGTAACCAGAATAATAAAATCTGCAGGCATCTGCCAGCTCCTGAGGGTGAAGCCAAAGTGTTTGGCTGGCGGGGTGTTTATTGAAATGTTTATATCCAGCAGCTCGGCTCCTGCGCTTTGCTGTGAGGGAGCAAACGCTGTGGGCACGGGGGATCTGCCCTGCACTGACACCGGGGCAGCAAAGCCCAGGTTGGACCCATTTTCCCTGGGGTTTGTTTGATTTACCCACTCGTTCCCAACCCCACCCCAAGTCCATGTTGCTGTCGGAGCTGCATCAGCGAGGACGGGCTGGGCTGGGGTGAGGCATCGGGCACATGGCCCGGGGTGCTGCACTTTGGGATGTCCACACACCCCGTCCTGGGCCTCCAAAACTTCCCTGCCCTGCTGTCCCCCCAGGCTGTCACCTTGGTGAGTGTGGCAGAGCAGTGCCTGACCCCAGGCCCAGCCCAGGCCCTGAAGGTGCTGTCTCTATCCCCTTCCCATGGAAAAGGCAGCTGGGATGGGCAGGAGTGAACTGGAAAGGGCATTTAAAAGAAGGAGAAGTGAGATTTTGTTGTCCCTCTCTCTTCTCTCCACGTGTCTCTGACATAGACCTTTGAAGAGCAGGGAGCAAAGGGAATTCCAAGGAATTAAAAAGTTTGCAGCACCTGCCAGCACTGCTCGGGGATGCCTGCTGAGAACTCACTCACACATGCTCTGGATCCACTCTCGGAGAAGGAAAAACACCTCTGGGGTCAGCCCGTCCATCCTGTCCCGGAGGTGGAGGATGGGATGGCATTTCTGTACCGGGAATCTCTGACCCGGGGCAGAAACACTGCGTGACCAGGACAAATGTCACTGCAGGCACTTATCTCTGAGGGAAAGCAGGACAGGTCCCCAGCTCCAGGTTTCAGCCTGCTTACAATTAAGGTGTGGACAAATTTTATCAGGGCAGAGCAGAAAGCATCCCAGCTGCGGGAATTGAGGTTTTCCACCATGGAGCAAGACTGAGGGGATATTTCCTCTTGTTTATAAATGAAGGAGCTTGCCCAAACTGGACCTGAACATCCCTTGAAGCGGCCCTGGGAGGAGCTGGAGACCCTGCAGCCGGCTCCAGCCTGGGAGCATTCCTCATTCCCGGCTTTAAAATTCCCTCCTCACCTGACTGTGAGCACCGGGATGCCCTGAACAGGCAAATCCCTTTCCTGGGCTGGATTCCTGTGCACAACCAGCGCTTCCCAAGCGCTGCCTGCAGGCACTGGGCTCCACATCCCTTCCCTCTATCCCGGGATGTGCAAAACCCAATTTGGGCTGCACCATCCTCAGGGCAGGGATCGCTTCCCACAGTCCCACAGAAAGTTCTGCTCATAACAAAGTTCCAGAAACTGAATGTTTCTCATCAGTGTTGCCTGCCCTATATCAGGCAAATCCCTCCACACGTCTCAGCAGGAACCAAGCAGGATAAGATGACAGGATTTATTCTAGCGATAATTAATTCACGTATTTGGCTCTTCCAGCCTCTCTTCACAATAAATCAAGCCGCTGGATGGTTGGTGTTGCTAATTCCTGAGTAAATCTGCGGCCGTAAATCCCCTTGGCGAGAGGAGGGAGGAAAAGAGAAGGGGGGAAGAGGAAGAAAAAAAAAAAAAAGAAAAAATAAAAAAAAGAAAAAAAGAAGTGCCAGTTCTCCAAATACTGCGCCTCACACCCAGTGGCTGTGCAAGCGGAGTGTAAATCCCCCACGCCCACCCAGACAAAGAGCCCGATTGTTGGAGTTACCTGCGGCCGATGTGCAGGGGGGGTGCAGATGTGGCAGGAGAGGCGCTGCCGAGGAGGTGCGCGCAGCTCTGCGCCCAGAGCAGCCTGTGAGTCATTTATAAATCACCTCAGTCAAGGGGACCGAGGGCTGTGCTCGGCGCCTGATTGGCTTGAGGAGGTAATTGCGAGCAGGTACACCCGGGCTGAGCCCAGCAGATAGCCAGGGGAGATAAGGGGAGATCAGAAGAGGCAGAAGAGCTTTTTTGGATGTCCCCCCTCACCCCACCCCTCCCCTGCCCGGCCTGGGCCGTTTGATCCCCTCTGCGGGTCCCTCCGTGCTCTGGGTGACAATAACCCGTATTTTCGTCACCCCGGCCCCCTCCCTGCCCTGCCACGGGCCGGGGGCAGCCCGAGATGCTTTTGTTGGCCGCGGTGGGCAGCGTCTGCCCGGCCTGTGAGCTCCGGCCGTCTCCCCGCCGCCGGGATGGACAATGGGGCGCTTTGTGCCAGCGCCCGACCCCGCCGCGCCGGCCTGCGAGAAGGGATGGGCAGCGGAAAGCAGAGTGTCTCTCATTTCCAGGTTCAAAGGGATGAGAAGAGAGGGAAGAGAAGGGAAGAGCCGCTGCCTGCCCGGGAGAGAGGCTCGGGGATGCGGCGGGAGCGCTCCGCGGCGCGGGGATGTGCGGGAGGCTGGGCCGGGCTGTCTCTCCTCAGCCTGGCAGGCACGGCCCGCGGGCAGGAGCCGCACCTGGCCACGCTCTGCTCCGCACGGGGTTTGACAGGTTCTTCTGACGGCCCTGGCCGGGGACAGCGAGCAGCGGGGAGGGGCCGGAGCTGCGCCCGGGAGCCACCCCTGAGGTGCTGCTCGGTGTCCCGCACGGGAGCTGCCAGGGGTTGGGGAGAGGCAGCGCTTGAAACTGGGAACGCTCCTGTGACAGGTCAGGGAGCAGCCAGCTCAGAGCAGGGGACAGGGCTCATCCTGTGCTGCCATCGTGTCCAACCCATGAGAGCACCACTGTGCCAAGCTGGGGCTGGGATCCTGATCCCTCTTCTCTGGGATTCTAGACTCCTTTCGTGTCCAGGATCCTGGACTTTTCTTCAGGATCCTGATCCCTCTTCTCCAGGATCCTGATCTCCTCTTGTGTCCAGGATCCTGGGCTCCTCTCCTCCCCAGGATCCTGGCCTCCTCTCTTCCTCAGGATCTTGATTTCTCATGTCCAGGATCCTGATCTTGTCCCCTCCCCAGGATCCTGGACTCCTCTCTTCCCCAGGATCTCGATCTCCTCTCTTTCTTCTCCAGGATCCTGATTTCTCCAGGCTCCTGATCTCCTCTCATGTCCAGCATCCTGGACTCCTCTTTTCTTCAAGATCCTGATCTTCTTTCTTACCTAGGCTCCTCTCCTCTCCTCTCCTCTCCTCTCCTCTCCTCTCCTCTCCTCTCCTCTCCTCTCCTCTCCTCTCCTCTCCTCTCCTCTCCTCTCCTCTCCTCTCCTCTCCTCTCCTCTCCTCTCCTCTCCTCTCCTCTCCTCTCCTCTCCTCTCCTCTCCTCTCCTCTCCTCTCCTCCCTCTCCTCTCCTCCCTCCTCTCCTCTCCTCTCCTCTCCTCTCCTCTCCTCTCCTCTCCTCTCCTCTCCTCTCCTCTCCTCTCCTCTCCTCTCTCTCCTCTCCTCTCCTCTCCTCTCCTCTCCTCTCCTCTCCTCTCCTCTCCTCTCCTCTCCTCTCCTCTCCTCTCCTCTCCTCTCCTCTCCTCTCCTCTCCTCTCCCTCCTCTCCTCTCCTCTCCTCTCCTCTCCTCTCCTCTCCTCTCCTCTCCTCTCCTCTCCTCTCCCTCTCCTCTCCTCTCCCTCCTCCCTCTCCTCTCCCTCTCCTCTCCTCTCCTCTCCTCTCCTCTCCTCTCCTCCCAGAGGGATTTGAGAGTGCAGGAGCCAGGCACGGGCCAGGATGCTGCAGATGCTGAGATGGGCAGGGACATCAGCACGGAATGGGACAAAGAATGGGACAGTGACCTGTCCCCAGAGGAATTGGCCACCTGGGGGAAGCTGCAGGGGGTTATTTATTGTGGAGGAATTGATCTCTCGTGTCCCCGATGTCCCCAAGGGCAGCCTGGCACCTTCACGGGGGTGGCTCTGCTGCCCTCCCTCCTCCGGGTGTCACCGGGATGCGCTGCCACCTCCGAGCGCTGCAAACCGACGGGAAAAGGGAGCGGGGAGAGAGAGACAGGAGGGCAGGGAACCCACGGCTGGGGCGAGGAGGAGGGAGAAGGCGGCGGTGCGGCCTTTGCTCGCTCCCGGAGTGAAAATTCCCGGTACTTTGTGCGCGCTCGAGGCATCAGCGGCCGCCGCCAAGAAACCTCACGGTATGCAAATCAATCCTTGTGTCCGGAGCGCGCCTGAGGAACAGCCCGAGCGGAGGGGGCTGATTCATCGCCATCTGACCGCCGGAGGTAATCATTGCCCAGCGGTTATCCTGTAAATATCATTAATAACTCATATCGGGTGGTTTTGTTGTTTTTATTTTTTTAAAGGGCATACGCTCCCTGTGGCACGGCAGCGGGAGCAGCCCACGAGCGTTCCCAGAGGCTCCTGGCACAGGACAAATCCCGGGAACACGGAGCTCCAGCACCCACAGGGAAGAGCGGGAGCAGCATCCGAGATGATGCTCATTAACATCCAGCGCTAATGTGCGGGGTTAATTAGCTGGAATGTTGATGCCGAAAGGGATTTTTGCCATCAGCAAAGGGTATTTTTCTTAGAGAAAAGAAAGACAAGAGGTGAAACTCCAAAGCTGGCTCCTGGCATGAGGGAAGCAGGAGCAGCTGGTGCTGCTCACCCTCTGCCCCGGGCAGGCACACGGAGGGCCCAGCCGGGATGCCAGGCCCGTGGCAATGCCCATGACCCCTGGCACAGGCAGGAAATTGCTGTGTGGGCACGGTGAGACACAAAAACACCCCAGAGTGACTCCGTGCTGCCCTTCCTGGGGCCTGGGCTGGGATGCTGCAGGGCTGGAGTCCAGCTGGTTGGATTTTTGTCCTACCAGCACGGGCCAAACCCAATGAAGTTCTCAACCATGTGTGAGGTGATTTTTCCACAGGCTCAATCTTACACGAGACCTCCAGGCTCTCCCTGTCCCTTCCCATCCCTGGTTTCCCTCAATGAAGTTCTCAACCATGTACAAGATGATTTTTCCATGGGCTCAATCTTACACGAGACCTCCAGGCTCTCCCTGTCCCTTCCCAGCCCCGGTGTCCCTCCCGCACAGACGGATTCCCTTCTGTTTCCTGCTGCCTGTGGCAGGAGCTGCTATTCCAAAGTCCTGCTGGGTGTGATCGGGATAAAACGAGGTCTTGCCCTGCACAGAACCCAGCCCTGAGCAGCCACGGATGGTCCTGGGACATTTCTGGTGTGGGAGGCACAGTCCTGGTCAAATTCCATTTTCAGTAATTATAAATACAACTCATTCTGCCTTTTTCAAACTCTCCACATGCGGCCTGAGGATGTGGCCACCAAGAGAGCTTCCAGGATGGTGTGCAAGGCATGGATGAGTGTCTGGGAAGCACCGGGAAGCATCTGGACATGGAAAGACACCCCAGGGACTCCCCAGGTCACCCGGGGTGCACAGCCTGCTGAGCTGGCTATCTCCTGGGCTGATAGGAGCATTCCATGGGCTGGAATGTGCGGATTTGTTTGCAGATGATTAATTTTAGCAGATACGTTGCACTTAATGGGGTCAATAATTCAGTGGTAATAATTCAGTGGTGATAATTCAGGGGTGATAATTCAGGGGTGATAATTCAGGTGAAGCCCGAGGCTGGGGGCAGCAGGCAGTGCATGCCCTGGGGGTACTGGGAGGTGATGGCACCTGCAGGGAGCCTTCCTCCCTCCATCTTCCTCTCCCACTCCCATCCCCAGGCCTGCAGCCAGAGCTGCTCCTCGCTTTTGGGTGGTTTTGCTGAGGAAATAGGGCTTGTGCAGGCCCAGGGGTGGGACAGGGGCAGAGTTTGGGATGGGGATGCTGCAGGGTGGGATGGAGGTGCTGCAGGGTGGAACAGGGGCAGGGTTTGGGATAGAGATGCTGAAGGATGGGAGACGGGCAGGGTTTGGGATGGGGATGCTGCAGGTGCAGCGGGGCAGCCTCTCAGGAGGGAGTCTGGGGCTTCCAGGGGATCTGGGAGGTGCTGAACAGGTTGAAAACACTGGGAGGTTGCTCTTCCTGGCTGATGTGCTGCTCAGGCAGTGACACCTGCACAGGGGACAGCTGAAGCCAGGTGGGGTGTCCTGCTTCCCTGTCCGTCTTTCTGTCCCTCCAGGAGCATTTAAAATCCCCCAGCCGGGTGGGAAAGCAGCGATCTGCGCTGCCAAACTCCTCCAGGAACGAGGAGACCATTCCTGGAGCAGGTGATGGACACGCCCAGCGCCGCAGGATGCCGGCAGGGTGGGCAGGGTGACACTGCCAATGTCACCACGGGCACCGTGTGTCACCACACAGAGCCCTGAGATTCCCAGGGCTGGTTATCACCGTTTCCTGCTCTCCCAGGAATGCAGGGCCCGGGCTGGATGCCACCGTCCTGCTGGCAGAGGTGGCCTGGCCGTTGGCTCCGTGGTGCCAGGGCTGCCACCTGAAAGGGACCCGCCGGCGCTGCCACCCCCGCTCGGTGTCACCGGCTGGCACAGGGGGCCTGATCCGGGCAGGAATGAGGAACACCGTGTCCTGCAGGGAGGCAGCAGGATAATTTACAGCCCCAAAATGAAGGCTGGAATGCAGGAAGGCTTCGGGAGGTTCAGAGCTGCTCCCGTGGGCGTTTGGGGCCGTTCGGTTCTCTGGGCTGGGGAGAGGCTTTGGGGTTTATCTGCCAGGGGGAATTGCTGGGTCACAGCTCGGGGCCTTTCCAGCCTGTCTCAGTGGTATGGGTTGATATAGTTTTGTTTTTAGTAAAAAAAATAGTTTTTTGTAGCTTCGTAAGGACGCATTAATTTTTTTGTGGAAGGGGTAAGGATTTATTAGAAGGTAATTTGGATTTATTAGAAGGTAATTTGGATTTATTAGAGGGTAATTTGGATTTATTAGAGGGTAATTTTTAGATATTGAGATTTTTTTGATAGAGATATTTTTAGATATTTTTAGATATTTAGATATTTGAGGTATTTTGATATCAGTTTAATTACTGAGGGAAGTTACTGAGAGAGGGGCCACCCTCCTGCTGAGACCATGTCCCCTGCGTGTGTCTGTGGGGTCAGCCCTGTCCCAGCCCCTTTTCTTCAAGGGCAGCTCCTCCCTGGGGGTGCAGCAGCAGGGATGTCCCCAAATTGAAGGATTTGTGGGGTCAAACACCCTGGCTTGGGGATCAGAGCACATTCTGGCAGTCAGAGCCAACCCTACCCAACCAAATTTCTGTCTGGAGCACCACAAGGACCTCCAGAGGAATCATCACCCCAAAAAGAGCCTGAGGGCCCTCAGAGAACACCTGGCTCTGGGCTGTGTCCTCACCTGGGGCTGGCCGGTGCTCCCTGGGCAGCCCTCAGGTCACCTTGAGCTGTTATCTTGTTTGTAAAGGAGGTGTAAGATATCTGCGAGCTCCAGGGGAACTCCGAATGTGCTCAGCAAGGTCTGCCCGAGGGACACGGGCAGCTCCTGGGGCTGGGTGGGAGCAACCCCAGCATCCAAAAATTCCTGCCCTTGGAGCAGCCCCAGGCCAAGGGGTGCCAGTGGAGCATCCCATTCTCCTGGAATTCAGGAGAATTCTTCCCCCTGAGCCCTCAAGGATTTCTGCCCACTCTGACGCAGCAGAGTCAACCCAAACGAGGCTCTTTTTTTTTGCTTAAACCTGTTGGATTCCTGTGAAGGGAGGTTTTCCAACCAAAAAAAAAAAAAAAAGGAATTTTCCCTCAAGAAAAAAGTGGGAAGGTGAGTGGAGGAGAACGTGTGTCTTCTGGCTTCCCCCAGGAGCAAGGGCAGGAAAGTGAGCGCGGTCCCATCGCTGCTGCTCTGTGGCCTCGGGCAACTCATTAAGGGCCGAACGCTCCGATGGGAGCGAGATAAGCCCTGAAATCAACTCGCTCATTGTTCGGGGCTCTGAGGTCAATGCCTGCAGAGGAGCTCAGGTGTTGGACGTGAGGACCTGGAGGAGGAGGAGGAGAAGGTCCTGTCGCCCCCGGTCAGAGACGTCAGCAGACAGATTTTTAGATGAAAGCGCTGCCTGCTTTGCATTTTTTTTAGGAGTTTGAGAAGTGTTGATGCTGCAGCCATGGTACGAGGCCGGGAGGCAGCTCAGAAATGTCCTGAAAGAGTGATTAAAGGGCATTGGGGTTAAATAAAGCGTTTCGGGCCAGAGGGATGCAGAATCCGGGTGGAATCTGGTGGGAGAGGGATTCCCTGCCCTGAGCCTCACCCAGGGCTGGAGGGAGCTTCACCCTGGCCCCTGGTCTGCTCCAGCCCCCTCCCCAGGGATGCTGGTGCCACCAAAACGGGCCAGAATAATAAACTTTCTAACACAATTTGAAGTATTTAATCTTTAAACTCCATCCAGCAGCTTCAGAAAAACGGAGGATTTCTATTTTGTGCATTATTTATCGCTGATGGCCTCGTGCAGGTCTAAGGGAGCATGGCCTCGTGCAGACCTGAGAGAACGTGGCCTCATGCAGGTCTGAGGGAACATGGCCTCATGCAGGTCTGAGGGAACGTGGCCCCATGCAGGTCTGAGGGAACATGGCCTCATGCAGGTCTGAGGGAACGTGGCCCCGTGCAGGTCTGAGGGAACATGGCCCCGTGCAGGTCTGAGGGAACATGGCCTCGTGCAGGTCTGAGGGAGCATGGCCTCGTGCAGGTCTGAGGGAACATGGCCTCGTGCAGGTCTGAGGGAACATGGCCTCGTGCAGGTCTGAAGGAACATGGCCTCATGTAGGTCTGAGGGAACATGGCCTCATGTAGGTCTGAGGGACCATGGCCTCATGCAGGTCTGAGGGAACATGGCCTCATGTAGGTCTGAGGGACCATGGCCTCGTGCAGGTCTGAAGGAACATGGCCTCATGTAGGTCTGAAGGAACATGGCCTCATGTAGGTCTGAGGGAACATGGCCTCGTGCAGGTCTGAGGGAACATGGCCTCGTGCAGGTCTGAGGGAACATGGCCTCGTGCAGGTCTGAGGGAACATGGCCTCATGTAGGTCTGAGGGAACATGGCCTCGTGCAGGTCTGAGGGAACATGGCCTCATGCAGGCCTGAGGGAGCTCAGCCAGGGCAGTGAGAGGAGGCAAATCCACATTTTTCCTTTCTGTCAGCACCAGTGGAGCTGTAGATCAGCACAGTTTGTGTCTGTCCACACTCTCAGAAGCTGCTCATTCCTCCAGGACAGAGTCCAGCCTATCTTGAACCTAAATCTGAAGAATTTGGGATATTCAAGCTCCTCCTGGGGCAGCAGGGACGCACCAGCAGGAGGCTGAGGCTGCTGCTGCTCTCCAGACACGGATCCCAGCAGAATTCCCTGGGGAAGGGGGTGCCCATCCCTGTGCCAAGGGCCACGCCCGGCCCGTGGGAGCCCTGCTGTGCCACCCTGGCACAGGCACCGTCCCATCCCGATAAAAACAGCCCGTCACAGGTTCCTGCAGCTGCTTTTGCCGCTGATTTCCTGTCCTGGGGTCTGTCCCATGGTGGGATCCTCCCCACAGCTCTCAGCACTTGCTGAGGGGTGGGGCAGCCCTGTGCCAGGCTGGCTGGGGACACCCTGCCTGCCCCATATCCCAGCGGGGTTATCCCATCCCAGCGGGGTGATCCTATCCCAGTGGGGTGATCCCACACCACATCCCAGGGGATGATCCCACACCACATCCCAGCAGGGTGATCCCATCCCATTGGGATGATCCCACCCTATATCCCAGCAGGGTGATCCTATCCCAGCAGGCTGATCCCACATCCCAGGGGATGATCCTGCCCCCACATCCCAGGGGATGATCCCATCCCAGTGGGATGATCCCACCCTATATCCCAGCAGGGTGATCCCATCCCAGCAGGGTGATCCCATCCCAGCAGGGTAATCCCACATCCGCTGTGATCCAGCTGCTGTCCCCAGCTGCGGGGATGTCACCCAAGGCCAGGGCTGGCTGCTGACTTCAGCGTGTCCCCGAGCTGCCTACCGGGCGGGCCACAGCCCCTAATCCTCCCGACATGCTGGCTCTCAGCCCTGCCACGTCCCCAGAGCCTGCTGTCTCCAGCCCCGGGGCCGGGCAGAGCGCTGTGGCCCCACACGACCCCACAGGTGGGTGTCCCCTGGGGTGGGACACGGTGACAGCACCTCCCAAGGGCTGGGGACAAAGGAGAAGCACCAAAATTCACTGTCCTGGGTGGGCAGTGAAGCAGAAGGTGAGGGGACAATTGTGCTTCAAACGTGGGTGGGCTGTGTGTCCCTTTTGAGGACAGTCACACCTGGGGGGACAGTCACATCTGGGAGGGACAGTCAGATCTGGGGGGACAGTCACACCTGGGGGGACAGTCACACCAACTCCATCAGTGTCACCCCTTAAGTGGGAGCTAGAGGATGGCTGTGCCTCAAACCTGGGCTGATTTTGTGTCCCTTTTGGGGACAGTCACACCTGGGGGGGACAGTCACACTTTTGAAGGGGGACAGTGACACCAACCCCATCAGTGTCACCCCCCTCACTGGGGTTGGGACAATGAGGCATTTGAGGAAAGGCACCACAGTCATTCAGGCAGTTCACAGCACCAGGAGCGTTCTTGACAAGAAATCCCACTGTGCCACACCCCGAGCCCTTCACCGCCGAGTGACAGGGACAGGAGTGGCCCCGGTGGCACAGGCAGAGCCCGGTGCTGACACCTCCGGAGGTGTTTACTGCCCTGCGGCCCGGCGGCACCGCGGGGCACAGATAAGGCTTTGCGTGATGCCCTGGCTTTGTTTTTCACGTCTGACGCCTTTGGAAGGTGACCTGGAACTTTGAACCGCTTGTATTTATCAGGTCGGCTTTGAAGTGGCTGAAGCCACTGCCCTACTCTCAGTCCCAGCTCCACGTTAATGGGGCTCCTGCTTCCAAACAGGAAAACTTGGGGTGTTTTTGATTCTCTTTGCAGATTTTAAAGGTATTTTCCAGTGCCTTTACTGAAATTCTCACATTTCAATAAAATAATTTAATCCCACCCAGCTCCAGGTGCCACAGCCTGGGGTAGGTGTGCGTTCAGGGCCATGATTTCATGGTGGGCTTGATGATCTCAGAGGGCTTTTCCAACCTGAATTATCCATTCTGTGATTCTTGGGCACTGCTGCCTGTGCCTGGGATGTGTCTCAGGAAGGAGCCGCTCTCTGTGAGGGATTTGTGATGCAAATTCTCCCTCTCCAACCCCAGAACCAGCCGGGCTCGGCAGGGCTGGTTCCACCAGGGAGCACAGAGCACACGCTGGGCTTGCAGAGCCCGTGGGATGAGGGTGAGGAGCTCTCAGGGGAAATCAAACCTCAAATCACTGAAGCAAACTGGGAGCCGGGGATTTCGGGTGAAATTTGGGGTGCTGATTCTTCAAACACTGAGGGCAGATCTTCCACAGAGGGGTTGGGGTGGTCCCTGTTTGGTGATCAGCATCAGGGTGGGATTTAATTGATTTTTGTTTTTATTGATTTTTGTCATTTCAGTGGGGGAATAAGAACCCGTAATGACAGCAGAGCAGCTGGGAAGGCTCTGGGTATTAAACTGGGCACTGTGGGCAGGAGAGGGCTCAGGTTGGGCTCCTCAGCAGTGGCCACAGGCCGGGGTGATCTCAGGAACTCAGGTGGCAGCTCAGGAACTCAGGTGGCTGCTCAGGAACTCACTGAGTCACACAAGGCAAATATTTTTCCCCTTTGATTTTCACCCTGAGAAAAATCTCCAGCTGACCTTGTTAATCCCACGTGTCGCAAACCTCCCCCTGTCCTTTATCGGGTTTCGGGATTGTGTTACCAGCTTAGCACCTCTGGCTGCTGCTGCCAGCATCCTGCCTGGCACCGTGCCACCCTGCCCCGGCCTGGCACCGTGCCACCCTGCCCCGGCCCGGCTGTGCCAGGGCTGCCCGGCCAGCAGGACACCCTGCCCGGCCAGCAGAACACCCTGCCCGGCCAGCAGAACACCCTGCCCGGCAGCGATGGAGGGAGAAGAAAAGCTGCAGGGCTGTGGCTGGCGCCGCACATCTGCCGGGTGTGTCAGCCAGGATTTCCACAGGGTGGTGATGCTGCAGGAGATCCCGAGGCTGCAGCATCCTTCAGGATCTTAATTCCTTGTCTGGAATGATGCACAGAGCGCTGGGGCCCTGCTCAGTTTGAGCCCAGCCCCTCAGAGCCTGCCCAAGGGCTGTGCCTGAAGCTCCAGTGTGGGCTCTGTATTTTCTGGGACTGAGGGAATCCAGTTTACATCCAGTTTACTGATGTGTAAACTCCTTTCCCAAGGGAAAACCTTCAACAGTTTTCCTCTTTTCCAAAACACCCTTCCCTGTTTTTATGAATGTTCCTTGCAGGTCACGGACTCTTCTCAGATTTTCTCAAAGCACTCTTCTTCTTCACCTCGTGTTTACCAAAGGGGAAGAAACGTCAGTCCTGAGTGACCAATCAGTGAAACATGGTATAAAGGGACAGAGGGGATTTGTAAAATAAAGTTTTCTTCTTCAGCCTCCTGATCAGAGCCGGTCTCTCTGTGTCTTCATTGCTCCACTGTGACACTCAAGGTCTGAGCCCAGCCCCTCTGGGCGCTCCTGCTGCCCCTGCCTGGAGCACCCAGGGGTGCAGGCGGACCCCGAGCCAAGGCTGCAGCTCCAGCACCCACAGCAGCCCTGGGCTTGTTCCAGAGGCCCAGCCCCGGCTCAGGGAGCACTGACAGCGTTTGTGTGACCCGCTCAGAGCCTCGGGTGTCCAAACTGCTGGGCTAAAACAGATCAGGGTTTTGTTTGCTGCCGGGGGAAGGGTGCGATGAGAAACAACCTCGCTGCTGGCCCGGACAGCGCTCAGGGTTCCCGCAGCCCCGGTGGGTGCCAGGATGGGGCTGGGGGATGCTGAGTGTGAGGGGGGCTCCGGGCGGGCACGGGGTGGGGAAAGGAAATAGTTAATGCCCCTCTCCTCCCTCTAGGAAGGGACAAATCCTCTCCCCGGCCCGGTGCCCAAATAAACAGGCGGAGCGTTGCGTAAGGACCGGGGTGGGAACTCTCCGTTCCTTCGCTCTCCTCGGGTCCTGCTCCAGCTCTGCAGCCCCCCGGGCCCGGCCCTGGCTCAGGTTTCACCCTCCCTGAGCTCACCTGCCGGCCCCTGCCACCCATGGGTGCTGTCACCACGGGCAGCTCCGGGTGGTGCCCCCGGGCCGCTCTGTGGGGCTGGGGGGGTCTGGAGGAGGGCAGGGGGTCCCTGGTGACCTCCCCGGGAATCTGAGTCCATCCTGAGGCCAGGGGGATGCTGCAGCCCCGGGTGATCCAGGGCAGCCCCGGCTGCTGGAAGGATCGCGGAGCGAGCGGGATGGATGCAGGAAGGGAAGCGGGAACCGAGCTCTGCCCCAGCGGGCTCCCTCTGCCGACTGCCGCCCCGGCCAGGCCCCGTCTGCACACCCACCTCGCACCTCCCCTCTCCCCTGATCCAAAATTTGCACTAGAATAAAATAAAATAAAATAAAATAAAATAAAATAAAATAAAATAAAATAAAATAAAATAAAATAAAATAAAACAAAATTAAATTAAATTAAAAATAAAATAAATAAAATAAATCAAAGTAAAATAAAATAAAATAAAATAAAATAAAAATAATAAAATAATAAAATAGCCAGACCCACAATTCATCCCCCAGCCCCAAGAAGCTGAACAGGCTCAGAGAGGAAAGTCTGGAGTCCTCACCCCACCTTCCTGCTGTGGGACTTGGGGAGTAATTAGCAACACATAAATATAAATAAAAATGAAATATTTAATTTTCTTAAAAAAAAAAATCGAGTACCCTTGACAAAGTGCTTTTTTGAGAATCCTCCCCAGCCAGGTGGGAGGGGGAAAGTGTTTGATGAGGAAATGCCTGACAGGAGGGGAAACTGAGGCACGGAATTGTTGTTTCCACAGTGGTCAGTGCCAGGAGGGCCCCAAGCCGAGGCCACCAGCCCTGACTGTCCCCTCAGGCCAGCCTGTGCCCACCCTGGGAGCCACCGGGCAGGGTGACCCGCGGTGACAAGGCCGTGGTCCCTGGAGAGGCATCACCCACATCCCCGGCACTGTCACTGCAGGGACACCGCCCGCTCGGGTGCCACACGGGGGGACAGGGCCACCGTGACACCGAGGCCATCGGGACGCTCGGAACATCAGCTCCAGAGCCAATCCCGGGCTGTGCCCTGGCACGGCCGGGCCCTGCAGGCACCCTGGGGTGGGCAGCGGGCACAGACCCCCAGCAGGGCTCCGGCTGCGGGGTCAGCAGCAGCTCTGCTTGGGCTTGTCATTGGGAGTGAGCTTGATGGAGTCGGTTAAATAACTCTCAAAAATCCCTTTGTACTGGAAAAAAGAAAAAAAGAACAGAGAAGGGAAAGGATGAGTGAGCCCAGCTCAGAGCTGCCTCCGGTGGGGACAGGAAAACAAATCCCCCTGCCCCAAAGAGCAGCAGCAGGATGTTGTTTATGCCCTCCAAGAGTCCTGGGGGAGGTGGCAGCTCCTGGCCTGCAGCTCTGGTTTTCACGTGAGGATGGGGAAAAGGCTGAGCTTCAGCCCTGGCTTGTGATTTAAAGGCAAAACCCAGGGAAAAGCCACCCAGCGCAGGGCTTGGGGACACCAGTGTCGCCGTGGCACGGCCGCTAGAGGACAGTGCTGGCGCGCTGTGGGTGCCACACACCGGGAAAAGGAAACGGCGACTCCTACTCCGATCGATTTCGGGTCAAACGTTTCTCATTCCCGGGGATCTCTGGTGCAGCAGGAGCTGCTCCATACGGGAGGATCTGTCAGACCAGCCCCGGCCGGAGCCGGTTCCCTCCCGAATCCTCCCCTCGGGGCCGGAGGATGCTCCCTAATCCTCCCCTCGGGGCCGGAGGATGCTCCCAAATCCTCCCCTTGGGGCCGGAGGATGCTCCCTAATCCTCCCCTCGGGGCCAGAGGATGCTCCCAAATCCTCCCCTCGGGGCCGGAGGATGCTCCCAAATCCTCCCCCTCGGGGCCAGAGGATGCTCCCGAATCCTCCCCTCGGGGCCGGAGGATGCTCCCAAATCCTCCCCCTCGGGGCCAGAGGATGCTCACCGTGCTCAGCGCCTGCTTCGCCAGGGTCTCGAAAGCCTCGGCCACGTTGATGTTGTTCTTGGCACTGACCTCGAAGTACGGGATGTCCTTCTCCTTGCACCAGGCTGAGGCCGTTTCCTTGGGCACCTGTGGGATGGGAGGATGGAGCCACAGCTCAGGGATGGGACACGGAACCCTCCCACCCATCCAGGGGCTGCCCGAGGGTGGCATTCCTGCTGCCTCTGGTGGGGACAGGAAAACAAATCCCCCTGCCCCAAAGAGCAGCAGGAGGATGTTGCTTATGCCCTCCAAGAGTTCTGGGGGAGGTGGTAGCTCCTTGCCTGGAGCTCTGGTTGTCACAGAATCACAGAATCTCACACAGAATCACACACAGAATCACTCACAGAATCACTGAATCCCACACAGAATCACAGAATCATGTAATCACAGAATCACAGAATCACCAGGTTGGAAGAGACCTCCAGGATCATGAAGTCAAACCCAACCCAACCTCAACTAAACCCATGACACCCAGTGCCATATCCAGGCTGTTCTCAAACACATCCAGGGATGGTGACTCCACCACCTCCCCAGGTCAGACCATTCCAATACTTTATCACCTTTCTGTAAAAAACTTTTCCCTGATATCCAGCCTGGATTTCCCTTGGTGCAGCTCGAGGCTGTGTCCCCTTGTTCTGTCAGTGCTGCCTGGAGAAAGAGCCCAAGCCCAGCTGAGCACAGGCACCTTTCAGGGAGCTGTGGAGAGTGATGAGGGCACCCCTGAGTCTCCTTTTCTCCAGGCTGAACAAGCTCAGCTCCCTCAGCCGTTCCTCACAGGGTTTGTGTTCCCAGCCCCTCACCAGCCTCGCTGCCTCCTCTGGACACACTCAAGCATCTCAATGTCCTTTGATGCGTTGCCCAAAAATTAATTTTAATAATACAAAAAACCCCAAACCTTTTCCTAATATCCAGCCTGTATTTCCCTTGGTGCAGCTTGAGGCTGTGTCCCCTTGTTCTGTCAGTGCTGCCTGAAGAACTGAGGACAGGGAAAAGGCTGAGGTGAAGGATCAGCCCTCAAAACCCTTTGGACCCTACGGCATCCCAGTCATACAATCATGGGATTGTTTATGTTAGAAAAGACCTTCAAGATCATCATTAACCCAGCACTAAACCATGTCCCCAAGTGCCACATCCAAACCACGTCCCCCAGCACGACTTTTAAATCCCTCCAGGGGTGGTGACTCCACCACTGCTCCCTCCCCCCTTACCTGCCGGTCACTGAGGTCTATCTTGTTCCCCAGCACGACCATGGGGAAATCCTGTTCCCTGGGAATGACCTTGTCCAGGAAATCATCTCTCCAGTTGTCCAGGGCCTCGAAGGACTCCCTGTCTGTCACGTCGAAGGCCAGCATGCAGCCATCCGAGCCTTTGTAGAAGGTCGACACCATGGACCGGAATCGCTCCTGTCCCCCCGTGTCCCAGATCTGGGGCAGAGGAGGGCACAGATGGACACAGCACACGAGCAGGGTGGGTGCTGCAGCCCAGGGGAGCAGCTTCAGGGGGTGCTGGGCCCCCAGAATTCCTGTGGGATTCCAGGGCAGTTTACAGATGCTAAAAATCAGGCTCTGAAATTCAGGCTGTGGGAACCAGGCTTTGAAAATCAGCTCTGAAAATCAGGCCCTGAATATCAAGCTTTGAAAATCGGGCTCTGAAAATTGGGTTCTGAATATCGGGCTCTGGAAATCAAGCCCTGGAAATCAGGCTTTGAAAATCAGGGTCTGAAAATCAGGCACTGGAAATCAAGCTCTGAAATTCAGCTCTTAAAATCGGGTTCTGAAAATTGGCCTCTGAAAATCAGGCTCTGAAATTCAGCTCTCAAAATCAGCTCTCAAAATTGGGCTCTCAAAATCAGGCTCTGAAAATTTGCCTCTGAAAATCAGCTCTGAAAATCGGGCTCTGAAAATCAGGCTCCCAAAATCAGACTCTGAAAGTCGGGCTCTGAAATTCAGGCTCTGAAACTCGGTCTCTGCATGTCCAGCCCTGCACCTCATGACCCTGGCGGGCACTCGGGCACAGCAGATGGGACACCCACGTCCCTTGGGCACCCTGGGCAGTGCCAGCTCTCCCCGCTCACCTGCAGCTTCAGGGGGGTGCTGTCCACAGCGAGCACCTTGGTGAGGATGCTGGCGCCCAGCGTGGTGCGATAATCCTCGTAGAACGTCTTGTGCACGTACTGGTGCAGCAGAGAGGTCTTGCCCACGCTGGTGATGAGGAAAGGGGCACTGGTGAGGGGGTGGCAGGGGCAGGGGACACCCAGCACACGCTGGGGGTTCCCTCCCTCCCTCCCTGGGCAGCTCCTTACCCCAGAGCTCCGATGATGATGATCTTCAGATCCACCTTCTTGCTGGCATCCATGGACGGGCCCTGTGGGACCAGAGGGGTTCATGGGGCTGTGGGGGTGGCACTGGCTCGTGGTCACCCTGGGGTCCTGTCCCTGCTCCCACCCTGACACCCTGGGATGTGGCTGTGTCCTGACAGTGCCAGCGCCATGCCTGTGCCATGCCAGCACTTGGTGGGGACACAAAACCCCTGTGCCACATCAGCATGTGCATCCCTGCCACAGTAGGGACACAAAACCTCCTGTGCCATGCCAGCACATGTGTCCCCGCCTTGGTGACACAAAACCCCCTGTGCATGTGCACGTGTCCTCACCGTGGTGGGGACATAAAACCCCACATGCCATGCCAGCACACGTGTCCCCTGCCATGATGAGGACACAAAATCCCCCATGCCATGCCAGCATATGTGTCCCCTGACATGGTGACACAAAACCCACCCCGTGCCATGCCAGCATGTGTGTTCCCGCCATGGTGGGGACACAAAACCCCCCCATGCCAAGCCCGGCATGCCAGTGCCATGCCAGCGCTTGATGGGGACACAAAACCTCCTGTGTCATGTCAGCACGTGTGTCCCTGCCATGGTGACACAAAACCCCCTGTGCCATGCCAGCACGTGTGTCCCCACCATGATGAGGACACAAACCTCCCGTGCCATATCAGCACACGTGTCCCTGCCATGGTGACACAAAACTCACCCCGTGTCATGCCAGCACTTGTGTCCTCACCGTGGCAGGGACACAAAATCCCCCTTGCCATGCCAGCACGTGTGTCCCAGCTGTGCCAGGGACATAAAACCCCCAGTGCCATGCCAGCACGTGTGTCCTCACCGTGGCAGGGACACAAAATCCCCCTTGCCATGCCAGCACGTGTGTCCCAGATGTGGCAGGGACATAAAACCCCCTGTGCCATGCCAGCACGTGTGTCCTCACCGTGGCGGGGGCACATAACCCCCCGTGCCATGCCAGCACGTGTGTCCCAGCTGTGGCAGGGACATAAAACCCCCTGTGCCATGCCAGCACTTGTGCCCCTGCCAGGTGGGGACACAAAACCCCCCGTGCCATGCCCGGCATACCCGTGCCATGCCAGGACCCGTGTCCCCGCCATGGTGCGGACACAAACCCCACCCCGTGCCGTGCCAAGCCCGGCCCACGTCCCCGCCCGCGCCGGGCTCCGGAGGATCCGAGCACGCCCGGACTCGCCGGTTCATCACCATTCAAAGCTGCCGGGAGCCACTGCCCTGCCTCTCCCACCCCCTCTAACCCAATCCCTCCCCCTAGGCCTGGCACACACGCCTGGGGTCCTGCTGAAAATTAAATTATTAAAGAAGACCCCACAAGTGGAATTCCTTGGTGCCTCAAGCGTCCCCGCCCGGGAGCACCCCGAGGTGTCCCCATTATGTCCCAGTGTCCCTACACGCCCTGAGCCTGGCCAGGACCCCTGAAACCCCTCCCCAAGTGGCACCAACATCCTCCAGCCGCCCCAGCATCCCCACGGCAGCGTCCGACACCGCCGGCCAAGGCAGGGATGGAAACGCTGGCAGCCTCATCCCTGCATTTTTCCCTGATGCGCTGGCCAGCCCTGCGCCATTCCCCCTCGGAACACCAGCGGGGAGCTCTGAGCTGTGGGGTCCGGGTTCCCCCTGTCCCCTCTGCCACCCGTGCCCAGCCGCGGGCAGCATCCTGGGCACAGGCAGAGCCTCGTGTCTCAGTGCACACAAACCTCCCAGTCCTTCCGCCAGCTTTTTTGGGGGGAAGCCAGATGTTTTAAAACTCAAAATGGAGTTTAAAAACAGATGTTGCAAACCAGATGTTTTTAAACTCAAAATGGAGTTTTCCTCTCGTTGTTGCTCAGCCCGGCTGCTCCTCGGGGACTCACCTGCACAGCGCTCACCTGCCGGGGCATCCGCGGCTCCCGGCTCCGGGGAGGGGACAGGCGGGAGAGGAGGATCCGGGGCAGGGCGGCCGGTCCCTGCCCTGCCGGGGAAGGCGGCTGCGGGGCCCGTGACATCAGCAGAAAGGGGCCGAGATCCCGCCGGGGCTGGAGGAGGAGGGCGCTGCCATGACCGCGGGTTTTCCCTCGATGCCGGGGCTCTGCCGGGTGTCCCCGCCTCGGGGTCCGATGGGGAAGGGGAGCAAGGTTCTCCTCCGCTGATGGAGTTTGGGGTTGACTTTTGGCCTCTCCTCTGGCTCAGAATCCCCTCGGCTCCTTTCTGCCACCTCCCCGGGATATTTTATCTGAGTCCCCGCTGGGGGATTATTGAGGGATGAGGACAAAAAGCCAGGCGGGGCTGTGGGCAGCATCCCTGGAGCCATCCCGGACTTCCCTCTGCTATCCTGGGATGGGATAAGAGGATTTGGGAGCTGGGGACGGGCGAGGAGGAGCTGGGATCCCTCGGAGGAGCTCCGAGTGCTTCGTCTCCTTTTCCAGTCAGGAGAGGAGCAGGGTGGGAATCAGGAACATTTCCAGCCCCTCTGTGCCACATCCCCCAGCCCTCAGGGGTCCCACCCAGCACCCACAGGCAGTACGGGCACCCCAGAAACGCCCCAAAAAGAGAGAACAGAGATGGTGACGGCTGCAGGAGGATGTGTTCAATCAGCAAATCGGATTTTGGGGGTCTCAATCCCCAGAAACACCCCAAAAAGAGGGAACAGAGCTGGTGATGGCCGCAGGAGGATGTGTTCGATCAGTAAATGGGATTTGGGGGTCTCAATCCCCAGAAACACCCCAAAAAGAGGGAACAGAGCTGGTGATGGCTGCAGGAGGATGTGTTCGATCAGTAAATGGGATTTGGGGGTCTCAATCCCCAGAAACACCCCAAAAAGAGGGAACAGAGCTGGTGATGGCTGCAGGAGGATGTGTTCGATCAGTAAATGGGATTTGGGGGTCTCAATCCCCAGAAACACCCCTCAAAAAGGGACAGCTGGTGATGGCTGCAGGAGGCTGCGTTCAATCAGTAAATGGGATTTTGGGATCTCAGCTGCCCCCACGGAGCAATCCGAGCGCCAGGTGGGTGCCCAGGGCTCTCTGGAGTGGGGAAACCTGCTTGGCCACGGCCGCAGAGGCAGAGCTCTGCCTCCCAACATGCAAGGGCAGGTCCTGTGCCTGTGCTGAGCATTCTGGAGGGTTTGGGGTTTGCAGTGCGACCGGGGTGTCCCTCATCCACAAACCCTCCCTCATCCTGAACCAGTAGCCTCCCAGTTTCTGCTGGTCCCCCTGCCCAGGTTTTGGGATGCCTCCAGGACCACTTTTGCCTTTGCTTTGCCATTTCCAGCATTTTTGTAGATTTTTTTTCCCCTCACAGACCCTGATGGGATCTCAGGGAGGATCGCTGCACTCAGCAGGACAAACCTTCCTCCCCCTCCTCTCCAGGCATAATTTTGGGACCTGTCTGGCCAGAAAAATCTGTTTTTCCCCCCAGAGGGCAGGCACTGGGAGGAGCTGGGCTGAGGCAGGAGAACCTGAGCCAGTTCTCACCAGCGGTGGGGAAAAGGCTGAGGTTTCCCTGGAGCAGCTCTCTCCTAATCCCTGTTTTCAGCCCCTTTTTCACCATCCTGCTTCACCTTTGCTCTTACAGAGAGAATTTATTGTTCAAGCTCCCCCCAGAACAACTTCTGCCCTCGTTTCCCTCTCGTGTTCCTGCTGGGGCAGGGGTTGCTCACGCTGTCAGATGATCAAAGCCTCTCCACACTGCTGGGGCTGGGGTTTGTGGTCAATCCCAAACTGCAGCTGGTGCCCAGGGCCACTTCTGCTTTTGCCCAGGGGTCTGTGCCCACCAGAGTACACCAACCTCAACTCTGGCTTTCGTTTGGTTGCATGGGTAAAGTGATTTTTCTCTCCTAATCCCCCCTGGGCTGAGGTTCTGCCTGGATGGAGGCAGTGGGAAGGAGGTGATGGCCGAGCTCAGCAGCTCCAGCCACCACAGCTCCAGTCCCATGCTCAATTCCGAGGAACAGGCGTGGGTTCTGTGGCCCGTGACTGTGAGGGAGGTGACGAAAGCCAGGCTGGGGCTGACACAGCCGGGGGAAAGGAGAGGACGGGCTGTGCCCTGCAGGGCTGTGGGAGTGAGAGAAAGGGAAGGAAGCAAAGGAAGTGTTCCCTGTGCTGTTCAGCCTCCCTGGGGACAGCAGGGTCGCTCGTTTTGGGGATGCTCGCATTGTTTGGGCAACTTCTCCTCACCCCAAACCTGTCAAGAGGGCACGGAATGCTCTGAGATCCCAAAAACAACAGCAGGGCAGTCCTGGACACAGAATGATCTGAGATCCCAAAAATACAGCACCAGAGCAGTCCTGGGCACAGAATGATCTGAGATCCCAAAAATACAGCACCAGAGCAGTCCTGGGCACAGAATGATCTGAGATCCCAAAACCAGAGCACCAGAGCAGCCCTGGGCATGGAATGACCTGAGATCCCAAAAATACAGCACAAGGAACAGTCCTGGGCATGGAATGCTCTGAGATCCCAAAAACACCACCAGAACAGCCCTGGACAACTGCAGGCCAGGCCAGCTCTCACTGCCAGCTGCAGTTTGGGGAGACTGGGTGGCCTCTGTCATACTGGGGGAACTCGATGCTCCCCCCAGCCCCTGGGCTCGTGCTCAGCAGCACCTCGGCGTGCTAAGGGTTAAGGTGGAAGAGGGACAGGAGACCTTTGTCCAGCTGCCCCAGCACCTTATCTGGGACCGCGGCAGGGGTGAAGTCAACACAGGAAACGGCACCGAGCCCACACCGGTCCCTCGGTCAGCAGCACAATCGGTGCCTCGGGGTAAGGCAGATATCCGTGTTTATTGCAAACCACAAGGCCCAGCCGCAAAGTTCACAGCCAGATCTGAATATTCCAGAGCTCCCTGAAGGCTGCCCTGCCCTGGGATGGACGGAGCAGCCACCAAGCCTGGCCTGGGACAGGGACACCCCAGCAGCCGGGCCCAGGCACTGCCGGCCTCACTTCAGGGTCAGCGGGGGAAGCAGAGCAAAGGCCTGGATAAAAATAACTTTTTTTGGTGCTTCCCTTTCTGGCTGCCTCGGGGTGCATCGCTGGTGAGCCACAGCTGCTCGGGCATTGTCACACTGCCCTCAGCCAGTCACGTGTGCCACTGTGACTCCTGGGGACACCCATGGCCAGCAGCCCCCACAGACCCCACAGCGCCTCACAGCCCCCCAGACACCCCACAGCCCCCACAGCCCCTACAGCCCCCCAGACCCTTCACAGCCCCTCATAGTGCCTCACAGTCCCCACAACCTCCCACAGCCCCCCAGACACCCCACAGACCTCCACAGCCCCTCAGATCCCTCACAGCCCCTACAGCCCCTACAGCCCCACAGGCCCTCACAGCCCCCACAGCCCCCACAGACCCTACAGCCCCCCCAGAAACCCCACAGACCTCCACCGCCCCTCAGATCCTTCACAGCCCCTCACAGCCCCCCGACACACCACAGCCCCCACAGACCCTACAGCACCCCAGACACCCCACAGCCCCCCACAGCCCCTCACAGGCCCTACAGCCCCTCACAGCCCCACACATCTCCCCACAGTCCCCACAGCCCCTGAGACACCCCATAGCCTCCTGCAGCCCCTCACAACCCCCCACAGGCCCCACAGCTCCTCACAGCCCCTCACAGCCCCACAGACCCCCAATACCCACAGGCCCCCACAGTCCTCACAGCCCCCCAGACCCCTCACAGCCCCTCACAACCCCCCACAGGCCCCACAGCTCCTCACAGCCCCCACAGGCCCCCCAGAACCACCACAGCACCCCCCCCAGATCCCCCTCCCAGCCCTCACAGCCCCCAACAGCCCCCACAGCCCCCGACTCCCCACACTTTGATCCAGCCCAGGGCTCAGCAGCTGCTTTGCCCTTTTTGCTTCAAGGACCCACCAAGTGCTGTTGTCCTTTTAAGTTCCCCGAGGGAATCAAGGCAAAGTTCGCTGGAAATCACCAGGATTGCTCAGGGAGTTTTGTGGCACAGAAAGAGCCCCAGGGTCTTTCCAGTCTCCTGGTTACCTTCTTGTTTACCAGCACCAGCTGAGGAAAGGTGCATTCCCAGTGCTCCCCTGGGCCCTGGGATGCTCAGGGATGGCCACAGGGATTTCTGCTCTACCTGGGCAAAGCCTCCTCTTCTCTCTGCCCCTGTGGGAATCCCAGGGAAGCTCCAGCTTTGCTGGGAGTGCAGCCCTGGCAGTGCCGTGGATCACCCAGGGAGGAGGACAGGGCACAGGCCAGGAGGGTTTAATCTCCCTTTGGGATGTGCAGGGTTTCTGCTGACAGAGCCATGAGCAGTTTGGGGTTTATTAAAGCTTTTATTGGCTCAGGATTCAAACCCCGAGAATGTGCAGAGCAGATCACAGAGCTGCTCAAGAGGTTTTAATATCACAGCGTCCTGGCACAGGCTGAACTCCTGCTGGGCGCTTCAGCTGCACCCCTGGGTGTCCCCTTCCCCCTGGGGACACTGAGGGGGACATGGTGACACCCACTGCCCTGCCAAGGTCCGTTCCTCTGCTGCCCCGAGGATGTCACAGCCCTAAGGGACGGTGGGGGCCAAGCCCACCATGTTGTTGCCACGGTCGAAGACGGAGTAGAACTGACGGATGAAAACATCACCCAAAATCCAGAGGGGCCCTGTGGGAGGGGGGACATCGTTCCCCTGGAAGCCACTGGTGCAGAAGGTGATGCCATCACCGCTCTCCTGGGGAAGGAGAAGTGGAAAGCTGGGCATGAAGCCAAGAGCCTGGTGGGCATGAAAACACCCAGGAGCAGTGGCTCAGCAGAAACCAGCAGGGTTTGTCACCCTTGGGGACACCCTGCCAGCTCCTGGCAGTGTGGGGCTGGGCCACCTTTGCCCCTGGAGCAGCTGGGATTTGGGGTGGAGGGAGCCACAGCCATACCACAAGGGTGTAAGCCTGGGCGCTGAGTGTGTAGGGCAGCCCGTTGATGGTGAAGGTCAGGTCAGGCATCTCATCGAGGCTGCTGCACTCCACGGCGTACTGCAACACAGCCGGGGGCTCAGGGGCTGCCCTGGGGGTCCCTTCCAGCAGGGAAAGGTCCCCAAGGCTTTGTCCCCACCCTGGCTTATAGACTTGATATTTCTGAGCCTGAGAGAATTTTCAGCTTGCTAACTTGCAAGCTCCTTTCCCAAAGGAAAACTTTCAACAGTTTTCCTTTCCTAAAACATCTTTGTCCTTTTCCCAAAATATTTCTAAGTGGACAGTAGTTTTTTCTCATCACAATCTTTCCCAGCTGTTGTTTTCTATTATTATTTTATTCTATTATTATAATTTTATTTCTATTATAATTTTATTTCTATTATTATTTTATTTCTGTTATTATTTATTTCTATTATTATTTTAACCAATAAAAAGAGGTGTCAGTCCTGCTGACCAATGAATACCTTTTTTAGCCAAGCGTGCTATATAAGAAGCAACAAGATTGTAAATAAAACCTTTCCGATGTTCTCTTTGTCAAAACTGGAGTCAAACTATCTTTATTTTGTGTCTGCCACCTGGCTCTCACCTCTCCATCCACAGCCACGGCCCCGATGAGGTTTTGCAGCTCTTTGATCTCCTTGGTGGGGCCGGCGATGAGCGACGTGCCCGTGTCCACGATGGCCTGGCAGCCGTTGGCACAGAAGGTCACTGTCCCACCCAGCTGGATGCTGGAAAGAGGGGACAAGGAGCAGGAGGGCTTTGTGCTGCTCTGCCAGCCCAGCCCTGCCCTTCCTCCCCGCCCAGCACTGCTCACTTGTCCAGCTGGATCTGCCAGTAGCCCTGCTGGGTGACCGGCACCCAGTTCAGGGGCCCTGTGAAGCGGGAGGTGTCAAAGCCCCCAAAAAGCAGCTCTCCTCCTTGGGGGGACTCGGGGTTCCTGCAGGGAGGAGAACACATGAGAGATTTTTGTCCATTTAGCGTGGATTTACCCTGAATTCCTCCCCACAAATGCTGTAAGGCCAGAGGTCTGTGATGCTCAATCTGGTACCAAAACCCCCTTCATTATCTCAGTAAATATCTGTATCTTAGCAGCTCCCCAAAGCAATGCCAGACTCCAATCAACATGCCAGAGCAAAACCCCTTCATTATCTCAGTAAAATATCTATATTTCAGCAACCCCTCCTGCCCCCCAAAGCACTGCCAGGCTCTGAGCAACATCCCGGAGCAAAAACCCCCTTCATCACCTCAGTAAAAAAAATTTAGCAGCCCCTCCTGTTCCCTAAAGCACTTCCAGACTCCAAGTGACATCCCAGAGCAAAACCTCCTTCATTATCTCAGTAAAATATCTGTATTTTAGCAGCCTCTCCTGCTCCCTAAAGCACTGCCAGACTGAACAACATCCCAGAGCAAAGCCATGTCGATATGGACTCATGTAGACAGAGAAAATGGGCAGGTCCACCAGATTTTGGGCTATCGAAAGACCATTTTTGCACCCCTGTTGAAGACAGGGGTGACCCCATCCATGGCCAGGGAAGGGTAAACCAGCCCCAGGAGGGGGCTGTAAGACCAGAGATCTGCAATGCTTGATCTGCTACCAAACCCCCTTCATTATTTCAGTAAAAAATCTGTATTTTAGCAGCTCCCCAAAGCAATGCCAGACTCCAAGCATCCCAGAGCAAAGCCATATCCATACGGGCTCATGTAGACAGAGAAAATGGGCAGCTCCACCAGGTTTTGGGCCATCATGTTGTCGAAGACAGGGGTGACCCCATCCACAGCCAGGGAGGGGTAAGCCAGCCCCAGGATCCCATCAAACTCAGCATCCAGGAAGGCTTTTCCGGGCTCGCTGATGCTCTCTGCAAACTGCTGGTTGCTCACGGTCACTCCCTCCACCTGCAGGGAGGAGGAGGAGGAGGAGGGGGTTCTGTGGGGGTGCCCAGCCCATGGGTGAGTCCTGGGCACGTTGTCCAGGGCAGGGCAACCCAAAGGTCACTCACGGCCACTTGGTCGGATCCGATGATCCCGGTCAGGCTCCCGGTGCCGTACTGGATGGAGAAGGGGGTCCCAATCACCTGGTAGGTGCTGGACTGGGTTGGTTGGAACCTGGTGTGCTTAGCTGGGCAAGGAGATGGGATCTGTCACCAGAAATGTCTTTTTTTTGTGCACAGCTGCAGCTGCCAGGAGCCCCCAGTGACGGCGCAGCGTGGTGTCACTAAAACTGCTGGTTATGGGGGCTCTGCTGAGGGGTGTGCTGGGGTTTTGAGGGGGGGAAAGCCTCTCCCATTTCAGTCTGATGAAGGGTGCAAGGGCTATAAAGGGGAGCAGGATCAGCAGCATTTAACAAGTCCCAAGGTGAGCACTGCAGCCCCTGGTCACAGCCAGCAGCAGCCCCACAGGCACTGCAGGATCCAACCCCATTCCCCAATTCCTGCTGGGCTCCAGGGCAGCCACAGGGCTGCTCAGAATCACAGAAACACAGAATCACAGAATCATTAGGCTGGTAGAGACCTCCAGGATCATAGAGTCCAACCCAACCCTAACCTCAACTAAACCCATGACACCCAGTGCCAAATCCAGGCTTTTCTTAAACACATCAGGGATGGTGACTCCACCACCTCCCCAGGTCAGACCATTCCAATACTTTATCACCTTTCTGTAAAAAACTTTTCCCTGATATCCAGCCTGTATTTCCCTTGGTGCAGCTCGAGGCTGTGTCCCCTTGTTCTGTCAGTGCTGCCTGGAGAAAGAGCCCAAGCCCAGCTGAGCACAGGCACCTTTCAGGGAGCTGTGGAGAGTGATGAGGGCACCCCTGAGTCTCCTTTTCTCCAGGCTGAACAAGCCCAGCTCCCTCAGCCGTTCCTCACAGGGTTTGTGTTCCCAGCCCCTCACCAGCCTCGCTGCCTCCTCTGGACGCGCTCGAGCGTCTCAACGTCCACCCTGAACTGAGGGACAGAGCTGGACACAGCACTGAGTGTCCATCCTAAACTGAACTGGACACAGCACTGAGTGTCCATCCTAAACTGAGGGGCAGAGCTGGACACAGCACTCAGTGTCCATCCTAAACTGAGGGACAGAGCTGGACACAGCACTCAGTGTCCATCCAAAACTCAGGGATGTTCTGGTCTCACAGCATCAGCCCAGGCTCTCTGGGGCTGGCTGATTTCTGACAGCCCCAAAAAGCCACATTTGTCCCCTGCTGAGCCCCCTGGATTTTCTGTCACCTCTGTTAGGGAGGTCCCCAAGGCCCTGGGGTTGTGGCCCCGTGGCCTGTCCGGGGTCAGGGGGTCCCCACTCACCACAGGCTTTGCTGACACAGTAGACAGAAGGCACCCAGAGGTTGGAGGAGCCCGTGTCGAACACCACAGTGAAATTCTGGGGCGGGGTCCCAATGGAGATCTGCCCAAAATATTCCATCTGCCAAAGAAGGAGGGGCAGAGAGAGCCGTGAGCCACCAGCACAGCCAGAAATGCCAGAAAACGGAGCCTGGGGGGTCTGCAGGGGCTCAGGGTGGGATCTGTCACTGCCACGCTGTGCCAGGTGCAAAAAAGGAGACAAATATTTAATGAACAGCAGTGGGGACTGAGGATAAAAGGCAGCACGGTGGGTTCAGGGGGCCCTGAGGGGACCCTGGCCACCAGGCAGGGGCTTTGGGGACAGGGGAATTGGGCAATGGGATCCCCCTGGGTAATTCTCCCCCCACTCCCGGCTGCTCTGTCATGGACTCTGCCCTGAAAATCGTGTAACTTGAATTTTGGGGTAAATCTGTCTGCAGGGGCATGGGCAGAGCTCAGCGGGGCGGGAGGAGCTGGCAGTGAATGCCCTCCCCTGTCCTCATCCTCACATTCCCGGGGATAAAGCACCGGGCGGGCAGTGGGGATTTTTGGGAAGTGTTTTGGGCATCGGGCACAGCTTGGGCAATCTGAGGCTGCTCTGTGCCCCCCTGCTCACGTCCAGGTAGTTGATGAGGGGCTCGTTGGTCTCCGAGAAGGCGGCACAGTCCTGGCTGCTCGTGTCCAGCCCTCCCTGGGCTCTCCAGAGGTGCCAGAGCTGCCCCCGGTCCCGCAGCAGCTTCCGCGGGGAGCGGCGCCGGGTCAGGGGCACCCTGCGGGCAACAACGGTCCTGTTCACTCCTGTGGGTGTCCTGTGCCCACCCTGAGTGTCCTGGTCACTCCCGTGGGTGTTCTGTATCCACTCTGAAGGCCCTGGTCACTCCCGTGGGGGTCCTGTACCCACCCTGAGTGTCCTGGTCACTCCTGTGGGGGTCCTGTATCCACCCTGAGGGTCCTGGTCACTCCTGTGGGGTCCTGTGCCCACCCTGAGGGTCCTGGTCACTCCCGTGGGTGTTCTGTGCCCACCCTGAGTGTCCTGGTCACTCCTGTGGGGGTCCTGTACCCACCCTGAGGGTCCTGGTCACTCCTGTGGGGTCCTGTGCCCACCCTGAGGGTCCGGGTCACTCCTGTGGGCACTGCCCCTGTCCTGCAGTCCCTGTGCCCACCCTGAGGGTCCCGGCACCCCCAGGATGAAGGGTCAGAGCCCACATCCCCTCACCGCAACAATTTCCAGCCCGGGCACAGCAGAAGAAGAGCATTGGATGTGCTTTAGGGGACAGGAAATCCAGGCCAGAGCCGGCAGTGCCCCCACAGGCAGCTCGGTGTCACTGAGGGAGGGGACCTCGGGGACGGGCAGGATGAGCAGAGCCAAGCGCCACCCAGGCTGGATTTTTGTGCCCTCCCTGCTTGCCCAGACCCCTCCAGCTGCTGCCAGGCTGTGCCCAGAGCCCCGGAGAACCCCAAAATCCCAGTGCGGTGCCAGTGCTCCAGCACAGCCACTGAGCTCTGGCACCCCTCACACTCCTGGCACCGCCAGCACCCTCAGAACGAACCCTGGGGAGCCGGGCTGCACCCTGAGGAGCCGACTGCATCCCGGGGATCCCCACAGCACCCCGGGGACCCCCGCTGCACCCTGAGGACCCCCGCTGCACCCCGGGGATCCCCACAGCACCCCGGGGACCCCCGCTGCACCCCGGGGACCCCTTTACCTTCGCAGGGCGCTGGCCAGGCCCACGCCGAGCGCGGCCAGGAGCAGCAGGCGCCTCATGGTGTGGCCGGGTGGCCGTGCCCGCCCGTGCCAGGCTCTTATAGCCGCGGTGCCCGGCCCGATAGAGCCGTGCCAGAGTCAACAGCGGGCTCGGGCACCCGCCGTGAGTCACCGGCCACGGCCCCGGCGGGGCTCAGCGGGCGCTGCGGGGTCACGTTTGCTTTGCTGGGTGAGGACGGAGCTGCGGGAGCTGCGGGAGGGGAGCAGGGGAGGGTGCGGCTGGTTTGGGGTAGGGGGGCCCTGTAGAGGAGCTGAATGGGGTCCCCAGCACAGCACCAGTGCCCAGCACAGCACCAGTTCCTATCCCAGTCCCCATCCCAGCACCACTTCCCATCCCAGCATCAGTTCCCAGCACCAGTTCCCAGCCCAGCACCGGTGCCCAACCCAGCACCAATTCCCTGCCCAGAACCTGTTCCCATCCCAGCACAAGTTCCTGTCCCAGCACCAGTTTCCAGCCCAGCAACAGTTCCCATCCCAGCACCAGTGCCCAGCCCAGCACCAGTGCCCAGCCCAGCATCAGTTCCCATCCCAGTCCCCATCCCATCCCAGTTCCTATCCCAGCATCAGTTCCCATCCCAGTCCCCATCCCATCCCAGTTCCTATCCCAGCACCAGTTCCCATCCCAGCACCCGTTCCCATCCCAGCACCCATTCCCAGTCCAGTACCAGTTCCCATCCCAACACCCATTCCCATCCTAGTTCCCATCCCAATTCCTACCACATCCCAGTTCCCATCCCAGCACCAGCTCCCATTCCAGTTCCCAGCCCAGCACCAGCCCCTTTTGGGGGTGAAATTCCCCCAAAACCCTTTGGGGGAACATTTCCCTCTCCCTTCACCCCACAGCCCCACCCCAGGGACCCACCCCAAACCCCAGGGATGTGCAGGGAAGCGCTGCGCTTGTACCATCAGCCACCGGCCTCATTTTAAAAGTCAAACACTAATTAGCACTGATGAACAGCTCGGGGAACCCTCCACTTTCCCTTCCCAGCCTTGGGAAGGAGCAGCTTTCCATGGGGGACAGCTCCTGGTGCTTTGCAGCTCTCATGGGCTCATCCCCTGTGAGTTTTGTTTAACCCAGGCCGGGCATCCCCTTAAAGCTTCTGTGAGTGCAAACAGAAAATGTTAAGGAACAAATAAAACCTTCAGATATGGGATTTTCCTGCTGCCACCACCTCCCAGGCCTGGGAGGATGCTGTGTTTTCCTTATTTTCCATATTTTTGGCACTAAAATACCCAATGGCGGGTGCTCAAGGGGGTGTTTTGCTCAGGGTTTAGCACCGCGCTAATCGATTTTTTGTTTGTCCCGGCCTGCCTGTTTTATCTAATTAAATTTTATCTCATTAAAGCCCTCGCCCAGGAAATTAAAGCCCTCATCCGTGAGGCACAGGTAGCGAGGGTGGCTGGGGACAGCTGACTCACGTCCTGCTGTCACCGGGATCTTGTGTCCCCATCCCCGGAGATGCTGCCGGGCCCCTCCTTTCCCCAGCTTTAAAAAAATCCATCAAATATTTCTCCATGTGAGCAGGAAAACATTGGGCACAGCACAGTTGATGCCGATGGCAAATGCAGCTGTTTTTTCCAAAACAAATGAAAAATTCTCTTTTTTTTTTTTTTTTAAACCGAGTGGCTTTTATACAAATTTATTCTCAATTTCCCCTTTTGAGATGCAGTTTAATGTACCCAGCCTCCCTCCTTGCCCTAATCACATATTCATGGATTAGAAAGAAACTTCCTAAAACAAAAGCAGCTGCAGCAAGTGCCAGATCAGCCGAAAACAGCAAGTGGATTGTTCCAGCCATGGTTTATAACCCGAAAATCCTATCAGAAAACCCAGCCTGAAGGGTCACTGGGCTTTGGAGATAAATGTGAGGGTGAGCAGCAGCACAGACACGCCAAACACTTTAAGTGAAATAGTTTATTTTGTGGAAAAGATTCCCCAATTGGATCATCATAATCTGCAAACTCCTGGCAGCAGATTCAGCATTAAAATAGGGAGATGAAAGTCATAATGAGGCCAGACCTTTCATTTAGAAATTTTTGCGGCTAAGCAAATCTATTTTGACTTTGGAGTTATTTTAGAAGCAATTTTAAAAGCTCAACTCTTAGGGGCACTTCAGAATTTTTATTTCAAGTAGAACAAAGTGGGTTTGGTTTGTTGATTTGTTTTTTTTTTTTTCCTCTATGTTTTGGGAACAACTGGGCTGAATTTGCACAGAAAATTGGGTCAAAAATGCTTTGTTTCATCGTTTTTCTAGCTGTACCTCCATGTGTGGAATGCAGAGGGAAGAGAGGCCCAAATTCCAAGCCTTGGTGTCCCTCAGCTTGGCAGGACCAAGCTGCTCTGGAGAAATTGAGGAAAAATTGGTGCTGAGTGGCCCCAGCTCCTGGAATATTCCAGAAAGGAATGGCCCAAGCCAGGCAGGAGCTGTCCCCAGCTGTGTCCCACCCCTCCAGGGACCCTCAGGTGCATCAGAAATTGGTTTTGCCCCTTGGGTGGAAAATGTGTCTCTCACCAGCTGTGTGTGAAGCACTTCCCTGCTTTAAAAAACCTGTTCTCAGGCTAAACCCGTGTTATCTGTGTTCCTTTTTACACATTTCCTTTAGTGGAGCCACTGCCCTGACTGATTCACGCCGTGCCCCAGCAGGGTTCTCTAAAAAACCCTTTTTTCCTCCCGTTATCAGACACTTCTCCCACCTGTTAATCTCTTTATCCACCACCGAGCACTTGAAAGCGCTGCAGCAGCAAACTCTCACCTGAAAAAAAAATTAAAAAATCAACAAACAAGGAAGTTTCAGTTAAATAAACCCCAAAATATTTACCTGGGGCTCAGCAGCTGTGAGGAGAGCAGGGCCAACATCTGGAGATGGAGCTGATGGATGGTGGGAGCAGGCCCAGGAATGAAGGGGAATTTGGGAAGTGACCTCCAAGTTTGTGATGCAGCTCCAGGGGTAGGTGATGCTTTTTGAAATCTTCTCTTTGCTTTTAGATAATCTACATCTAAATTAACATTTAGGTAATCTAAATCAGAGGGATTCTTTGGGATTCCTGGGATTGGGTTGCTGTGGGCTGGTGGAGATGTTTAAAGGCGAGCAGGCACCGTCCCCATGAGTCCTTTTTTTTGAAAAAAAAGGGAATTTCTTGCTCTTTTCTGGAGGCTGGGCACCTCCAGAGCTACAAACCCCACATTTCCTACAAACCCTCAGCCCAACACTCCCCAAACCTCCTGGGAACTCTCAGGATGGGATCTGCCAGGCTGCTGCTGCACCCCAAAGGCTGCAGAACATTTTCCACACCATGGGCAGGTGGAGGCCCATCCACCCCCAGCAGACAGGGAGCCAGGGGGTGAAAAATGCTTCAACCCTGTGAAAAATGTTTGCTTGGGAGCAGCCAGAGCTGGTTTTGGGTGGTTTTTGAGTTGGGTGGGGCATGGCTCCCTCAGCACCGCTGGGTTCCAAACTGAATTTTGGGATGGAGAATTGATGGAGGGGTGCAGGAGCAAAACCAGCTGCAGAACCAGCAGAGAAACACCCCGATATATTTAAATGAGGCCGTTGACAGAGGGGAGGCGTCATGGAACCTCCTGAGGGCTTCTTGGTGCCTCTGACCTGCGGGGTAGAGCGTGACTGCATCCGGCCCCGCCGCGCCGCCGGACCCCGCTCTGCACCCCAACCCTGCTGAAACAGCCCTAAACCTTGCTGAAACCACCCCAAATCCTGCTGAAACCACCCCAAACCCTGCTGAAGCGGCCCAAACCCTGCTGAAACAACCCCAAATCCTGCTGGAACGGCCCTAAACCCTGCTGAAACGGCCCAAACCCTGCTGAAACGGCCCCAAACCCTGCTGAAACCACCCCAAACCCTGCTGGAACGACCCGAAATCCTGCTGAAACAACCCCAAATCCTGCTGGAACGGCCCTAAACCCTGCTGAAACTACCTTAAATCCTGCTGGAACGGCCCAAACCCTGCTGAAACCACCCCAAACCCTGCTGGAACGACCCGAAATCCTGCTGAAACAACCCCAAATCCTGCTGGAACGACCCGAAATCCTGCTGAAACAACCCCAAATCCTGCTGAAGCCACCCCAAATCCTGCTGCCTGCACGGCCCCAGCTGCCCCAGAGCCGTGGGGAAGGGAAGGTGAGGGAAGCTGTGACCCCCAGGTAAATCCGCGCTCCGGGAGCAGAGGGTGGAACAGCGGGAGGAGAACTGGGCTGGGAACACCCCTGGGCACACCTTGGTGCCATCCTGAGCTCCAATGGGCCAGCTGGGCCTGGCTCAAGTGGGATTTAAAATAATTTGGGGCATTCTGGAGCTTTTCTCACCTTTAGTGGGTGCTGCAGTTTGACCCCTTGCTGCCCAGCCGAGGAGCAGCTCCTCGATTTCAGCATTTTCTTGAGGAAAGGATGAAGTTCTGGGGGCTGCAGGCTCCCACAAATTCCCTGAGACCTCCACAAAAGCACATTTGGTGCCAGGCCCTCTCTGGCTGCTGCCTCAAATCAGATTTTTCGGTACCCACCCGATATCGGCGCCTCCATCTCGCCGTACCCACCTCGGCACAGAAGCTGCTGCTGCTGAGAATTGGATTCGGGGCTTATTTTGCAATTTCCTTTTGAACAGCTCATTTTTCAGATCCTTATCTGCTGCTGCTGAAGCATCTGCTGCCCCACAGTAGGAAATGAGCCCTTTAAGAGTGGCAGCCCTTTGAGAAGGATATTTGAGGACAGATTTGTTCAGTAAAGGAGGGGGAAAATTCTGCAAAAAAATTGAACTTTTAGCTCGGCAGTCATCAAACTGTTTGCACGAGTGGGATTTCTCAGGAGACTGGTGCTTATCAGGAAAGCTTTTGATGAATTAGGCTCAGAAATGTGTCACAGAGGAAATGATAGAATCTGCTCCACAGGATGGATAATGCCTTTGCTCCATCAATTTATCCATCAGCCTATCAATCAAATTATCATGGCTGCTTTAATCACGGTATCAAAGCCTCAGCTGAAGATCTCTCCCTATCAGCCATTTATAAATAGTGAGTGGATAGCACTGAGGGAAGATTTAAAGTGCTTTTTTGCAACTGAAAGCTCACAAAAGGAATGTCCCATTGCTATTTTTACAAAATGAACACCTCTATTTTTTATTATAAATCTCTTGAGTGTTATGGGCAGAAGTCCCAAACCAAGAGGCCCAGCCCAGGCTTTGGTGTTTCCTGATTTTCTGCCTTAAACCCTCTTAACCTCACCAGGATTGAAGCTGTCCCAGTATTAAATCCGAGGTGTTTCAGACACTGAGGTGTTGCAGGGCCTCTGATATTTCTGTCTGGGACTTGACTGATGCAAGAGTCTCACACCAACCCACGACCTTCCTTTGGTTACTTTTTCCATGGATTTTTTTTTTCCTTCATCTTGTAGGGTTTTTTTTGTGGTGTGTTTTTTGTTTGTTTTCTTTTTTGGGGGGGTGGATTAAAAAGAGAAAAAGAAAAAAAAAAAAAGAACCGTGAGAGAGGATTAAAGCAAGAAGAATAAATTTCAATTCTGTTGCGGTGGAGCCCAGAAAGTCCTGACGAGTCTCAGATATGACCATGCATAAATCCATTAATTCAGTGATAAGGGAGAGCCCCTGGCTCTGTGAACCAGAGGGATTCTCACACGGGGGGCTGGGATAAAATAAAAACTCTTTATTTCCCATCTGCAACATCCAACCAAGCTTCCAAGCACAGAGCCTGACCCGCAGCTCATGTGGAGCAGCGTGGGGCTCAACGGGATCATTTTTTTTTTGGTTGCCACCAGGTCTTGCTGCTTCTCTGTGTCCCCCCAGAGCCTGGAGACACCTGAGGATGAACTCCTGTGCATGGTGAGTGCAGCCCCAGGACACAGAGCCCTGCACAGCACCCCTGGGACCACCCCAGGCTGGGCTCTGAGCAAGCTGGGCTGGCTGAAAATGTCCCTGCTCATGGCAGGGGTGACCTTCAGAGCTCCCTGCCCACCCAACCTGCTGCCTTTTATCTTCTTGTAGCCAGAGTTGGGATTAAATGCTCGAGACTGTATTTTGTGTTTAGACTTGGATGTTTATTAATTCTTATCTGTGTTACAGTCTCACAAACCCTGAGTGCTACAGCACTGCTGCTTACAAACTGAAAATGGCCCCTATCTCTCTCTCTACAAGGCCTTTTAAGGATAAACTGCCCAATTAAGAAATGATACCGAAATTATTTTTACTTTTAACCCAGTAACAACCACCCATGGCCCACAATATGGACTTTTCTATCCAATTATAAAATACCACCCGGATTCATGAAGAAGAAGAAAGTGAAAAAGGACCGGCCTCACCCTAAATCCTCCATCTTGCTTTATATATATTACTATATTCTAAAATATTAAACTCTAAGTTTTCCACCATGTGGAAAACTAATTCTATTCAAACTGCACACCCACAATCCCAGTTCTGTCATTCAATTTTGGAAGCCTTCTCCACGGCCTCAGGTCAAAAGATTCTAAAACCTTCAACTTTAAGTTTTCTACTATGTGATATCACACACTTCTATTCAAACTGCACACCCACAATCCCAGTGCTGTCACTCAATTTTGGGAGCCTTTTCCACAGCTTCAGGTCGATGCAGTGTTTGCTTGGGGGTCAGTGCCTGTCAGCACAGAAAATCTAAAATTCTCAGTGCCCAGGGTTCCAACACAAACCCATGCCATAATTCCATGATTCCATAATTAATTCCAGCATATCTGTGATGTTTCTCTCCCATCCAGCAGCACATTCCCACCCTGGCAATGAGGGTTTTGAAAACCCTTCTGGGGACAGGCCCCCAAAAATGAGGGGCAAGGAACTCAAATCATTCTTAAAAACCAAACCCCGCACTTTGGGGCACCAAAGGCAAAAAGCAAAACCGAAAGCCACCAGCAAAGCTGAGGCTAAAACGTGCCCTGAAGTCATGGGGAGATTGAAAAGAATTTGGTGATTTCAGTGAGACTGAATTTCAGTTTTCCTCCCGTTCAGCTGGATTCCTGCTGCCACCTCCCTCATCTCCTTGATGCTCTACTCTCTCCTCTTGCTGGCCCTTTACATCAAGCTCAGCAGGAAAATTGGTAATTTGTGTCTCGTTGGTTTTCCCTGGTTTTTTCCTGGTTTGGGATGGGAAAAGGGCAGGGCAGGGCTGCTCCAGGCTGGCTGGGAGCTCTGGGTGACCTGGTTATACACATCAGTGAGGGTTGTACAACCTTGTGCTGCTTCAAAACCATTTTCTTTTATTGCTCCTTTTAGTAAAAACTGGGAGAACACCAAGAGTCATCTCACAGAGTATTAATTCAGATGAGGCCACAATTTCTAGCAGGGAAATTCTTTCACACCAACTGCTGCTCACATTTGCACAAAGCCCAGCTCTGCTTGGGTGCAAATAATTCCAAACTTGCACGAAGAGAGGCCCTGACACTGTGATTTGTCACTCCTGGTGGGAGAGCAGGGCCCTGGAGCATCTCAGGAATTGAATGCTGGGTACGAGGCTGCCTCAGCACACAGCAAAAATTATTTCGGGCTGGGCTGGTTTGCCCTGGGGCTGCTGGAGCAGGGTGGGGTGGGCACAGCAGGGGCCGGGGCTCACTCTCTTCTCGGTCACAGCCCAACATTCCTGCGGGAGGCAGGCGAGCAGCAGCCCCGGGGAACATCCCAGACCTCAGCCCAGCTCAGCTCCGACCTCGGCACCGGGAGGGGACAAGGCACCAAAACCCGGGAAACCAAAACCCGGGACACCACATCTCGAGGCACCAAAACCCGGGACACCAAATCTCGGGACACAAACTCCATCTCCAGCCTATGCAGGTAAGGGGCTCCTGCAGCTGTGCTGGCACAGGGATGGGAATTTTGGGGTGGCTTTTGTGTGATGTCCCTGCCTGAGGAGCTCTGGACACCCCAGGGGTGAGGGAAAGGCCAAGCAGGAGCTGCCTCCTCTCCCCATTGCTCTCCTTGCCCTTTTTCCCCAGGGAGGTGAGGCTGGGAGGGATCAAACTGATGCTTTGTGGGTTGAGATTTTCACTCCTCAGTGTGTTTGCTTTTTCTCCCTTGATCCTTTTTTCCCTTTAACCCTCTGGGAGGTGCTGGGGGGGTAAATATTTCCTGTTTTTAAGGGAGCAGTGACACATCCTCAGACACCTCGGAGGACTCAGAGGAGAACCCATCCTGCCCTCAGGTACCAAAGGTAAAACATCCCCAGCCCACCTGGTGCTGTGCCCAGCTGGAGACCCCCAGAGCAGCGCCAGGAGGGGCAAATCCCTCAAACCACACCAGAATTCCATAAATCAGGAGGGGCAAATCCATCAAACCACACCAGAGTTCCATAAATCAGGAGGGGCAAATCCATCAAACCACACCAGAATCCCATAAATAAGGAGGGGCAAATCCATCAAACTGATGTAGTAGGGCAAGAAATAAATTGACTCTAATAATTTTCTGAAGGCAGAAGAGAAAGAAATAAAGGCTTTTTTTACAGTTTATGCTATTCTTTTATAGCATGCTGTGCTAAAAAAGGGAACCCTGTTGGTCCGTAGGATTGACGCCTCCCTCCACTGGTTAAGTAACAGAAATAGGAAGCAAAAGACCTGGGAGAGGTTTTTTTATGGGAAAAGTACAGAGTTTACCTAAAAAATGTTTTGAGAGCAGAGCAGCTCTTTACAAAAGCTGTTTTGGGAAGAGAGAGAGAGTTGCTGAAAGGTTTCCCTTGGGAAAACCAGCACAGCTAAAATTCTCTCAGGCTCAGAAAATCGTGTCCACAATCAAACCACACTGAAATTCCATAAATAATGGAATCCATCAATGGCAAATCCATCAAACCATAAATAAGTGCTGGGGTTGTTGTTGTCCCCTGTCACACGCAGCGTCCCAGTGTCCACCACTCAGAGGGAAGCATCCCTTTAGGAAAATTAGGAAACAAAATCTCTCTGAGGGCAGGCAGGCCCTGGCACAGGGTGCCCAGAGCAGCTGTGGCTGCCCCTGGATCCCTGGAATTGTCCAAGGCCAGGTTGGATGGGGTTTGGAGCACCCTGGGACAGTGGAAGGTGTCCCTGCCATAGCAGGGGGAATGGGATGGGCTTTAAATCCCTCCCAACCCAAATAATTCCATGGTTCCCTGAATTGCTGTGTGGGTTTAAGGGCACAGACTCCTGGGTGGGTGCTGGGGCCTGACCTGGGGTTCGTTTTGCTCCTGCAGGGTCGTGGCTCGGAGGAAAACATCAACTACACCTCCCTGGTGTTCCCAGGGGAGGGCCACAGGCCAGGCTCTGCCCAGGACTACGAGGACGTGAAGGCTGGGATGGATTACGTCAACGTGGACCCAAAGAAGAGGAAAATACAACTATGGCCCTTCTCCAGCCCCAGGGCTTCCAAGGGTGTGGAGTACACCGAGGTGAAGCTGTAACTCCGGGGCGAAGCTGTAACTCTGGGGTGAAGCTGTGACTCTGGGGTGAAGCTGTAACTCTGGGGTGAAGCTGTAACTCCGGGGTGAAGCTGTGACTCTGGGGTGAAGCTGTAACTCCGGGGTGAAGCTGTAACTCCGGGGTGAAGCTGTAACTCCGGGGTGAAGCTGTAACTCTGGGGTGAAGCTGTAACTCCGGGGTGAAGCTGTAACTCTGGGGTGAAGCTGTGACTCTGGGGTGAAGCTGTAACTCCGGGGTGAAGCTGTGACTCTGGGGTGAAGCTGTAACTCCGGGGTGAAGCTGTAACTTTGGGGTGAAGCTGTGACACTGATGTGAAGCTGTGACATCAGGGGGAAGCTGTGACACTGGGGTGAAGCTGTAACTCTGGGGTGAAGCTGTGACCCTGATGTGAAGCTGTCACACCAGGGTGAAGCTGTCACACCAGGGTGAAGCTGTGGACCCTGATGTGAAGCTGTAACTCCAGGGTGAAGCTTTGACCCTGGTGTAAACCTGTGACCCTGATGTGAAGCTGTAACTCCGGGGTGAAGCTGTGACCCTGATGTGAAGCTGTCACACCAGGGTGAAGCTGTGACCCTAATGTGAAGGTGTCACCCTGATGTGAAGCTGTCACACCAGGGTGAAGCTGTCACACCAGGGAGAAGCTGTCACACCAGGGAGAAGCTGCCCAGAGGTGCCCAAACCCCCAGCAGCTGCACAGCTGGCACTGTCCCCTTCCCCCGGGGCACTGCCTGGCACGGGCTGCACCACTTGTGCCACCCCGGCCCTCAGGCACAGCTTCCTTGGCATTTTCCTTAAAGGCAGCTCTGTTCCTGAGGGCTGGCTCCTCCCAGCCAGGCTGCACTCAGCTCTGCACTTCTGTGCCCTTTTCCCCTCCTCTTCATGGAAGCAAAAGAAACATTCCCCCATCGCCTCTCAAAATGGGCAGTTCAGGGAGGGAGATCCTCAAAATCTCCTCTGAACTGGCTGGCAGCTCCCCTCAGTGATGTTGCTTTGCTCATCAGCCTCATAAAATCCTTTTGTCTTCTTTTTGCCAGAGTCGGGATTAAATGCTCGAGATGGTGTTTTGTGTTGGGACTCAAACAAAAGTTAATTCTTGTTTGTTAATTCTTATCTGTGTTACAGTCTCACAGACCCTGAGTTCTACAGCACTTCAAGTTAACAAAGTTAAAAATGCCCCCCAATCTCTCTCTCTGCAAGGCTTTTTAATGATAAACTGTCCAATTAAGAAATGTCACCGAAATTATTTTTAGTTTTAGCCCAATAACAACCACCCATGGCAATGTGGATTTTTCTATCCAGTTACAAAATACCACCCAGAGCCATGAAGAAGAAGAAGATGAAAAAAAAGGACGCTGCCATTCCTTTCGGAAGTTTTTCCACTGGCTCTTCCCTCCCACCTTTTGTTTTGTCCCTGCTCCAGGCGCTGGGGTCAGCCTCTCCCCACCTGGGCCACCTCCCTGCTCCTCACTCTGCATTTTGTCACCTCTGAATTTTCCAGAAATAAACTCCCAAAGTGTCTGGGAGTGGGACTGGTGCCCCGGGGGGAGCTCTGTGAGGGGGATGGAGCCGCTGCCTCCCAGCACAGCTGCCCTAAGTGCATTTTAAACGGGCTCAGAAGGGGATTTAATGAAAGGTTGAGGGATAATTGATTTGGGATCGATCAGGGGCAGGGGGAGCCAGGCACCCCTGGCTTCATGACCTTGTGGTGCAGATCCAGCCCAGCTCGAAGGACACGTGAAGGAAAATGTTCCAAAAACCCCAACAATTCCTGGGGAACGCTGGAAAACCCAGCAGAGGTGTGACTGTGGGAGGCGAGGCCAAAACCTGGGAGTGGAAGTTCTGAGAAATCTGACTCAAAAAGTGAAAATACTGAAGATTTCAAAATATTTTACTCCTAATGTCTTATTTTTACAGCTTTAGTGGAAGGAATCGTGCCTGTGGCTCGCAGGGAATTCAGAACCTTCCCTGGGACACCTGTACCTCACCTTCAGCAGCTTTTGAGCTCGACTGTCAGGGCTGATGGATGATCTTTCCTGCCTCACCCATCATTTATTCCTGCACAAAACAGCTCCTGGGAGCAGGGCTGGGAACTGAGTTCCCTGCTCCCTAAGGCCTGGGTGGTTTTGGGCCCTGATCTCTGCAAAATCAGCCAAAATGAGCCAAAATCGGCCAAAAGCAGCCGAAAGCTGCAGCAGCGTGGGAGCGGCTCTGCCTGGGATGCAGCAGATGTTGAGCACGGGAGCGAAGCTGATGGGAGGAGGGCACGGGGGCAGCCGGGATGTGCCCGGCCGAGCTGGAGCAGGGCCGGGGCTGCTCCCAGCAGCTCCTCGGGGGTGCCGGGGTCGCATTTGGGGCGCTCCAGCGGGGCAGGACAGCCGTGCCCAGCACCAGGGGACGCCACAGCCCCAGGGGAGGTGGCAGGGGACAGCTCCGGGCCGGGGGAGCTCTGCAGCCCCGCGGGGGAAGCGCGCTGTGCCCCGGGGTGAGGGACAGCGCTGTCCCCGCTGTCTGCTCGGCCGGCAGAGGAGGCGAGAGGAGGGAGCGGCGGCGAGCTCTGGAGCAGATGGAGCCGCCTTGCCGCCTGCCGTGCTCCGGCTGCTCTGTGGGCAGCTGGGAACGCAAAACTCCAGTCCGTCCAGGAAGATTTTGTGAATCCGGGATCCTCTGTGCCCGGAGGATGCTGCATCCCCAGTTCTCGGAGGATGCAGGATCCCTTTCTGAAGGATCAGGATCCCATCTCAAAGATGCAGGATCACATCCCAAAGATGCAGGATCACATCCCAAAGATGCAGGATCCCATCCCAAAGATGCAGGATCCCTTCCCGGAGGATGCAGCACCCCCAGCTCCCGGAGGAGAGCAGCCAGAGGTTTCCCTCAACACGCGAGGTGTGGATGCAGTGCCCAGGCAGTGGCCGGAGCGGCTCTGTCCGTGCCTCGGCAACACACGCGGCGTGTGCGGCAGCCAGGACAAGGCGCACGGCGATGTTTTCTGGGAGAAACAATCCGATTTCTGCAAAACGCGGTGCCACCAGGTGGGGAGAGCGGCGCTCTGCAGCCACAGGGCGGGCGGTGCCACATCGGGCAGTGTCACATCTGGAAGTGTCACACCAGGCGATCTGACGGTGTCACAGAATTGTCACATCTGACGGTGCCACATCTGGTGGTGTCACATCTGAAAGTGTCACATCGGACGGTGTCACATCTGGCAGTGCCACACCTGGCAGTGCCACACGGTGTCACATCTGGAAGTGTCACACCTGGTGGTGTCACATCTGGAATTGTCACATCTGGTGGTGTCACGCCTGGCGGTGCCACACCTGGTGATGCCACACGGTGTCACATCAGACAGTGTCACACCTGGCAGTGTCACATCAGGCTGTGCCACACCAGGCTGTGCCACATCTGGAAGTGTCACACCTGGCAGTGTCACATCTGGAATTGTCACATCTGGTGGTGTCACACCTGGCAGTGTCACACCTGGCTGTGTCACATCTGAAAGTGTCACATCGGGCAGTGTCACATCTGGCAGTGTCACACCTGGCAGTGTCACACCTGGCAGTGTCACACCTGGCAGTGTCACACCTGGCAGTGTCACATCTGAAAGTGTCACATCGGGCAGTGCCACACCTGGCAGTGCCACACCTGGCAGTGCCACACGGTGTCACATCAGACAGTGTCACACCTGGCAGTGTCACATTGGGCTGTGCCACACCTGGTGGTGCCACATCTGGCAGTGCCACACCTGGCAGTGTCCCAGCTGCCACCTCCACAGCCTAGAGCGTCCCCGATTCTGTCACGCCCTCGTCGCAGGGCTGCTCCAGCTCCCTGGCGCTGTCCCCGTGCAGCGGCACCCCGGCCTGGTGGCTGTGGCTCAGGATCGTGGTTTTCCTGCTGCACAGGCTCCCGGTGGAGTTGGGTCTGCGCAGCCCGGCCCGGGGGCGGCCCCAGCAGCCCCGGCAGCGCCCGGCGCCCTGCAGGAGGTGCCCGCTGAAGGACAGGTAGATCCAGGGGTTGCAGCAGCTGCTGAGGCTGGCCAGCAGCATGGTGATGCTGAAAGCCACGTTGGTGGACTCTGGCAAGGCAAGAAGGAGAGGTGAGACATCCCCAGGAACCCTGGGCACTGAGAATTTTAGATTTTCTGTGCTGACAGGCACTGACCCCCAAGCAAACACTGCATTGACCTGAGGCCTTGGAAAAGGCTTCCAAAATTGAGTGACAGCACTGGGATTGTGGGTGTGCAGTTTGAATAGAAGTGTGTAATGTCACATAGTAGAAAACTTAAAGTTTAAGGTTTTAGAATCATTTGACCTGAGGCCTTAGAAAAAGCTTCCAAAATTGGATAATAGAACTGGGATTGTGGGTGTGTAGTTTGAATAGAAGTGGGTGATACCACAGGGTGGAAAACTTAGAGTTTAAGATTTTAGAATACAGTAATATATAAGGCAAGATGGGGGATTTAGTGCATAGGCCAGTTCTTCTTTTTCAGTATTTCTTAGCGAGATGGTATTTCTTGTTTGCACTCAGATGTTTATTAATTCTTATCTGTGTTACAGTCTCACAAGCCGTGAGTTCTACAACACTTCTGCTAACAAAGTAAAACTAGCCCCTCTCTCTCTCCCTACAAGGCCTTTTAAGGATAAAATGTCCAATTAAGAAATGACACCTAAATTATTTTTACTTTTAACCCAATAACCAACCACTCATGGCCCAGAATGTGGATTTTTCTATCCAGTTACAAAATACCACCCAGAGCCATGAAGAAGAAGGTGAAAAAGAAGGACTGGCCTCCACCCTAAAACCTTTACATTGCTTTACTATATTCTAAAATCTTAAATTAGTTTTTAGACAGTGGATCGAAGCTCTCTCTCTCTCCATGCAGTCACCATTGGGGAAACTCAAAGGGAGTCTGACAATCCGGGCTCAGACCCCAGGGAGCTTCAACTCACCATCATCAGGGGCATCCTCGTCCCACACCGACCACATCTGCACGCTGAAGAAGGGCGCCCAGCAGGTGACGTAGGCGGCCACGATGACGAAGGTCATCTTCACCGTGCGGATCTTGGCGCGGGAGATGGTGCGCACGCTGCTCACCCGCGAGGGCTGCCCGCCCTTCTTGCCCTTCCCCGCAGGGCTGGGGGCACCGGGGGTGGCCCCCGCGGCTCCCCCCGCACCGCTCTGGGTTTTACCCTTGAGGTTCTTGCAGATCTCGTGGCAGATGAGGCTGTAGCAGACGCTGAGCACGCCCACGGGCAGCACAAAGACGCACAGCGTGGTCCAGGTGATGTAAGCCCGCGCTCCCCACGGCGACCCAAAATCCGCCCAGCAATCCAGCACCCCCGAGCCCGGCCTCACCTCCCTCAGCGAGAAAATGAACACCTGGGGCAGGCTGAGCAGGCAGCTGAGCAGCCAGGTGGCCCCGATCATGGCGTAGGCCTGGCGGCCGGGCTGCCGCAGCGACTGCAGCGGGTGGCACACGGCCAGGTAGCGGTCCAGGGTCATGGCCATCAGCATGTAGGTGGAGGCGAACATGCTGAGCACCTGCAGGTATTTGACAGCCCTGCAGAGAGGGTCGGGCCCCTGGAAGCGGTAGGTCACCTTCCAGAGGAGCTGCGGCAGCACCTGGAACACGGCCACGCCCAGGTCGGTCAGGCCCAGGTGCAGGATGAAGAGGTGCATGCGGCTCATCTTCCTCCTCAGCCGGTACATGGCCAGCAGCACGCCCAGGTTGCCCATGGTGGCCACGGCCAGGATGGTGCCCAGCACCCCGACCTCGGCCTTGGCCAGCTCCTCGTCCCGGGTGTGCAGCACCGTCAGGTTGGGGTCCCCTGCCAGCCCCAGCAGCCCCTGGCCGGGCCCAGGTGGGCTCTGCTGGGAGCTGTTCCAGCCCCAGCCTGGCTCCATCCCTCTGGGAGGCTCTGCAGGAGTGCAGAGTCCAAGGCTCCTCTCCAATGTCTGTTGTCCCCTTCCTTGTGTTGTCTCTTCCTTGCCCAAGGCTCCTCTCTGATGTCCTGTTGTCCCCTTCTTTGTGTCCCCCTGAGCTCCAGCCCCTCTGCCCCAGGCTGTGCCTGCTCCAGCAGTCCTCAGCACCAGGACAGGTTGTCACTTGTCACCTGTCCCTGTCACACTAACCCTGCATCAGGCAGCTGCAATTCCCTCACTGCCTGGGCTGAAAATATTCCTGTGGAGTTCAGTCCTTGGTACTTCTCTTCTCTGCACTGAAAATTCCCAAATCCCCGTTTGAGCCCTTGGATCTCCTCTTCTCTTCACTGAACATCCCCAAATCCCTGGTTTACTCCTTGGTACTCCTCTCCTTTCCACAAAACCTTCCCAAATCCCTGTTTCTCCCTGCACTGCTCGCCTTGTGCATCCCTGGCGCAGGTAAATCCAAAGAGAAAGAGAAATCCTCCTTAAAAGCAGTAGAAAACGCTACAGAGGCTGCGTCCCTTTGGCATTTTCATCCCGAGGAGGCAGCCGGGTGAGCGTGTCCCAGCTCCGTCTCCACGGGGAGCGCTGGCGACTCTCGGTGTCGCCGGGGCTGGGATTTATACGCGGGCAGGTCCCTCCCCGGTGTCCTCGTGTGCGGGCACCGTCCCCGGAGTGGCTTTTACACCCCGGCAGGTCCCTTCCCGGTGTCCCCGGTGACTGAGCATTGTCCCCGGGCTGGGTTTTACTGTCCCCGGTGTGCCGGTGTGTAAGCACCATCCCTGGGCTGGCTTTTACACTCTGGCAGGTCCCTCCCCGGTGTCCTCGTGTGTGAGCGCTGTCCCCAGATTGGGTTTTACACTCCCCGGTGTCCCCGTCCCCGGGGTGGCTTTTGCACCCCGGCAGGTCGCTCCTCGGTGTCCCCGTGTGCCAGCGCTGTCCCCGGGGTGGCTTTTACACTGTCCGGTTTCCCGATGTGCCAGCACTGTCCCTGGGCTCGGTTTTACCCTCCCCGGTGTCCCGGGGCTCGGTTTTACACTCCTTGGTGTCTCGGTGGGTGAGCATCGTCCCCGGGCTGGGTTTTACCCTCCCCGGTGTCCCCAGGCTCGGTTTTACCCTCCCCGGTGTCCCCAGGTTCGGTTTTACACTCCCCGGTGTCCCCGGGCTGGGTTTTACCCTCCCCGCTGTCCCCAGGCTCGGTTTTACCCTCCCCGGTGTCCCGGGGCTCGGTTTTACACTCCTCGGTGTCCCGGTGAGTGAGCATCGTCCTCGGGCTGGGTTTTACCCTCCCCGGTGTCCCCAGGCTCGGTTTTACCCTCCCCGGTGTCCCCAGGTTCGGTTTTACACTCCCCGGTGTCCCCGGCTGGGTTTACCCTCCCCGCTGTCCCCAGGCTCGGTTTTACCCTCCCCGGTGTCCCGGGGCTCGGTTTTACACTCCTCGGTGTCCCGGTGAGTGAGCATCGTCCTCGGGCTGGGTTTTACCCTCCCCGGTGTCCCCAGGCTCGGTTTTACACTCCCCGGTGTCCCCAGGCTCGGTTTTACCCTCCCCGGTGTCCCCGGGCTGGGTTTTACACTCCCCGGTGTCCCTGGGCTCCGTTTTACCCTCCCCGGTGTCCCCGGCTCCGCTGCTGGCCAGGTGAGCGCCGATCCCCTCCGCAGCTCTGCCACCCCCGGCTTTGGCAGGGACATTTGACCAAAATGAGATTCCCAAAGGGTGACAATCCTCCTGCTCTTGTCCCCCGTGTCCCCTCTGCCTCTGGGGACAATCCGCCCTTGCTTTGCAGCCTCGCTGCCCCTCAGACCCTCCCCAAATCTCTGCCGGGGCTTCCCCCGCTGGGCTCTCCCTGTCCCCGCCGCCTGGGGACCGGGGGATGCGGGTCAGGAGCGGGACCCCCCGGGTGGAGCAGCTGAGCCTCAGCCCCGCAGCAAACATCGCCGGGAACCTCATTTATTTATTTATTGTCCCCACAGCCCGGGGCTGCCTCCTTTGATCCGCTGTCCCTTCCCCTCTCTGCGGGATCCTCCCTGAACTCGGCTGAAGCCTCAGTTCTGGTGTTTTTCCTCCATCTGGCACAAAACCGTCCCAAAAATGGGGAGGGAGGTTCTGCCCACTCGCGGATCTCCAGGATTTGCCCCCATTTCTTATTTTTTTCCCCCAAAACCTGGCAAAAATCCACGGGAAAGGCAAAGCTGGTGGGGAGAAGGGAGCTGGAGATGTCCCAGATTCCGTGCGAGGCTGGCTGGGAGCTGAGGGAAAGGGGCCGGGCCGTGGGATGAGGGCACCACAAATAATGTAAAAAAATTGGATTTTATTTTTTCCAGTGCAGAAATGGGAATTTTTTTTTTTTTCTTTTCCAATGGGGAAAATCCTGGAGCTGAAAGTCTCTTGGATCTCGTCTTCTGGAGAGTTTGGACACCTCCTCATCTTCCCAGCTTTTTTTTTTTTGGGCCTAGATTTTCTCTTCCCTCAGGGGTGTGAGTGCAAAGCATCTGTGTGTGTGTGTCCACACAATTCCACTTCTGTCTGGCAACATCCAGGCTTTGTTTTTCCACTAAATTATGGCAAGAAGAAGTTAAATTCATCAATTTTCAGCCCTTTTTTTTTCTTTTTCTGAGGGGAAAAGATGCCAGCAGCCATCCAAAAATCACCCGGCCTGGGCTTTGTCCCACCTGGAGAGTGCTGGACACGTTTCTGCTTCTCTGGCTGCTGATATTCCACGGAATTTCCCTGTAAAACAACAAAAAAAAAGCTGTTATTTGCAGAATAAATTTGCAGATCGCCTCTAATAACCCTAAATGAGCTCGGTTTGTGTCTAATTAAAAGACATTCATCCTTATGAGGCCCTGTGGATATAAAGTACCCATCAGAGAGTGCCAGTGGAGGTGGGTTTGGTGGATAATTTGATTTTCTGTGTTTGTGATCAGCTGTCTGATTTTCAGGAAGATTAATAGAGGACAATGCAAATAAAAAAAAAAACTTACAAAGCAGTGAAAAGCTGAGATGAAGGCAGAGATGGAAGGGCAGAATCTGCAGAGAGAAACAAACTCTGAGAGGGGTTTGAGGGCAAAGTTAAGTTTTTCTGGCAGTGTTTGGATTTAGGAGCAATTCTCTTGCAGACAGAGATTTACTCCAGATTTTCCTGAATTATGTTACAGGGAGAAATCTTTTCCAAGGGTGCTTAAAAGAAAATGGAGCTAATTCACAACCAAATCACCCTTGGAACCTGGAAATTCAGTTTTCTTTAGGGGGAAAGATGTCACCACAGGAAAGAATTTTATTTTTTATTTTATTTTTTATTGTATTTTTTTATTATTTTTT